>JAAAWK010000745.1:0-28314 GCA_022496015.1 Hordeum marinum
ATGATGCACTGTGGTATCTCGTCCATATCATCCAGGAGGTAGAGCCTGTCAGGAACGCTAGTGGGAGGTTTTCTCTTCACCTATCCCCTAACTCCGCCGACGTCACGCACAATTCGTGAGGGACATGGCTGGCTTCCGTGTCTCGCTACGGACAGACGACCCGACGTGCATCCCTCATCGTCATCTTTTGGTGCTCGAAGAACCGGGGCGGTTGGGCGGGTGCGAAATGGAGGAGGGTGATGATGCACTGTGGTATCTCTTCCATATCATCCAGGAGGTAGAGCCTGTTAGGATCGCTAGTGGGAGGTTGTCTCTTCACCAACATCCCCTAACTCCGCCGACGTCATGCACAATTGTAGGGAGGATATGGCTGGCTTCCGTGTCTCGCTATGGACAGACGACCCGACGTGCATCCCTCATCGGCAGCTTTTGGTGCTCGAAGAACTGGGGCGGTTTGGCGGGTGCGAAATGGAGGAGGGTGATGATGCACTGTGGTATCGTCCATATCATCCAGGAGGTAGAGCCTGTACGGATCGCCAGTGGGAGGTTGTCACTTCACCAACATCCCTAACTCCGCCGACGTCGCGCACAATTCGTAGGGAGGACATCGCTGGCTTCCGTGTCTCGCTACGGACAGACGACCCGACGTGCATCCCTCATCGGCAGCTTTTGGTGCTCGAAGAATCGGGGCGGTTGTGCGGGTGCGAAATGGAGGAGGGTGATGATGCACTGTGGTATCTCGTCCATATCATCCAGAAGGTAGAGCCTGTCAGGATCGCTAGTGGGAGGTTGTCTCTACACCAACATCCCCTAACTCCGCCGACGTCATGCACAATTCGTAGGGAGGATATGGCTGGCTTCCGTGTCTCGCTATGGACAGACGACTCGACGTGCATCCCTCATCGACAGCTTTTGGTGCTCGAAGAACCGGGGCGGTTGGGCGGGTGCGAAATGGAGGAGGGTGATGATGCACTGTGGTATCTCGTCCATATCATCCAGGAGGTAGAGCCTGTCAGGATCGCTAGTGGGAGGTTTTCTCTTCACCAATATCCCCTAACTCCGCCGACGTCACGCACAATTCATAGGGAGGACATGGCTGGCTTCCGTGTCTCGCTACGGAAGACGACCCGACGTGCATCCTCATCGTCAGATTTTGGTGCTCGAAGAACCGGGGCGGTTGGGCGGGTGCGAAATGGAGGAGGGTGATGATGCACTGTGGTATCTCTTTCATATCATCCAGGAGGTAGAGCCTGTCAGGATCGCTAGTGGGAGGTTGTCTCTTCACCAACATCCCCTAAGTCTGCCGACGTCGTGCACAATTCGTTGGGAGGTCATGGCCGGCTTCCGTGCCTCGCTACGGAGAGACGACCCGACGTGCATCCCTCATCAGCAGCTTTTGGTGCTCGAAGAACCGGGGCGGTTGGGCCAGTGCAAAATGGAGGAGGGTGATGATGCACGGTGGTATTTCGTCCATATCATCCAGGAGGTAGATCCTATCAGGATCGCTAGTGGGAGGTTGTCTCTTCACCAACATCCCCTAACTCCGCCGACATACGGCACAATTCGTAGGGAGGACATGGCTGGCTTCCGTGTCTCGCTACGGACAGACGACCCGAGGTGCATCCCTCATTGGCAGCTTTTGGTGCTGGAAGAACCGGGGCGGTTGGGCGGGTGCGAAATGGAGGAGGGTGATGATGCACTGTGGTATCTCGTCCATATCAGCCAGGAGGTAGAGCCTGTCAGGATCGCTATTCGGAGGTTGTCACTTCACCAACATCCCCTAACTGCGCCGACGTCGCGCACAATTCGTAGGGAGGACATCGCTAGGATTCCGTGTCTCGCTACGGACAGACGACCCGACGTGCATCCCTCATCGGCGGCTTTTGGTGCTCGAAGAATCGGGGCGGTTGGGCGGGTGCGAAATGGAGGAGGGTGATGATGCACTGTGGTATCTCTTCCATATCATCCAGGAGGTAGAGCTTGTCAGGATCGCTAGTGGGAGGTTGTCTGTTCACCAACATCCCCTAACTCCACCGACGTCATGCACGATACGTAGGGAGGATATGGCTGGCTTCCGTGTCTCGCTACGGACAGACGACCCGACGTGCATCCCTCATCGGCAGCTTTTGGTGCTCGGAGAAGTAGGGCGGTTTGGCGGGTGCGAAATGGAGGAGGGTGATGATGCACTGTGGTATCTCGTCCATATCATCAAGGAGGTAGAGCCCGTAGGGATCGCTAGTGGGAGGTTGTCACTTCACCAACATCCCCTAACTCCGCCGACGTCGCGCACAATTCGTAGGGAGGACATCGCTGGCTTCCGTGTCTCACTACGGACAGACGACCCGACGTGCATCCCTCATCGGCAGCTTTTGGTGCTCGAAGAATCGGGGCGGTTGGGCGGGTGCGAAATGGAGGAGGGTGATGATGCACTGTGGTATCTCGTCCATATCATCCAGGAGGTAGAGCCTGTGAGGATCGCTAGTGGGAGGTTGTCTCATCACCAACATCGCCTAACTCCGCCGACGTCGTGCACAAGTCGTAGGGAGGACATGGCCGGCTTCTGTGCCTCGCTACGGAGAGACGACCCGACGTGCATCCCTCATCGACAGCTTTTGGTGCTCGAAGAACCGGGGCGGTTGGGCGGGTGCGAAATGGAGGAGGGTGATGATGCACTGTGGTATCTCGTCCATATCATCCAGGAGGTAGAGCCTGTCAGGATCGCTAGTGGGAGGTTGTCTCTTCACCAACATCCCCTAACACCGCCGACGTCACGCACAATTCATAGGGAGGACATGGCTGGTTTCCGTGTCTCGCTACGGACAGACGACCCGACGTGCATCCCTCATCGGCAGCTTTTGGTGCTCGAAGAACCGGGGCGGTTGGGCGGGTGCGAAATGGAGGAGGGTGATGATGCACTGTGGTATCTAGTCCATATCATCCAGGAGGTAGAGCCTGTACGGATCGCTAGTGGGATGTTGTCACTTCACCAACATCCCCTAACTCCGCCGACGTCGCGCACAATTCGTAGGGAGGACATGGCCGGCTTCCGTGCCTCGCTATGGTGAGACGACCCGACGTGCATCCCTCATCGGCAGCTTTTGGTGCTCGAAGAACCGGGGCGGTTGGGCGGGTGCGAAATGGAGGAGGGTGATGATGCACTGTGGTATCTCGTCCATATCATCCAGGAGGTAGAGCCTGTCAGGAACGCTAGTGGGAGGTTTTCTCTTCACCAATATCCCCTAACTCCGCCGACGTCACGCACAATTCGTAGGGAGGACATGGCTGGCTTCCGTGTCTCGCTACGGACAGACGACCCGACGTGCATCCCTCATCGTCATCTTTTGGTGCTCGAAGAACCGGGGCGGTTGGGCGGGTGCGAAATGGAGGAGGGTGATGATGCACTGTGGTATCTCTTCCATATCATCCAGGAGGTAGAGCCTGTTAGGATCGCTAGTGGGAGGTTGTCTCTTCACCAACATCCCCTAACTCCGCCGACGTCATGCACAATTCGTAGGGAGGATATGGCTGGCTTCCGTGTCTCGCTATGGACAGACGACCCGACGTGCATCCCTCATCGGCAGCTTTTGGTGCCCGAAGAACTGGGGCGGTTTGGCGGGTGCGAAATGGAGGAGGGTGATGATGCACTGTGGTATCTCGTCCATATCATCCAGGAGGTAGAGCCTGTACGGATCGCCAGTGGGAGGTTGTCACTTCACCAACATCCCCTAACTCCGCCGAAGTCGCGCACAATTCGTAGGGAGGACATCGCTGGCTTCCGTGTCTCGCTACGGACAGACGACCCGACGTGCATCCCTCATCGGCAGCTTTTGGTGCTCGAAGAATCGGGGCGGTTGTGCGGGTGCGAAATGGAGGAGGGTGATGATGCACTGTGGTATCTCGTCCATATCATCCAGAAGGTAGAGCCTGTCAGGATCGCTAGTGGGAGGTTGTCTCTTCACCAACATCGCCTAACTCCGCCGACGTCGTGCACAATTCGTAGGGAGGACATGGCCGGCTTCCGTGCCTCGCTACGGAGAGACGACCCGACGTGCATCCCTCATCGACAGCTTTTGGTGCTCGAAGAACCGGGGCGGTTGGGCGGGTGCGAAATGGAGGAGGGTGATGATGCACTGTGGTATCTCGTCCATATCATCCAGGATGTAGAGCCTGTCAGGATCGCTAGTGGGAGGTTTTCTCTTCACCAATATCCCCTAACTCTACCGACGTCGTGCACAATTCGTTGGGAGGACATGGCCGGCTTCCGTGCCTCGCTACGGAGAGCCGACCCGACGTGCATCCCTCTTCGGCAGCTTTTGGTGCTCGAAGAACCGGGGCGGTTGGCCGGTGCGAAATGGAGGAGGGTGATGATGCACAGTGGTATTTCGTCCATATCATCTAGGAGGTAGATCCTATCAGGATCGCTAGAGGGAGGTTGTCTCTTCACCAACATACCCTAACTCCGCCGACATCGCGCACAATTCGTAGGGAGGACATGGCTGGCTACACTGTCTCGCTACGGACAGACGACCCGACGTGCATCCCTCATCGGCAGCTTTTGGTGCTGGAAGAACCGGGGCGGTTGGGCGGGTGCGAAATGGAGGAGGGTGATGATGCACTGTGGTATCTCGTCCATATCATCCAGGAGGTAGAGCCTGTCAGGATCGCTATTGCGAGGTTGTCTCTTCACCAACATCCCCTAACTCCGCAGACGTCGTGCACAATTCGAAGGGAGGACATGGCCAGCTTCCATGGCTCGCTATGGAGAGACGACCCGACGTGCATCCCTCATCGGTAGCTTTTGGTGCTCGAAGAACCGGGGCGGTTGGGCGGGTGCGAAATGGAGCAGGGTGATGATGCATTTTGGTATCTCGTCCATATCATCCAGGAGGTAGAGCCTGTCAGGATCGCTAGTGGGAGGTTGTCTCTTCACCAACATCCCCTAACACCGCCGACGTCACGCACAATTCGTAGGGAGGACATGGCTGGTTTCCGTGTCTCGCTACGGACAGACGACCCGACGTGCATCCCTCATCGGCAGCTTTTGGTGCTCGAAGAACCGGGGCGGTTGGGCGGGTGCGAAATGGAGGAGGGTGATGATGCACTGTGGTATCTAGTCCATATCATCCAGGAGGTAGAGCCTGTGCGGATCGCTAGTGGGAGGTTGTCACTTCACCAACATCCCCTAACTCCGCCGACGTCGCGCACAATTCGTAGGGAGGACATCGCTGGATTCCGTGTCTCGCTACGGACAGACGACCCGACGTGCATCCCTCATCGGTGGCTTTTGGTGCTCGAAGAATCGGGGTGGTTGGGCGGGTGCGAAATGGAGGAGGGTGATGATGCACTGTGGTATCTCATCCATATCATCCAGGACGTACAGCCTGTCAGGATCGCTAGTGGGAGGTTGTCTCTTCACAAACATCGCCTAACTCCGCCGACGTCGTGCACAATTCGTAGGGAGGACATGGTCGGCTTCCGTGCCTCGCTACGGAGAGACGACCCGACGTGCATCCCTCATCGACAGCTTTTGGTGCTCGAAGAACCGGGGTGGTTGGGCGGGTGCGAAATGGAGGAGGGTGATGATGCACTGTGGTATCTCGTCCATATCATCCAGGAGGTAGAGCCTGTCAGGATCGCTAGTGGGAGGTTTTCTCTTCACCAATATCCCCTAACTCCGGCGACGTCACGCACAATTCATAGGGAGGACATGGCTGGCTTCCGTGTCTCGCTACGGACGGACGACCCGACGTGCATCCCTCATCGTCAGCTTTTGGTGCTCGAAGAACCGGGGCGGTTGGGCGTGTGCGAAATGGAGGAGGGTGATGATGCACTGTGGTATCTCTTCCATATCATCCAGGAGGTAGAGCTTGTCAGGATCGCTAGTGGGAGGTTGTCTGTTCACCAACATCCCCTAACTCCACCGACGTCATGCACGATACGTAGGGAGGATATGGCTGGCTTCCGTGTCTCGCTACGGACAGACGACCCGACGTGCATCCCTCATCGGCAGCTTTTGGTGCTCGAAGAAGTAGGGCGGTTTGGCGGGTGCGAAATGGAGGAGGGTGATGATGCACTGTGGTATCTCGTCCATATCATCAAGGAGGTAGAGCCTGTAGGGATCGCTAGTGGGAGGTTGTCACTTCACGAACATCCCCTAACTCCGCCAACGTCGCGCACAATTCGTAGGGAGGACATCGCTGGCTTCCGTGTCTCACTACGGACAGACGACCCGACGTGCATCCCTCATCGGCAGCTTTTGGTGCTCGAAGAAGTAGGGCGGTTTGGCGGGTGCGAAATGGAGGAGGGTGATGATGCACTGTGGTATCTCGTCCATATCATCAAGGAGGTAGAGCCTGTAGGGATCGCTAGTGGGAGGTTGTCACTTCACGAACATCCCCTAACTCCGCCAACGTCGCGCACAATTCGTAGGGAGGACATCGCTGGCTTCCGTGTCTCACTACGGACAGACGACCCGACGTGCATCCCTCATCGGCAGCTTTTGGTGCTCGAAGAATCGGGGCGGTTGGGCGGGTGCGAAATGGAGGAGGGTGATGATGCACTGTGGTATCTCATCCATATCATCCAGGAGGTAGAGCCTGTGAGGATCGCTAGTGGGAGGTTGTCTCATCACCAACATCGCCTAACTCCGCCGACGTCGTGCACAAGTCGTAGGGAGGACATGGCCGGCTTCTGTGCCTCGCTACGGAGAGACGACCCGACGTGCATCCCTCATCGACAGCTTTTGGTGCTCGAAGAACCGGGGCGGTTGGGCGGGTGCGAAATGGAGGAGGGTGATGATGCACTGTGGTATCTCATCCATATCATCCAGGAGGTAGAGCCTGTCAGGATCGCTAGTGGGAGGTTTTCTCTTCACCAATATCCCCTAACTCCGCCGACGTCACGCACAATTCATAGGGAGGACATGGCTGGCTTCCGTGTCTCGCTACGGACAGACGACCCGACGTGCATCCCTCATCGTCAGATTTTGTTGCTCGAAGAACCGGGGCGGTTGGGCGGGTGCGAAATGGAGGAGGGTGATGATGCACTGTGGTATCTCTTTCATATCATCCAGGAGGTAGAGCCTGTCCGGATCGCTAGTGGGAGGTTGTCTCTTCACCAACATCCCCTAAGTCTGCCGACGTCGTGCACAATTCGTTGGGAGGACATGGCCGGCTTCCGTGCCTCGCTACGGAGAGACGACCCGACGTGCATCCCTCATCAGCAGCTTTTGGTGCTCGAAGAACCGGGGCGGTTGGGCGGGTGCGAAATGGAGGAGGGTGATGATGCACTGTGGTATCTCGTCCATATCAGCCAGGAGGTAGAGCCTGTCAGGATCGCTAGTGGGAGGTTGTCTCTTCACCAACATCCCCTCACTCCGCCGACATCGCGCAAAATTCGTAGGGAGGACATGGCTGGCTTCCGTGTCTCGCTACGGACAGACGACCCGATGTGCATCCCTCATTGGCGGCTTTTGGTGCTGGAAGAACCGGGGCGGTTGGGCGGGTGCGAAATGGAGGAGGGTGATGATGCACTATGGTATCTCGTCCGTATCAGCCAGGAGGTAGAGCCTGTCAGGATCGCTATTCGGAGGTTGTCACTTCACCAACATCCCCTAACTCCGCCGACGTCGCGCACAATTCGTAGGGAGGACATCGCTGGATTCCGTGTCTTGCTACGGAGAGACGACCCGACGTGCATCCCTCATCGGCGGCTTTTGGTGCTCGAAGAATCGGGGCGGTTGGGCGGGTGCGAAATGGAGGAGGGTGATGATGCACTGTGGTATCTCGTCCGTATCATCCAGGACGTAGAGCCTGTCAGGATCGCTAGTGGGAGGTTTTCTCTTCACCAATATCCCCTAACTCCGGCGACGTCACGCACAATTCATAGGGAGGACATGGCTGGCTTCCGTGTCTCGCTACGGACAGACGACCCGACATGCATCCCTCATCGTCAGCTTTTGGTGCTAGAAGAACCGGGGCGGTTGGGCGTGTGCGAAATGGAGGAGGGTGATGATGCACTGTGGTATCTCTTCCATATCATCTAGGAGGTAGAGCCTGTCAGGATCGCTAGTGGGAGGTTGTCTGTTCACCAACATCCCCTAACTCCACCGACGTCATGCACGATACGTAGGGAGGATATGGCTGCTTCCGTGTCTCGCTACGGACAGACGACCCGACGTGCATCCCTCATCGGCAGCTTTTGGTGCTCGAAGAACTAGGGCGGTTTGGCGGGTGCGAAATGGAGGAGGGTGATGATGCACTGTGGTATCTCGTCCATATCATCAAGGAGGTACAGCCTGTACGGATCGCTAGTGGGAGGTTGTCACTTCACCAACATCCCCTAACTCCGCCGACGTCGCGCACAATTCGTAGGGAGGACATCGCTGGCTTCCGTGTCTCACTACGGACAGACCACCCGACGTGCATCCCTTATCGGCAGCTTTTGGTGCTCGAAGAATCGGGGCGGTTGGGCAGGTGCAAAATGGAGGAGGGTGATGATGCACTGTGGTATCTCGTCCATATCATCCAGGAGGTAGAGCCTGTGAGGATCGCTAGAGGGAGGTTGTCTCATCACCAACATCGCCTAACTCCGCCGACGTCGTGCACAAGTCGTAGGGAGGACATGGCCGGCTTCTGTGCCTCGCTACGGAGAGACGACCCGACGTGCATCCCTCATCGACAGCTTTTGGTGCTCGAAGAACCGGGGCGGTTGGGCGGGTGCGAAATGGAGGAGGGTGATGATGCACTGTGGTATCTCGTCCATATCATCCAGGAGGTAGAGCCTGTCAGGATCGCTAGTGGGAGGTTTTCTCTTCAGCAATATCCCCTAACTCCGCCGACGTCACGCACAATTCATAGGGAGGACATGGCTGGCTTCCGTGTCTCGCTACGGACAGACGACCCGACGTGCATCCCTCATCGTCAGATTTTGGTGCTCGAAGAACCGGGGCGGTTGGGCGGGTGCGAAATGGAGGAGGGTGATGATGCACTGTGGTATCTCTTTCATATCATCCAGGAGGTAGAGCCTATCAGGATCGCTAGTGGGAGGTTGTCTCTTCACCAACATCGCCTAACTCCGCCGACGTCGTGCACAATTCGTAGGCAGGACATGGCCGGCTTCCGTGCCTCGCTACGGAGAGACGACCCGACGTGCATCCCTCATCGGCAGCTTTTGGTGCTCGAAGAACCGGGGCGGTTGGGCGGGTGCGAAATGGAGGAGGGTGATGATGCACTGTGGTATCTCGTCCATATCATCCAGGAGGTAGAGCCTGTCAGGATCGCTATTGGGAGGTTTCCTCTTCACCAACATCCCCTAACTCCGCCGACGTCGCGCACAATTCGTAGGGAGGACATCGCTGGATTCCGTGTCTCGCTACGGACAGACGACCCGACGTGCATCCCTCATCGGCAGGCTTTTGGTGCTCGAAGAATCGGGGCGGTTGGGCGGGTGCGAAATGGAGGAGGGTGATGATGCACTGTGGTATCTCATCCATATCATCCAGGACGTAGAGCCTGTCAGGATCGCTAGTGGGAGGTTGTCTCTTCACAAACATCGCCTAACTCCGCCGACGTCGTGCAGAATTCGTAGGGAGGACATGGCCGGCTTTCGTGCCTCGCTACGGAGAGACGACCCGACGTGCATCCCTCATCGGCAGCATTTGGTGCTCGAAGAACCGGGGCGGTTGGGCGGGTGCGAAATGGAGGAGGGTGATGATGCACTGTGGTATCTCGTCCATATCATCCAGGAGGTAGAGCCTGTCAGGATCGCTAGTGGGAGGTTTTCTCCTCACCAATATCCCCTAACTCCGGCGACGTCACGCACAATTCATAGGGAGGACATGGCTGGCTTCCGTGTCTCGCTACGGACAGACGACCCGACGTGCATCCCTCATCGTCAGCTTTTGGTGCTCGAAGAACCGGGGCGGTTGGGCGTGTGCGAAATGAAGGAGGGTGATGATGCACTGTGGTATCTCTTCCATATCATCCAGGAGGTAGAGCCTGTCAGGATCGCTAGTGGGAGGTTGTCTGTTCACCAACATCCCCTAACTCCACCGACATCATGCACGATACGTAGGGAGGATATGGCTGGCTTCCGTGTCTCGCTACGGACAGACGACCCGACGTGCATCCCTCATCGGCAGCTTTTGGTGCTCGAAGAACTGGGGCGGTTTGGCGGGTGCGAAATGGAGGAGGGTGATGATGCACTGTGGTATCTCGTCCATATCATCAAGGAGGTAGAGCCTGTACGGATCGCTAGT
The DNA here is from genome assembly GCA_022496015.1 of Hordeum marinum. Taxonomy (NCBI): domain Eukaryota; kingdom Viridiplantae; phylum Streptophyta; class Magnoliopsida; order Poales; family Poaceae; genus Hordeum; species Hordeum marinum. The sequence goes on from JAAAWK010000745.1 coordinate 10,259, forward strand.
GGGAGGTTGTCACTTCACCAACATCCCCTAACTCCGCCGACGTCGTGCACAATTCGTAGGGAGGACATCGCTGGCTTCCGTGTCTCACTACGGACAGACGACCCGACGTGCATCCCTCATCGGCAGCTTTTGGTGCTCGAAGAATCGGGGCGGTTGGGCGGGTGCAAAATGGAGGAGGGTGATGATGCACTGTGGTATCTCGTCCATATCATCCAGGAGGTAGAGCGTGTGAGGATCGCTAGTGGGAGGTTGTCTCATCACCAACATCGCCTAACTCCGCCGACGTCGTGCACAAGTCGTAGGGAGGACATGGCCGGCTTCTGTGCCTCGCTACGGAGAGACGACCCGACGTGCATCCCTCATCGACAGCTTTTGGTGCTCGAAGAACCGGGGCGGTTGGGCGGGTGCGAAATGGAGGAGGGTGATGATGCACTGTGGTATCTCGTCCATATCATCCAGGAGGAAGAGCCTGTTAGGATCACTAGTGGGAGGTTTTCTCTTCACCAATATCCCCTAACTCCGCCGACGTCACGCACAATTCATAGGGAGGACATGGCTGGCTTCCGTGTCTCGCTACGGACAGACGACCCGACGTGCATCCCTCATCGTCAGATTTTGGTGCTCGAAGAACCGGGGCGGTTGGGCGGGTGCGAAATGGAGGAGGGTGATGATGCACTGTGGTATCTCTTTCATATCATCCAGGAGGTAGAGCCTGTCAGGATCGCTAGTGGGAGGTTGTCTCTTCACCAACATCCCCTAACTCTGCCGACGTCGTGCACAATTTGTTGGGAGGACATGGCCGGCTTCCGTGCCTCGCTACGGAGAGACGACCCGACGTGCATCCCTCATCAGCAGCTTTTGGTGCTCGAAGAACCGGGGCGGTTGGGCCGGTGCGAAATGGAGGAGGGTGATGATGCACAGTGGTATTTCGTCCATATCATCCAGGAGGTAGATCCTATCAGGATCGCTAGTGGGAGGTTGTCTCTTCACCAACATCCCCTAACTCCGCCGACATCGGGCACAATTCGTAGGGAGGACATGGCTGGCTTCCGTGTCTCGCTATGGACAGACGACCCGACGTGCATCCCTCATTGGCAGCTTTTGGTGCTGGAAGAACCGGGGCGGTTGGGCGGGTGCGAAATGGAGGAGGGTGATGATGCACTGTGGTATCTCGTCCATATCAGCCAGGAGGTAGAGCCTGTCAGGATCGCTATTGGGAGGTTGTCTCTTCAGCAACATCCCCTAACTCCGCCGACGTCGTGCACAATTCGAAGGGAGGACATGGCCAGCTTCCGTGGCTCGCTACGGAGAGACGACCCGACGTGCATCCCTCATCGGTAGCTTTTGGTGCTCGAAGAACCGGGGCGGTTGGGCGGGTGCGAAATGGAGCTGGGTGATGATGCACTGTGGTATCTCGTCCATATCATCCAGGAGGTAGAGCCTGTCAGGATCGCTAGTGGGAGGTTGTCTCTTCACCAACATCCCCTAACACCGCCGACGTCACGCACAATTCGTAGGGAGGACATGGCTGGCTTCCGTGTCTCGCTACGGACAGACGACCCGACGTGCATCCCTCATCGGCAGCTTTTGGTGCTCGAAGAACCGGGGCGGTTGGGCGGGTGCGAAATGGAGGAGGGTGATGATGCACTGTGGTATCTCGTCCATATCATCCAGGAGGTAGAGCCCTGTCAGGATCGCTAGTGGGAGGTTGTCTATTCACCAACATACCCTAACTCCGCCGACGTCGCGCACAATTCGTAGGGAGGACATCGCTGGCTTCCGTGTCTCGCTACGGACAGACGACCCGACGTGCATCCCTCATCGGCAGCTTTTGGTGCTCGAAGAATCGGGGCGGTTGGGCGGGTGCGAAATGGAGGAGGGTGATGATGCACTGTGGTATCTCGTCCATATCATCCAGGAGGTAGAGCCTGTCAGGATCGCTAGTGGGAGGTTGTCTCTTCACCAACATCGCCTAACTCCGCCGACGTCGTGCACAATTCGTAGGGAGGACATGGCCTGGCTTCCGTGTCCTCGCTACGGAGAGACGACCCGACGTGCATCCCTCATCGGCAGCTTTTGGTGCTCGAAGAACCGGGGCGGTTGGGCGGGTGCGAAATGGAGGAGGGTGATGATGCACTGTGGTATCTCGTCCATATCATCCAGGAGGTAGAGCCTGTCAGGATCGCTATTGGGAGGTTTCCTCTTCACCAACATCCCCTAACTCCGCCGACGTCGCGCACAATTCGTAGGGAGGACATCGCTGGCTTCCGTGTCTCACTACGGACAGACGACCCGACGTGCATCCCTCATCGGCAGCTTTTGGTGCTCGAAGAATCGGGGCGGTTGGGCGGGTGCAAAATGGAGGAGGGTGATGATGCACTGTGGTATCTCGTCCATATCATCCAGGAGGTAGAGCCTGTGAGGATCGCTAGTGGGAGGTTGTCTCATCACCAACATCGCCTAACTCCGCCGACGTCGTGCACAATTCGTAGGGAGGACATGGCCGGCTTCTGTGCCTCGCTACGGAGAGACGACCCGACGTGCATCCCTCATCGACAGCTTTTGGTGCTCGAAGAACCGGGGCGGTTGGGCGGGTGCGAAATGGAGGAGGGTGATGATGCACTGTGGTATCTCGTCCATATCATCCAGGAGGTAGAGCCTGTCAGGATCGCTAGTGGGAGGTTTTCTCTTCACCAATATCCCCTAACTCCGCCGACGTCACGCACAATTCATAGGGAGGACATGGCTGGCTTCCGTGTCTCGCTACGGACAGACGACCCGACGTGCATCCCTCATCGTCAGATTTTGGTGCTCGAAGAACCGGGGCGGTTGGGCGGGTGCGAAATGGAGGAGGGTGATGATGCACTGTGGTATCTCGTCCATATCATCCAGGAGGTAGAGCCTGTCAGGATCGCTAGTGGGAGGTTGTCTCTTTCACCAACATCCCCTAACTCCACCGACGTCATGCACAATTCGTAGGGAGGATATGGCTGGCTTCCGTGTCTCGCTACGGACAGACGACCCGACGTGCATCCCTCATCGGCAGCTTTTGGTGCTCGAAGAACCGGGGCGGTTGGGCGGGTGCGAAATGGAGGAGGGTGATGATGCACTGTGGTATCTCGTCCATATCATCAGGAGGTAGAGCCTGTACAGGATCGCTAGTGGGAGGTTGTCATCTTCACCAACATCCCCTAACTCCGCCGACGTCGTGCACAATTCGTAGGGAGGACATCGGCTGGCTTCCGTGTCTCGCTACGGACAGACGACCCGACGTGCATCCCTCATCGGCAGCTTTTGGTGCTCGAAGAATCGGGGCGGTTGGGCGGGTGCGAAATGGAGGAGGGTGATGATGCACTGTGGTATCTCGTCCATATCATCCAGGAGGTAGAGCCTGTCAGGATCGCTATTGGGAGGTTTCCTCTTCACCAACATCCCCTAACTCCGCCGACGTCGCGCACAATTCGTAGGGAGGACATCGCTGGCATTCCGTGTCTCGCTACGGACAGACGACCCGACGTGCATCCCTCATCGGCAGCTTTTGGTGCTCGAAGAATCGGGGCGGTTGGGCGGGTGCGAAATGGAGGAGGGTGATGATGCACTGTGGTATCTCGTCCATATCATCCAGGAGGTAGAGCCTGTCAGGATCGCTAGTGGAGGTTGTCTCATTCACCAACATCCCCTAACTCCTGCCGACGTCGTGCACAATTCGTAGGGAGGACATGGCCGGACTTCCGGTGCCTCGCTACGGAGAGACTGACCCGACGTGCATCCCTCATCGACAGCTTTTGGTGCTCGAAGAAACCGGGGCGGTTGGGCGGGTGCGAAATGGAGGAGGGTGATGATGCACTGTGGTATCTCGTCCATATCATCCAGGAGGTAGAGCCTGTCAGGATCGCTAGTGGGAGGTTTTCTCTTCACCAACATCCCCTAACTCCGCCGACGTCCGCACAATTCGTAGGGAGGACATGGCTGGCTTCCGTGTCTCGCTACGGACAGACGACCCGACGTGCATCCCTCATCGGCAGCTTTGGTGCTCGAAGAACCGGGGCGGTTGGGCGGGTGCGAAATGGAGGAGGGTGATGATGCACTGTGGTATCTCGTCCATATCATCCAGGAGGTAGAGCCTGTCAAGATCGCTAGTGGGAGGTTGTCTCTTCACCAACATCCCCTAACTCGCCGACGTCGTGCACAATTCGTAGGGAGGACATGGCTGGCTTCCGTGCCTCGCTACGGACGAGACGACCCGACGTGCATCCCTCATCGAGCAGCTTTTGGTGCTCGAAGAACCGGGGCGGTTGGGCGGGTGCGAAATGGAGGAGGGTGATGATGCACGTGGTATCTCGTCCATATCATCCAGGAGGTAGAGCCTGTCAGGATCGCTAGTGGGAGGTTTGTCTCTTTCACCAACATCCCCTAACTCCGCCGACGTCCGGCACAATTCGTAGGGAGGACATGGCCTGCTTCCGTGTGCTCGCTACTGGACGAGACGACCCGACGTGCATCCCTCATCGGCAGCTTTTGGTGCTCGAAGAACCGGGGCGGTTGGGCGGGTGCGAAATGGAGGAGGGTGATGATGCACTGTGGTATCTCGTCCAATCATCCAGGAGGTAGAGCCTGTCAGGATCGCTAGTGGGAGGTTGTCTTCTCACCAACATCCCCTAACTCCGCCGACGTCATGCACATATCGTAGGGAGGACATGGCTGGCTTCCGTGTCTCGCTACGGACAGACGACCCGACGTGCATCCCTCATCGGTCAGCTTTTGGTGCTCGAAGAGACCGGGGCGGTTGGCGGGTGCGAAATGGAGGAGGGTGAGTGATGCACTGTGGTATCTCGTCCATATCATCCAGGAGGTAGAGCCTGTCAGGATCGCTAGTGGGAGGTTGTCATCTTCACCAACATCCCCTAACTCCGCCGACGTCGCTGCACAATTCGTAGGGAGGACATCGCTGGCTTCCGTGCCTCGCTACGGACAGACGACCCGACGTGCATCCCTCATCGGCAGCTTTTGGTGCTCGAAGAACCGGGGCGGTTGGGCGGGTTGCGAAATGGAGGAGGGTGATGATGCACTGTGGTATCTCGTCCATATCATCCAGGAGGGTAGAGCCTGTCAGGATCGCCTAGTGGGAGGTTGTCTCTTCACCAACATCGCCTAACTCCGCCGACGTCGTGCACAATTCGTAGGGAGGACATGGCTGGCTTCCGTGTCTCGCTACGGAAGACGACCCGACGTGCATCCCTCATCGACAGCTTTTGGTGCTCGAAGAACCGGGGCGGTTGGGCGGGTGCGAAATGGAGGAGGGTGATGATGCACTGTGGTATCTCGTCCATATCATCCAGGAGGTAGAGCCTGTCAGGATCGCTAGTGGGAGGTTTTCTTCTTCACCAACATCCCCTAACTCCGCCGTACGGTCACGCACAATTCAGTAGGGAGGACATGGCTGGCTTCCGTGTCTCGCTACGGACAGGACGACCCGACGTGCATCCCTCATCGGCAGCTTTTGGTGCTCGAAGAACCGGGGCGGTTGGGCGGGTGCGAAATGGAGGAGGGTGATGATGCACTGTGGTATCTCGTTCCATATCATCCAGGAGGTAGAGCCTGTCAGGATCGCTAGTGGGAGGTTGTCTCTTCACCAACATCCCCTAACTCCGCCGACGTCGATGCACAATTCGTAGGGAGGACATGGCTGGCTTCCGTGTCCTCGCTACGGACAGACGACCCGACGTGCATCCCTCATCGGCAGCTTTTGGTGCTCGAAGAACCGGGGCGGTTGGGCGGGTGCGAAATGGAGGAGGGTGATGATGCACTGTGGTATCTCGTCCATATCATCCAGGAGGTAGAGCCTGTCAGGATCGCTAGTGGGAGGTTGTCCTCTTCACCAACATCCCCTAACTCCGCCGACAGTCGCGCACAATTCGTAGGGAGGACATGGCTGGCTTCCGTGTCTCGCTACGGACAGACGACCCGACGTGCATCCCTCATCGGCAGCTTTTGGTGCTCGAAGAACCGGGGCGGCTGGGCGGGTGCGAAATGGAGGAGGGTGATGATGCACTGTGGTATCTTCCATATCATCCAGGAGGTAGAGCCTGTCAGGATCGCTAGTGGGAGGTTGTCTCTTCACCAACATCCCTAACTCCGCCGACGTCGTGCACAATTCGTAGGGAGGACATGGCCGGCTTTCGTGCCTCGCTACGGAGAGACGACCCGACGTGCATCCCTCATCGGCAGCTTTTGGTGCTCGAAGAACCGGGGCGGTTGGGCGGGTGCGAAATGGAGGGAGGAGGGTGATGATGAACAGTGGTATTTCGTCCATTCCATATCATCCAGGAGGGTACGATTCGTAGGGAGGACATGGCTGGCTTCCGTGTGTCTCGCTACGGACAGACGACCCGACGTGCATCCCTCATGGCAGCTTTTGGTGCTCGAAGAACCGGGGCGGTGGGCGGGTGCGAAATGGAGGAGGGTGATGATGCACTGTGGTATCTCGTCCATATCATCCAGGAGGTAGAGCCTGTCAGGATCGCTAGTGGGAGGTTGTCTCTTCACCAACATCCCCTAACTCCGCCGACGTCGCGCACTAATTCGTAGGGAGGACATGGCTGGCTTCCGTGTCTCGCTACGGACAGACGACCCGACGTGCATCCCTCATCGGCAGCTTTTGGTGCTCGAAGAACCGGGGCGGTTTGGGCGGGTGCGAAATGGAGGAGGGTGATGATGCACTGTGGTATCTCGTCCATATCATCCAGGAGGTAGAGCCTGTCGGATCGCTAGTGGGAGGTTGTCTCTTCACCAACATCCCCTAACGCCAACTCGCCGACGTCGCTGCACAATTCGTAGGGAGGACATGGCTGGCTTCCGTGTCCTCGCTACGGACGAGACGACCCGACGTGCATCCCTCATCGGCAGCTTTTGGTGCTCGAAGAACCGGGGCGGTTGGGCGGGTGCGAAATGGAGGAGGGTGATGATGCACTGTGGTATCTCGTCCATATCATCCAGGAGGTAGAGCCTTGTCAGGATCGCTAGTGGGAGGTTGTCTCTTCACCAACATCCCCTAACTCCGCCGACGTCGCGCACAATTCGTAGGGAGGACATGCTGGCTTCCGTGTCTCGCTACGGACAGACGACCCGACGTGCATCCCTCATCGGCAAGCTTTTGGTGCTCGAAGAACCGGGGCGGTTGGGCGGGTGCGAAATGGAGGAGGGTGATGATGCACTGTGGTATCTCGTCCATATCATCCAGGAGGTAGAGCCTGTCAGGATTCGCTAGTGGGAGGTTGTCTCTTCACCAACATCCGCCTAACTCCGCCGACGTCGCGCACAATTCGTAGGGAGGAAATGGCTGGCTTCCGTGTCTCGCTACGGACAGACGACCCGACGTGCATCCCTCATCGGCAGCTTTTGGTGCTCGAAGAACCGGGCGGTTGGGCGGGTGCGAAATGGAGGAGGGTGATGATGCACTGTGGTATCTCGTCCATATCATCCAGGAGGTAGAGCCTGTCAGGATCGCTAGTGGGAGGTTGTCTCTTCACCAACATCCCTAACTCCGCCGACGTCGTGCACAATTCGTAGGGAGGACATGGCCGGCTTCCGTGTCTCGCTACGGAAGACGACCCGACGTGCATCCCTCATCGGCAGCTTTTGGTGCTCGAAGAACCGGGGCGGTTGGGCGGGTGCGAAATGGAGGAGGGTGATGATGCACTGTGGTATCTCGTCCATATCATCCAGGAGGTAGAGCCTGTCAGGATCGCTAGTGGGAGGTTGTCTCTTCACCAACATCCCCTAACTCCGCCGACGTCCGCACAATTCCGTAGGGAGGACATGGCTGGCTTCCGTGTCTCGCTACGGACAGACGACCCCGACGTGCATCCCTCATCGGCAGCTTTTGGTGCTCGAAGAAATCGGGGCGGTTGGGCGGGTGCGAAATGGAGGAGGGTGATGATGCACTGTGTATCTCGTCCATATCATCCAGGAGGTAGAGCCTGTCAGGATCGCTAGTGGGAGGTTGTCTCTTCACCAAACATCCCCTAACTCCGCCGACGTCGTGCACAATTCGTAGGGAGGACATGGCCAGCTTCGTGGCTCGCTACGGAGAGACGACCCGACGTGCATCCCTCATCGGCAGCTTTTGGTGCTCGAAGAACGGGGCGGTTGGGCGGGTGCGAAATGGAGGGGTGATGATGCACTTGGTATCGTCCATATCATCCAGGAGGTAGAGCCTGTCAGGATCGCTAGTGGGAGGTTGACTCTTCACCAACATCCCCTAACACCGCCGACGTCACGCACAATTCGTAGGGAGGACATGGCTGGTTTCCGCGTCTCGCTACGGACAGACGACCCGACGTGCATCCCTCATCGGCAGCTTTTGGTGATCGAAGAACCGGGGCGGTTGGGCGGGTGCGAAATGGAGGGTGATGATGCACTGTGGTATCTCGTCCATATCAGCCAGGAGGTAGAGCCTCTGCGGATCGCTAGTGGGAGGTTGTCACTTCACCAACATCCCCTAACTCCGCCGACGTCGCGCACAATTCGTAGGGAGGACATCGCTGGCTTCCGTGTCTCGCTACGGACAGACGACCCGACGTGCATCCCTCATCGGCAGCTTTTGGTGCTCGAAGAATCCGGGGCGGTTGGGCGGGTGCGAAATGGAGGAGGGTGATGATGCACTGTGGTATCTCGTCCATATCATCCAGGAGGTAGAGCCTGTCAGGATCGCTAGTGGGAGGTTGTCTCTTCACCAACATCCGCCTAACTCCGCCGACGTCGTGCACAATTCGTAGGGAGGACATGGCCGGCTTCCGTGCCTCGCTACGGAGAGACGACCCGACGTGCATCCCTCATCGGCAAGCTTTTGGTGCTCGAAGAACCGGGGCGGTTGGGCGGGTGCGAAATGGAGGAGGGTGATGATGCACTGTGGTATCTCGTCCATATCATCCAGGAGGTAAGAGCCTGTCAGGATAGCTAGTGGGAGGTTTTCTCTTCACCAATATCCCCTAACTCCGCCGACGTCACGCACAATTCGTAGGGAGGACATGGCTGGCTTCCGTGTCTCGCTACGGACAGACGACCCGACGTGCATCCCTCATCGCAGCTTTTGGTGCTCGAAGAACCGGGGCGGTTGGGCGGGTGCGAATGGAGGAGGGTGATGATGCACTGTGGTATCTCTTCCATATCATCCAGGAGGTAGAGCCTGTCAGGATCGCTAGTGGGAGGTTGTCTCTTCACCAACATCCCCTAACTCCGCCGAGTCGTGCACAATTCGTAGGGAGGACATGGCCGGCTTCGTGCCTCGCTACGGAGAGACGACCCGACGTGCATCCCTCATCGGCAGCTTTTGGTGCTCGAAGAACCGGGGCGGTTGGGCCGGTGCGAAATGGAGGAGGGTGATGATGCACAGTGGTATTCGTCCATATCATCCAGGAGGTAGAGTAGGGAGGACATGGCTGGCTTCCGTGTGTCGCTACGGACAGACGACCCGACGTGCATCCCTCATGGCAGCTTTTGGTGCTCGAAGAACCGGGGCGGTTGGGCGGGTGTGAAATGAACGAGGGTGATGATGCACTGTGGTATCTCGTCGATATCATCCAGGAGGTAGAGCCTATCAGGTTCGCTAGTGGGAGGTTGTCTCTTCACCAACATCCCCTAACTCCGCCGACGTCGTGCATAATTCGTAGGGAGGACATGGCCGGCTTCCGCTGCCTCGCTACGGAGAGACGACCCGACGTGCATCCCTCATCGGTAGCTTTTGGTGCTCGAAGAACCGGGGCGGTTGTGCGGGTGCGAAATGGTAGCTGGGTGATGATGCACTTTGGTATCGCGTCCATATCATCCAGGAGGTAGAGCCTGTCAGGATCGCTAGTGGGAGGTTGTCTCTTCACCAACATCCCCTAACACCGCCGACGTCACGCACAATTCGTAGGGAGGACATGGCTGGTTTCCGTGTCTCGCTACGGACAGACGACCCGACGTGCATCCCTCATCGGCAGCTTTTGGTGATCGAAGAACCGGGGCGGTTGGGCGGGTGCGAAATGGAGGAGGGTGATGATGCACTGTGGTATCTCGTCCATATCAGCCAGGAGGTAGAGCCTCTGCAGGATCGCTAGTGGGAGGTTGTCACTTCACCAACATCCCCTAACTCCGCCGACGTCGTGCACAATTCGTAGGGAGGACATCGCTGGCTTCCGTGTCTCGCTACGGACAGACGACCTGACGTGCATCCCTCATCGGCAGCTTTTGGTGCTCGAAGAATCGGGGCGGTTGGGCGGGTGCGAAATGGAGGAGGGTGATGATGCACTGTGGTATCTCATCCATATCATCCAGGAGGTAGAGCCTGTCAGGTTCGCTAGTGGGAGGTTGTCTCTTCACCAACATCGCCTAACTCCGCCGACGTCGTGCACAATTCGTAGGGAGGACATGGCCGGCTTCTGTGCCTCGCTACGGAGAGACGACCCGACGTGCATCCCTCATCGACAGCTTTTGGTGCTCGAAGAACCGGGGCGGTTGGGTGGGTGCGAAATGGAGGAGGGTGATGATGCACTGTGGTATCTCGTCCATATCATCCAGGAGGTAGAGCCTGTCAGGATCGCTAGTGGGAGGTTTTCTCTTCACCAATATCCCCTAACTCCGCCGACGTCACGCACAATTCATAGGGAGGACATGGCTGGCTTCCGTGTCTCGCTACGGACAGACGACCCGACGTGCATCCCTCATCGTCAGCTTTTGGTGCTCGAAGAACCGGGGCGGTTGGGCGTGTGCGAAATGAAGGAGGGTGATGATGCACTGTGGTATCTCTTTCATATCATCCAGGAGGTAGAGCCTGTCAGGATCGCTAGTGGGAGGTTGTCTCTTCACCAACATCCCCTAACTCTGCCGACGTCGTGCACAATTTGTTGGGAGGACATGGCCGGCTTCCGTGCCTCGCTACGGAGAGACGACCCGACGTGCATCCCTCATCAGCAGCTTTTGGTGCTCGAAGAACCGGGGCGGTTGGGCCGGGTGCGAAATGGAGGAGGGTGATGATGCACGTGGTATTTCGTCCATATCATCCAGGAGGTAGATCCTATCAGGATCGCTAGTGGGAGGTTGTCTCTTCACCAACATCCCCTAACTCCGCCGACATCGCGCACAATTCGTAGGGAGGACATGGCTGGCTTCCGTGTCTCGCTATGGACAGACGACCCGACGTGCATCCCTCATTGGCAGCTTTTGGTGCTGGAAGAACCGGGGCGGTTGGGCGGGTGCGAAATGGAGGAGGGTGATGATGCACTGTGGTATCTCGTCCATATCAGCCAGGAGGTAGAGCCTGTCAGGATCGCTATTGGGAGGTTGTCTCTTCAGCAACATCCCCTAACTCCGCCGACGTCGTGCACAATTCGAAGGGAGGACATGGCCAGCTTCAGTGGCTCGCTACGGAGAGACGACCCGACGTGCATCCCTCATCGGTAGCTTTTGGTGCTCGAAGAACCGGGGCGGTTGGGCGGGTGCGAAATGGAGCTGGGTGATGATGCACTTTGGTATCGCGTCCATATCATCCAGGAGGTAGAGCCTGTCAGGATCGCTAGTGGGAGGTTGACTCTTCACCAACATCCCCTAACACCGCCGACGTCACGCACAATTCGTAGGGAGGACATGGCTGGTTTCCGCGTCTCGCTACGGACAGACGACCCGACGTGCATCCCTCATCGGCAGCTTTTGGTGATCGAAGAACCGGGGCGGTTGGGCGGGTGCGAAATGGAGGAGGGTGATGATGCACTGTGGTATCTCGTCCATATCAGCCAGGAGGTAGAGCCTCTGCGGATCGCTAGTGGGAGGTTGTCACTTCACCAACATCCCCTAACTCCGCCGACGTCGCGCACAATTCGTAGGGAGGACATCGGCTGGCTTCCGTGTCTCGCTACGGACAGACGACCCGACGTGCATCCCTCATCGGCAGCTTTTGGTGCTCGAAGAATCGGGGGCGGCTTGGGCGGGTGCGAAATGGAGGAGGGTGATGATGCACTGTGGTATCTCATCATATCATCCAGGAGGTAGAGCCTGTCAGGTTCGCTAGTGGGAGGTTGTCTCTTCACCAACATCGCCTAACTCCGCCGACGTCGTGCACAATTCGTAGGGAGGACATGGCCGGCTTCCGTGCCTCGCTACGGAGAGACGACCCGACGTGCATCCCTCATCGGCAGCTTTTGGTGCTCGAAGAACCGGGGCGGTTGGGCGGGTGTCGAAATGGAGGAGGGTGATGATGCACTGTGGTATCTCGTCCATATCATCCAGGAGGTAGAGCCGTCAGGATAGCTAGTGGGAGGTTGTCTCTTCACCAACTATCCCCTAACTCCGCCGACGTCAGCGCACTAATTCGTAGGGAGGACATGGCTGGCTTCCGTGTCTCGCTACGGACAGACGACCGACGTGCATCCCTCATCGTCAGCTTTTGGTGCCTCAAAGAACCGGGGCGGCTTGGGCGGGTGCGAAATTGGAGGAGGGTGATGATGCACTGTGGTATCTCGTCCATATCATCCTGAGAGGTAGAGCCTGTCAGGATCAGCTAGTGGGAGGTTGTCCTCTTCACCAACATCCCCTAACTCCGCCGACGTCGTGCACAATTCGTAGGGAGGACATGGCCGGCTTCTGTGCCTCGCTACGGAGAGACGACCCGACGTGCATCCCTCATCGTCAGCTTTTGGTGCTCGAAGAACAGGGGCGGTTTGGGCCGGTGTGCGAAATGGAGGAGGGTGATGATGCACTGTGGTATTCTCGTCCATATCATCCAGGAGGTAGAGCCTATCAGGATCGCTAGTGGGAGGTTGTCTCTTCACCAACATCCCCTAACTCCGCCGACAGTCAGCGCACAATTCGTATGGGAGGACATGGCTGGCTTCCGTGTGCTCGCTACGGACAGACGACCCGACGTGCATCCCTCATTGGCAGCTTTTGGTGCTCGAAGAACCGGGGCGTTGGGCGGGTGTGAAATGGACGGAGGGTGATGATGCACTGTGGTATCTCGTCCATATCATCCAGGAGGTAGAGCCTCTGTCGGATCGCTAGTGGGAGGTTGTCATCTTCACCAACATCCCCTAACTCCGCCGACGTCGCGCACAATTCGTAGAGAGGACATCGCTGGCTTCCGTGTCTCGCTACGGACAGACGACCCGACGTGCATCCCTCATCGGCAGCTTTTGGTGCTCGAAGAATCGGGGCGGCTGGGCGGGTGCGAAATGGAATGGAGGGTGATGATGCACTCTGGTATCTCATCCATATCATCCAGGAGGTAGAGCCTGTCAGGTTCGCTAGTGGGAGGTTGTCTCTTCACCAACATCGCCTAACTCCGCCGACGTCGTGCACAATTCGTAGGGAGGACATGGCCGGCTTCCGTGCCTCGCTATGGAGAGACGGACCCGACGTGCATCCCTCATCGGCAAGCTTTTGGTGCTCGAAGAACCGGGGGCGGTTGGGCGGGGTGCGAAATGGAGGAGGGTGATGATGCACTGTGGTTATCTCGTCCCATATCATCCAGGAGGTAGAGCCTGTCAGGATCGCTATTGGGAGTTGTCTCTTCACCAACATCGCCTAACTCCGCCAACGTCGTGCCACAATTCGTAGGGAGGACATGGCCGGCTTCCGTGTCCTCGCTACGGAGAGACGACCCGACGTGCATCCCTCATCGGCAGCTTTTGGTGCTCGAAGAACCGGGGCGGTTGGGCGGGTGCGAAATGGAGGAGGGTGATGATGCACTGTGGTATCTCGTCCATATCATCCAGGAGGTAGAGCCTGTCAGGATAGCTAGTCGGGAGGTTGTTCTCTTCACCAACATCCCCTAACTCCGCCGAGTCACGCACAATTCGTAGGGAGGACATGGCTGGCTTCCGTGTCTCGCTACGGACAGACGACCCGACGTGCATCCCTCATCGGCAGCTTTTGGTGCTCGAAGAACCGGGGCGGTGGGCGCGGGTGCGAAATGGAGGAGGGTGATGATGCACTGTGGTATCTCGTCCATATCATCCAGGAGGTAGAGCCTGTCAGGATCGCTAGTGGGAGGTTGTCTCTTCACCAACATCCCCTAACTCCGCCGAGTCGTGCACAATTCGTAGGGAGGACATGGCCGGCTTTCGTGCCTCGCTACGGAGAGACGACCCGACGTGCATCCCTCATCGGCAGCTTTTGGTGCTCGAAGAACGGGGCGGTTGGGCGGGTGCGAAATGGAGGGGGTGATGATGACAGTGTTATTTCGTCCAATATCATCCAGGAGGGAGTAGGGAGGACATGGCTGGCTTCCGTGTCGCTACGGACAGACGACCCGACGTGCATCCCTCATCGGCAGCTTTTGGTGCTCGAAAACCGGGGCGGTTGGGCGGGTGCGAAATGGAGGAGGGTGATGATGCACTGTGGTATCTCCATATCATCCAGGAGGTAGAGCCTGTCAGGATCGCTAGTGGGAGGTTGTCTCTTCACCAACATCCCCTAACTCCGCCGACGTCGTGCACAATTCGTAGGGAGGACATGGCGGCTTCCGTGCCTCGCTACGGAGAGACGACCCGACGTGCATCCCTCATCGGCAGCTTTTGGTGCTCGAAGAACCGGGGCGGTTGGGCGGGTGCGAAATGGAGGAGGGTGATGATGCACTGTGGTATCTCGTCCATATCATCCAGGAGGTAGAGCCTGTCAGGATCGCTATTGGGAGGTTGTCTCTTCACCAACATCGCCTAACTCCGCCGACGTCGTGCACAATTCGTAGGGAGGACATGGCCGGCTTCCGTGCCTCGCTACGGAGAGACGACCCGACGTGCATCCCTCATCGGCAGCTTTTGGTGCTCGAAGAACCGGGGCGGTTGGGCGGGTGCGAAATGGAGGAGGGTGATGATGCACTGTGGTATCTCGTCCATATCATCCAGGAGGTAGAGCCTGTCAGGATAGCTAGTGGGAGGTTGTCTCTTCACCAATATCCCCTAACTCCGCCGACGTCACGCACAATTCGTAGGGAGGACATGGCTGGCTTCCGTGTCTCGCTACGGACAGACGACCCGACGTGCATCCCTCATCGAGCAGCTTTTGGTGCTCGAAGAACCGGGGCGGTTGGGCGGGTGCGAAATGGAGGAGGGTGATGATGCACTGTGGTATCTCTTCCATATCATCCAGGAGGTAGAGCCTGTCAGGATCGCTAGTGGGAGGTTGTCTCTTCACCAACATCCCCTAACTCCGCCGAGTCGTGCACAATTCGTAGGGAGGACATGGCGGCTTCGTGCCTCGCTACGGAGAGACGACCCGACGTGCATCCCTCATCGGCAGCTTTTGGTGCTCGAAGAACGGGGCGGTTGGGCGGTGCGAAATGGAGGAGGGTGATGATGCACAGTGGTATTTCGTCCATAATCCAGGGAGTAGATAGAGTAGGGAGGGACTGGCTGGCTTCGTTGTGTCGCTACGGACAGACGACCCGACGTGCATCCCTCATTGGCAGCTTTTGGTGCTCGAAGAACCGGGGCGGTTGGGCGGGTGCGAAATGAACGAGGGTGATGATGCACTGTGGTATCTCGTCGATATCATCCAGGAGGTAGAGCCTATCAGGATCGCTAGTGGGAGGTTGTCTCTTCACCAACATCCCCTAACTCCGCCGACGTCGTGCACAATTCGTAGGGAGGACATGGCCGGCTTCCGTGCCTCGCTACGGAGAGACGACCCGACGTGCATCCCTCATCGGTAGCTTTTGGTGCTCGAAGAACCGGGGCGGTTGGGCGGGTGCGAAATGGAGGAGGGGTGATGATGCACTGGGTATCTCGTCCATATCATCCAGGAGGTAGAGCCTGTCAGGATCGCTAGTGGGAGGTTGTCTCTTCACCAACATCCCCTAACCGCCGACGTCACGCACAATTCGTAGGGAGGACATGGCTGGCTTCGTGTCTCGCTACGGACAGACGACCGACGTGCATCCCTCATCGGCAGCTTTTGGTGCTCGAAGAACCGGGGCGGTTGGGGGGTGCGAAATGGAGGAGGGTGATGATGCACTGTGGTATCTCGTCCATATCACAGGAGGTAGAGCCTCTGCAGGATCGCTAGTGGGAGGTTTTCTCTTCACCAACATCCCCTAACTCCGCCGACGTCGTGCACAATTCGTAGGGAGGACATGGCTGGCTTCCGTGTCTCGCTACGGACAGACGACCGACGTGCATCCCTCATCGGCAGCTTTTGGTGCTCGAAGAACCGGGGCGGTTGGGCGGGTGTGAAATGGAGGAGGGTGACGATGCACTGTGGTATCTCGTCCATATCATCAAGGAGGTAGAGCCTGTCAGGATCGCTAGTGGGAGGTTGTCTCTTCACCAACATCGCCTAACTCCGCCGACGTCGTGCACAATTCGTAGGGAGGACATGGCCGGCTTGTGCCTCGCTAGAGAGACGACACCCGACGTGCATCCCTCATCGACAGCTTTTGGTGCTCGAAGAACCGGGGCGGTTGGGGGGTGCGAAATGGAGGAGGGTGATGATGCACTGTGGTATCTGTCCATATCATCCAGGAGGTAGAGCCTGTCAGGATCGCTAGTGGGAGGTTTTCTCTTCACCAATATCCCCTAACTCCGCCGACGTCACGCACAATTCATGGGAGGACATGGCTGGCTTCCGTGTCTCGCTACGGACAGACGACCCGACGTGCATCCCTCATCGTCAGCTTTTGGTGCTCGAAGAACCGGGGCGGTTGGGCGGCGTGCGAAATGGAGGGGGTGATGATGCACTGTGGTATCTCTCATATCATCCAGGAGGTAGAGCCTGTCAGGATCGCTAGTGGGAGGTTGTCTCACCAACATCCCCTAACTCCGCCGACGTCGCACAATTCGTAGGGAGGACATGGCGGCTTCCGTGCCTCGCTACGGAGAGACGACCCGACGTGCATCCCTCATCGGCAGCTTTTGGTGCTCGAAGAACCGGGCGGTTGGGCCGGTGCGAAATGGAGGAGGGTGATGATGCACTGTGGTATTTCGTCCATATCATCCAGGAGGTAGATCCTGTCAGGATCGCTAGTGGGAGGTTGTCTCTTCACCAACATCCCCTAACTCCGCCGACGTCGCGCACATTCGTAGGGAGGACATGGCTGGCTTCCGTGTCTCGCTATCGGACAGACGACCGACGTGCATCCCTCATCGCAGCTTTTGGTGCGGAAGAACCGGGGCGGTTGGGCGGGTTGCGAAATGAGAGGGTGATGATGCACTGTGGATCTCGTCCATATCATCCAGGAGTAGAGCCTGTCAGGATCGCTATTGGGAGGTTGTCTCTTCACCAACATCCCTAACTCCGCCGACGTCGTGCACAATCGTAGGGAGGACATGGCCGCTTCCGTGCTCGCTACGGAGAGACGACCGACGTGCATCCCTCATCGGACAGCTTTTGGTCTCGAAGAACCGGGGGGCGGTTGGGGGTGCGAAATGGAGAGGGTGATGATGCACTGTGGTATCTCGTCCATATCATCCAGGAGTAGAGCCTGTCAGGATCGCTAGAGGGAGGTTGTTCTTCACCAAATCCCCTAACACCGCCGACGTCACGCACAATTCGTAGGGAGGACATGGCTGGTTCCGCCGTCTCGCTACGGACAGGACGACCCGACGTGCATCCCTCATCGGAGCTTTTGGTGCTCGAAGAACCGGGCGGTGGGCGGGTGCGAAATGGAGGAGGGTGATGATGCATGTGGTATCTCGTCCATATCAGCCAGGAGGTAGAGCTCTGCGGATCGCTAGTGGGAGGTTGTTGTCTTCACCAACATCCCCTAACTCCGCCGACGTCGCGCACATTCGTAGGGAGGACATGGCTGGTTCCGTGTCTCGCTACGGACAGACGACCCGACGTGCATCCCTCATCGCAGCTTTTTGCTCGAAAAGAATCGGGGGCGCTGGGCGGGTGCGAAATGGAGGAGGGTGATGGATGCACTGTGGTATCTCGTCCATATCATCCAGGTAGGTAGAGCCTGTCAGGATCGCTAGTGGGAGGTTGTCTCTTCACCAACATCCCTAACTCCGCCGACGTCGGCACAATTCGTAGGGAGGCATGGAAGGCTTCCGTGCTCGTACGGAGAGACGACCCGACGTGCA
>JAAAWK010000746.1:0-34451 GCA_022496015.1 Hordeum marinum
GACATGCACATCAGGTAGAACAAGAGGGAATCTAGTGGTGGTTGGGGTCCAGGCCGTGTTGGGGGATGCTCCTATGTGCTGACCCATCGCAACCAGGTGGAAGAGTCCACTGGTCAAAGCCCGTTTGGCGAAAGTCAAATGGCTAGATCTCCTGGTCTAACGGAGCTTCGTGGTGGCCTCTCGTGTGTAGCTATGCCACGAAACACCACGTCGGGTCGTGATGCATGTGTGAAAGTGATGTGGCATGCATAGACGCCTGTCTAGGGGCTCCGGGGTGTTTCCCCCTCCGCGGACGCCGCTGTCGCAGTCACTTGGAGGGGGAGACGTGCGCGTCGGGTAGAACCGGAGGGAATCTAGTGGTGGTTTTGTTCCAGGCCATGTTCGGGGATGCTCCTATGTGCTGACCCATCGCAACCAGGTGGAAGAGTCCACTGGTCAAAGCCCGTCTGGCGAAAGCCAAAGGGCTAGATCTCCTGGTCTAACGGAGCTTCGTGCTGGCCTCTCGTGTGTAGCTATGCCACCGAAACACCACGTCGGGTCGTGATGCATGTGGAAAAGTGATGTGGCATGCGTAGATACCTGTCTAGAGGCTCCGGAGTGTTGCCCCACTCCGCGGACGTCGCTGTCGTAGTCACTTAGAGGGGGGAGACGTGCGCGTCGGGTAGAACTAGAGGGAATCTAGTGGTGGTTTAGGTCCAGGCCGTGTTTGAGGATGCTCCTATGTGCTCACCCTTTGCAACCAGGTGGAAGAGTCCACTGGTCAAAGCCCGTCCGGCGAAAGTCAAAGGGCTAGATCTCCTGGTCTAACGGAGCTTCCTGGTGGCCTCTCGTGTGTAGCTATGCCACCGAAACACCGCGTCGGGTCGTGATGCATGTGTGAAAGTGATGTGGCATGCGTAGACGGCCGTCTTGGGGCTCCGGGGTGTGCCCCCCCTCTGCGGACGTCGCTGTCGTGGTCACTTGGAGGGGGAGACGTGCGCGTTGGGTAGAACCAGGGAATCTAGTGGTGGTTTGGGTCCAGACAATGTTCGGGGATGCTCCTATGTGCTGACCCATCGCAACCAGGTGGAAGAGTCCACTGGTCAAAGCCCGTCTGGCGTATGTCAAAGGGCTAGATCTCCTTGTCTAACAGCGCTTCGTGGTGGCCTCCCGGGTGTAGCTATGCCACCGAAACACCGTGTCGGGTCGTGATGCATGTGTGAAAGTGATAAGGCACGTGTAGACTCCCATCCAGGGGCTCCGGAGTGTGCTCCCCTCCGCGAACGTCGCTGTCGCGGTCACTTGGAGGGGGAGACATGCGCGCCGGGTAGAATTGGAGGGAATCTAGTGGTGGTTCGGGTCCAGGCGTGTTCAAGGATGCTCCTATGTGCTCACCCATCGCAACCAGGTGGAAGAGTCCACTCGTCAAAGCCCGTCCGGCGAAAGTTAAAGGGCTAGATCTCCTGGTCTAACGGAGCTTCATGGTGGCCTCATTGGTGTAGCTATGCCACCGAAACACCGCATCGGGTCGTGATGCATGTGTGAAAGTGATGTGGCATGCGTAGACGGCCGTCTTGGGGCTCCGGGGTGTGGCCCCCCTCCGCGGAGGTCGGTGTCGCAGTCACATGGAGGGGGAGACGTGCACATCAGGTAGAACAAAGGGAATCTAGTGGTGGTTGGGGTCCAGGCCGTGTTGGGGATGCTCCTATGTGCTGACCTCGCAACCAGGTGGAAGAGTCCACTGGTCAAAGCCCGTTTGCGAAAGTCAAATGGCTAGATCTCCTGGTCTAACGGAGCTTCGTGGTGGCCTCTCGTGTGTAGCTATGCCATCGAACACCACGTCGGGTCGTGATGCATGTGTGAAAGTGATGTGGCATGCATAGACGCCTGTCTAGGGGCTCCGGGGTGTTTCCCCCTCCGCGGACGCCGCTGTCGCAGTCACTTGGAGGGGAGACGTGCGCGTCGTAGAACCGGAGGGAATCTAGTGGTGGTTTTGTTCCAGGCCATGTTCGGGGATGCTCCTATGTGCTGACCCATCGCAACCAGGTGGAAGAGTCCACTGGTCAAAGCCCGTCTGGCGAAAGCCAAAGGGCTAGATCTCCTGGTCTAACGGAGCTTCGTGGTGGCCTCTCGTGTGTAGCTATGCCACCGAAACACCACGTCGGGTCGTGATGCATGTGGAAAAGTGATGTGGCATGCGTAGATGCCTGTCTAGGGCTCCGGAGTGTTGCCCCCTCCGCGGACGTCGCTGTCGTAGTCACTTAGAGGGGGGACGTGCGCGTCGGGTAGAACTAGAGGGAATCTAGTGGTGGTTTAGGTCCAGGCCGTGTTTGAGGATGCTCCTATGTGCTCACCCTTTGCAACCAGGTGGAAGAGTCCACTGGTCAAAGCCCGTCCGGCGAAAGTCAAAGGGCTAGATCTCCTGGTCTAACGGAGCTTCGTGGTGGCCTCCCGTGTGTAGCTATGCCACAAACACCGCGTCGGGTCGTGATGCATGTGTGAAAGTGATGTGGCATGCGTAGACGGCCTCTTGGGGCTCCGGGGTGTGGCCCCCCTCTACGGACGTCGCTGTCGTGGTCACTTGGAGGGGGAGACTGCGCGTTGGGTAGAACCGGAGGGAATCTATTGGTGGTTTGGGTCCAGACTGTTCGGTGCTCCTATGTGCTGACCCATCGCAACCAGGTGGAAGAGTCCACTGGTCAAAGCCCGTCCGGCGTATGTCAAAGGGCTAGATCTCCTGTCTAACAGCGCTTCATGGTGGCCTCCCGGGTGTAGCTATGCCACCGAAACACCGCGTCGTCGTGATGCATGTGTGAAAGTGATAAGGCACGTGTAGACTCCCATCCAGGGGCTCCGGAGTATTGCTCCCCTCCGCGAAGGTCGTCTGTCGTGGTCACTTGGAGGGGAGACATGCGCGTCGGGTAGAACTGGAGGGAATCTAGTGGTGGTTCGGGTCCAGGCCGTGTTCAAGGATGCTCCTATGTGCTCACCCATCGCAACCAGGTGGAAGAGTCCACTGGTCAAAGCCCGTCCGGCGAAAGTTAAAGGGCTAGATCTCCTGGTCTAACGGAGCTTCATGGTGGCCTCATTGGTGTAGCTAGGCCACCGAAACACCGCATCGGGTCGTGATGCATGTCTGAAAGTGATGTGGCATGCGTAGACGGCCGTCTTGGGGCTCCGGGGTGTGGCCCCCCTCGCGGATGTCGCTGTCGTAGTCACATGGAGTGGGAGACGTGCCCGTCGGGTAGAACAGGAGGGAATCTAGTGGTGGTTGGGGTCCAGGCCATGTTCGGGGATGCTCCTATGTGCTGACCTATCGCAACCAGGTGGAAGAGTCCACTGGTCAAAGCCCGTCCGGCGAAAAGTCAAAGGGCTAGATCTCCTGGTCTAACGGAGCTTCGTGGTGGCCTCTCGTGTGTAGCTATGCCACCGAAACACCACGTCGGGTCGTGATGCATGTGTGAAAGTGATGTGGCATGCGTAGACGCCTGTCTAGGGGCTCCGGGGTGTTTCCCCCTCCGCGGACGTCGCTGTCGCGGTCACTTGGAGGGGAGACATGCGCATCGTGTAGAACCGGAGGGAATCTAGTGGTGGTTTGGGTCCAGGCCGTGTTCGGGGATGCTCCTATGTGACCCATCGCAACCAGGTGGAAGAGTCCACTGGTCAAAGCCCGTCTGGCGAAAGTCAAGGGCTAGATCTCCTGGTCTAACGGAGCTTCGTGGTGGCCTCTCGTGTGTAGCTATGCCACCGAAACACCACGTCGGGTCGTGATGCATGTGTGAAAGTGATGTGGCATGCGTAGACGCCTGTCTAGGGGCTCCGGGGTGTTTCCCCCTCCGCGGACGTCGCTGTCGCGGTCACTTGGAGGGGGAGACGTGCGTGTCGGGTAGAATCGGAGGAATCTAGTGGTGGTTTGGGTCCAGGCCGTGTTCGGGGATGCTCCTATGTGCTGACCCATCGCAACCAGGTGGAAGAGTCCACTCAAAGCCGTCCGGCGAAAGTCAAAGGGCTAGATCTCCTGGTCTAACGGAGCTTCGTGGTGGCCTCTCGTGTGTAGCTATGCCACCCAAACACCACGTCGGGTCGTGATGCATGTGTGAAAGTGATGTGGCATGCGTAGACGCCTGTCTAGGGGCTCTGGGGTGTTCCCCCTCCGCGGACGTCGCTGTCGCGGTCACTTGGAGGGGGAGACATGCGCGTTGGGAACCGGAGGGAATCTAGTGGTGGTTCGGGGATGCTCCTATGTGCTGACCCATCGCAACCAGGTGGAAGAGTCCACTGGTCAAAGCCCGTCCGGCGTATGTCAAAGGGCTAGATCTCCTGTCTAACAGCGCTTCGTGGTGGCCTCCCGGGTGTAGCTATGCCACCGAAACACCGTCGGGTCGTGATGCATGTGTGAAAGTGATAAGGCACGTGTAGACTCCCATCCAGGGGCTCCGGGTTGCTCCCTCCGCGAACGTCGCTGTCGCGGTCACTTGGAGGGGGAGACATGCGCGCCGGGTAGAATTGGAGGGAATCTAGTGGTGGTTCGGGTCCAGGCCGTGTTCAAGGATGCTCCTATGTGCTCACCCATCGCAACCAGGTGGAAGAGTCCATGTCAAAGCCCGTCCGGCGAAAGTTAAAGGGCTAGATCTCCTGGTCTAACGGAGCTTCATGGTGGCCTCATTGGTGTAGCTATGCCACCGAAACACCGCATCGGGTCGTGATGCATGTGTGAAAGTGATGTGGCATGCGTAGACGGCCGTCTTGGGGCTCCGGGGTGTGGCCCCCTCCGCGGAGGTCGCTGTCGCAGTCACATGGAGGGGGAGACATGCACGCAGGTAGAACAGGAGGGAATCTAGTGGTGGTTGGGTCCAGGCCGTGTTGGGGATGCTCCTATGTGCTGACCCATCGCAACCAGGTGGAAGAGTCCACTGGTCAAAGCCCGTTGGCGAAAGTCAAAGGCTAGATCTCCTGGTCTAACGGAGCTTCGTGGTGGCCTCTCGTGTGTAGCTATGCCACGAAACACCACGTCGGGTCGTGATGCATGTGTGAAAGTGATGTGGCATGCGTAGACGCCTGTCTAGGGGCTCCGGGGTGTTCCCCCTCCGCGGACGCCGCTGTTGCAGTCACTTGGAGGGGGAGACGTGCGCGTCAGGTAGAACCGGAGGGAATCTAGTGGTGGTTTTGTCCAGGCCATGTTCGGGGATGCTCCTATGTGCTGACCCATCGCAACCAGTGGAAGAGTCCACTGGTCAAAGCCCGTCTGGCGAAAGCCAAAGGGCTAGATCTCCTGGTCTAACGGAGCTTCGTGGTGGCCTCTCGTGTGTAGCTATGCCACCGAAACACGTCGGGTCGTGATGCATGTGGAAAGTGATGTGGCATGCGTAGAGCCTGTCTAGGGCTCCGGGTGTTTCCCCCTCCGCGGACGTCGCTGTCGCGTCACTTGAGGGGGGAGACGTGCGCGTCGTGTAGAACCGAGGGAATCTAGTGGTGGTTTGGTCCAGGCCGTGTTCGGGATGCTCCTATGTGCTCACCCTCGCAACCAGGTGGAAGAGTCCACTGGTCAAAGCCCGTCCGGCGAAAGTCAAAGGGCTAGATCTCCTGGTCTAACGGAGCTTCGTGGTGGCCTCCGTGTGTAGCTATGCCACAGAAACACGCGTCGTCGTGATGCATGTGTGAAAGTGATGTGGCATGCGTAGACGCCTGTCTAGGGCTCCGGGGTGTTTCCCCCTCCGCGGACGTCGCTGTCGCGGTCACTTGGAGGGGGAGACGTGCGCGTTGGGTAGAACCGGAGGGAATCTAGTGTTGGTTTGGGTCCAGGCCGTGTTCGGGGATGCTCCTATGTGCTGACCCATCGCAACCAGGTGGAAGAGTCCACTGGTCAAAGCCCGTCCGGCGAAAGTCAAAGGGCTAGATCTCCTGGTCTAACGGAGCTTCGTGGTGGCCTCTCGTGTGTAGCTATGCCACCGAAACACCGCGTCGGGTCGTGATGCATGTGTGAAAGTGATGTGGCATGCGTACGGCCGTCTTGGGGCTCCGGGGTGTGCCCCCTCTGCGGACGTCGCTGTCGTGGTCACTTGGAGGGGGAGACGTGCGCGTTGGGTAGAACCAGGGAATCTAGTGGTGGTTTGGGTCCAGACAGTTCGGGGATGCTCCTATGTGCTGACCCATCGCAACCAGGTGGAAGAGTCCACTGGTCAAAGCCCGTCTGGCGTATGTCAAAGGGCTAGATCTCCTGTCTAACGCGCTTCGTGGTGGCCTCCCGGTGTAGCTATGCCACCGAAACACCGTGTCGGGTCGTGATGCATGTGTGAAAGTGATAAGGCACGTGTAGACTCCCTCCAGGGGCTCCGGAGTGTTGCTCCCTCCGCGAACGTCGCTGTCGCGGTCACTTGGAGGGGGAGACATGCGCGCGGGTAGAATTGGAGGGAATCTAGTGGTGGTTCGGGTCCAGGCCGTGTTCAAGGATGCTCCTATGTGCTCACCCATCGCAACCAGGTGGAAGAGTCCAGTGTCAAAGCCCGTCCGGCGAAAGTTAAAGGGCTAGATCTCCTGGTCTAACGGAGCTTCATGGTGGCCTCATTGGTGTAGCTATGCCACCGAAACACCGCATCGGGTCGTGATGCATGTTGAAAGTGATGTGGCATGCGTAGACGGCCGTCTTGGGGCTCCGGGTGTGGCCCCCCTCCGCGGAGGTCGGTGTCGCAGTCACATGGAGGGGGAGACATGCACATCGGTAGAACGAGGGAATCTAGTGGTGGTTGGGGTCCAGGCCGTGTTGGGGATGCTCCTATGTGCTGACCCATCGCAACCAGGTGGAAGAGTCCACTGGTCAAAGCCCGTTTGGCGAAAGTCAAAGGCTAGATCTCCTGGTCTAACGGAGCTTCGTGGTGGCCTCTCGTGTGTAGCTATGCCATCGAAACACCACGTCGGGTCGTGATGCATGTGTGAAAGTGATGTGGCATGCATAGACGCCTGTCTAGGGGCTCCGGGGTGTTTCCCCCTCCGCGGACGCCGCTGTCGCAGTCACTTGGAGGGGGAGACGTGCGCGTCGGGTAGAACCGGAGGGAATCTAGTGGTGGTTTGTCCAGGCCATGTTCGGGGATGCTCCTATGTGCTGACCCATCGCAACCAGGTGGAAGAGTCCACTGGTCAAAGCCCGTCTGGCGAAAGCCAAAGGGCTAGATCTCCTGGTCTAACGGAGCTTCGTGGTGGCCTCTCGTGTGTAGCTATGCCACCGAAACACCACGTCGGGTCGTGATGCATGTGGAAAGTGATGTGGCATGCGTAGATGCCTGTCTAGAGGCTCCGGAGTGTTGCCCCCTCCGCGGACGTCGCTGTCGTAGTCACTTAGGGGGGAGACGTGCGCGTCGGGTAGAACTAGAGGGAATCTAGTGGTGGTTTGGTCCAGGCCGTGTTTGAGGATGCTCCTATGTGCTCACCCTTTGCAACCAGGTGGAAGAGTCCACTGGTCAAAGCCCGTCCGGCGAAAGTCAAAGGGCTAGATCTCCTGGTCTAACGGAGCTTCGTGGTGGCCTCCCGTGTGTAGCTATGCCACAGAAACACCGCGTCGGGTCGTGATGCATGTGTGAAAGTGATGTGGCATGCGTAGACGCCGTCTTGGGGCTCCGGGGTGTGGCCCCCTCTGCGGACGTCGCTGTCGTGGTCACTTGGAGGGGGGACGTGCGCGTTGGGTAGAACCGGAGGGAATCTATTGGTGGTTTGGGTCCAGACAATCTTCGGGGATGCTCCTATGTGCTGACCCATCGCAACCAGGTGGAAGAGTCCACTGGTCAAAGCCCGTCCGGCGTATGTCAAAGGGCTAGATCTCCTGGTCTAACAACGCTTCATGGTGGCCTCCCGGGTGTAGCTATGCCACCGAAACACCGCGTCGGGTCGTGATGCATGTGTGAAAGTGATAAGGCACGTGTAGACTCCCATCCAGGGGCTCCGAGTATTGCTCCCCTCCGCGAAGTCGCTGTCGTGGTCACTTGGAGGGGGGAGACATGCGCGTCGGGTAGAACTGGAGGGAATCTAGTGGTGGTTCGGGTCCAGGCCGTGTTCAGGATGCTCCTATGTGCTCACCCATCGCAACCAGGTGGAAGAGTCCACTGGTCAAAGCCCGTCCGGCGAAAGTTAAAGGGCTAGATCTCCTGGTCTAACGGAGCTTCATGGTGGCCTCATTGGTGTAGCTAGCCACCGAAACACCGCATCGGGTCGTGATGCATGTCTGAAAGTGATGTGGCATGCGTAGACGGCCGTCTTGGGGCTCCGGGGTTGGCCCCCCTTCGCGGACGTCGCTGTCGTAGTCACATGGAGTGGGAGACGTGCCCGTCGGGTAGAACAGGGGAATCTAGTGGTGGTTGGGGTCCAGGCCAAGGTCGGGGATGCTCCTATGTGCTGACCTATCACAACCAGGTGGAAGAGTCCACTGGTCAAAGCCCGTCTGGCAAAGTCAAAGGGCTAGATCTCCTCGTCTAACGGAGCTTCGCGGTGGCCTCTCGTGTGTAGCTATGCCACCGAAACACCACGTCGGGTCATGATGCATGTGTGAAAGTGATCTGGCATGCGTAGACACCTGTCTAGGGCTCCGGGGTGTTTCCCCCTCCGCGGACGTCGCTGTCGCGGTCACTTGGAGGGGAGACATGCGCATCGTGTAGAACCGGAGGGAATCTAGGGGTGGTTTGGGTCCAGGCCGTGTTCGGGGATGCTCCTCTATGCTGACCCATCGCAACCAGGTGGAATAATCCACTGGTCAAAGCCCGTCTGGCGAAAGTCATAGGGCTAGATCTCCTGGTCTAATGGAGCTTCGTGGTGGCCTCTCGTGTGTAGCTATGCCACCGAAACACCACGTCGGGTCGTGATGCATGTGTGAAAGTGATGTGGCATGCGTAGACGCCTGTCTAGGGGCTCCGGGGTGTTTCCCCCCTCCGCGGACGTCGCTGTCGCGGTCACTTGGAGGGGGAGACGTGCGTGTCGGGTAGAATCGGAGGGGATCTAGTGGTGGTTTGGGTCCAGGCCATGTTCGGGGATGCTCCTATGTGCTGACCCATCGCAACCAGGTGGAAGAGTCCACTTGACAAAGCCGTCCGGCGAAAGTCAAAGGGCTAGATCTCCTGGTCTAACGGAGCTTCGTGGTGGCCTCTCGTGTGTAGCTATGCCACCAAACACCACGTCGGGTCATGATGCATGTGTGAAAGTGATGTGGCATGCGTAGACGCCTGTCTAGGGGCTCTGGGGTGTTTCCCCCTCCGCGGACGTCGCTGTCGCGGTCACTTGGAGGGGGAGACATGCGCGTTGGGGAGACCGGAGGGAATCTAGTGTTGGTTTGGGTCCAGGCCGTGTTCGGGGATGCTCCTATGTGCTGACCCATCGCAACCAGGTGGAAGAGTCCACTGGTCAAAGCCCGTCCGGCGTATGTCAAAGGGCTAGATCTCCTGGTCTAACAACGCTTCATGGTGGCCTCCCGGGTGTAGCTATGCCACCGAAACTCCGCGTCGGGTCGTGATGCATGTGTGAAAGTGATAAGGCACGTGTAGACTCCCATCCAGGGGCTCCAGAGTATTGCTCCCCTCCGCGAAGGTCGCTGTCGTGGTCACTTGGAGGGGGGAGACATGCGCGTCGGGTAGAACTGGAGGAATCTAGTGGTGGTTCGGGTCCAGGCCGTGTTCAAGGATGCTCCTATGTGCTCACCCATCGCAACCAGGTGGAAGAGTCCATTGGTCAAAGCCCGTCCGGCGAAAGTTAAAGGGCTAGATCTCCTGGTCTAACGGAGCTCATGGTGGCCTCATTGGTGTAGCTAGGCCACCGAAACACCGCATCGGGTCGTGATGCATGTCTGAAAGTGATGTGGCATGCGTAGACGGCCGTCTTGGGGCTCCGGGGTGTGGCCC
Organism: Hordeum marinum; assembly: GCA_022496015.1. Lineage (NCBI taxonomy): Eukaryota > Viridiplantae > Streptophyta > Magnoliopsida > Poales > Poaceae > Hordeum > Hordeum marinum. The sequence goes on from JAAAWK010000746.1 coordinate 9,855, forward strand.
CCCTTCGCGGACGTCGCTGTCGTAGTCACATGGAGTGGGAGACGTGCCCGTCGGGTAGAACAGGAGGGAATCTAGTGGTGGTTGGGGTCCAGGCCAAGGTCGGGGATGCTCCTATGTGCTGACCTATCACAACCAGGTGGAAGAGTCCACTGGTCAAAGCCCGTCTGGCAAAAGTCAAAGGGCTAGATCTCCTCGTCTAACGGAGCTTCGCGGTGGCCTCTCGTGTGTAGCTATGCCACCGAAACACCACGTCGGGTCATGATGCATGTGTGAAAGTGATCTGGCATGCGTAGACACCTGTCTAGGGGCTCCGGGGTGTTTCCCCCTCCGCGGACGTCGCTGTCGCGGTCACTTGGAGGGGAGACATGCGCATCGTGTAGAACCGGAGGGAATCTAGGGGTGGTTTGGGTCCAGGCCGTGTTCGGGGATGCTCCTCTATGCTGACCCATCGCAACCAGGTGGAATAATCCACTGGTCAAAGCCCGTCTGGCGAAAGTCATAGGGCTAGATCTCCTGGTCTAATGGAGCTTCGTAGTGGCCTCTCGTGTGTAGCTATGCCACCGAAACATCACGTCGGGTCGTGATGCATGTGTGAAAGTGATGTGGCATGCGTAGACGCCTGTCTAGGGGCTCCGGGGTGTTTCCCCCTCCGCGGACGTCGCTGTCGCGGTCACTTGGAGGGGGAGACGTGCGTGTCGGGTAGAATCGGAGGGAATCTAGTGGTGGTTTGGGTCCAGGCCATGTTCGGGGATGCTCCTATGTGCTGACCCATCGCAACCAGGTGGAAGAGTCCACTTGACAAAGCCGTCCGGCGAAAGTCAAAGGGCTAGATCTCCTGGTCTAACGGAGCTTCGTGGTGGCCTCTCGTGTGTAGCTATGCCACCCAAACACCACGTCGGGTCATGATGCATGTGTGAAAGTGATGTGGCATGCGTAGACGCCTGTCTAGGGGCTCTGGGGTGTTTCCCCCTCCGCGGACGTCGCTGTCGCGGTCACTTGGAGGGGAGACATGCGCGTTGGGGAGACCGGAGGGAATCTAGTGTTGGTTTGGGTCCAGGCCGTGTTCGGGGATGCTCCTATGTGCTGACCCATCGCAACCAGGTGGAAGAGTCCACTGGTCAAAGCCCGTCCGGCGAAAGTCAAAGGGCTAGATCTCCTGGTCTAACGGAGCTTCGTGGTGGCCTCTCGTGTGTAGCTATGCCACCGAAACACCGCGTCGGGTTGTGATGCATGTGTGAAAGTGATGTGGCATGCGTAGACGGCCGTCTTGGGGCTCCGGGGTGTGCCCCCCCTCTGCGGACGTCGCTGTCGTGGTCACTTGGAGGGGGGAGACGTGCGCGTTGGGTAGAACCAGAGGGAATCTAGTGGTGGTTTGGGTCCAGACAATGTTCGGGGATGCTCCTATGTGCTGACCCATCGCAACCAGGTGGAAGAGTCCACTGGTCAAAGCCCGTCCGGCGTATGTCAAAGGGCTAGATCTCCTTGTCTAACAGCGCTTCGTGGTGGCCTCCCGGTGTAGCTATGCCACCGAAACACCGTGTCGGCTCGTGATGCATGTGTGAAAGTGATAAGGCACGTGTAGACTCCCATCCAGGGGCTCCGGAGTGTTGCTCCCCTCCGCGAACGTCGCTGTCGAGGTCACTTGGAGGGGGGAGACATGCGCGCCGGGTAGAATTGGAGGGAATCTAGTGGTGGTTCGGGTCCAGGCCATGTTCAAGGATGCTCCTATGTGCTCACCCATCGCAACCAGGTGGAAGAGTCCAGTCGTCAAAGCCCGTCCGGCGAAAGTTAAAGGGCTAGATCTCCTGGTCTATCGGAGCTTCATGGTGGCCTCATTGGTGTAGCTATTCCACCGAAACACCGCATCGGGTCGTGATGCATGTGTGAAAGTGATGTGGCATGCGTAGACGGCCGTCTTGGGCTCCGGGGTGTGGCCCCCCTCCGCGGAGGTCGGTTGTCGCAGTCACATGGAGGGGGAGACGTGCACGTCAGGTAGAACAGCAGGGAATCTAGTGGTGGTTGGGGTCGAGGCCGTGTTGGGGATGCTCCTATGTGCTGACCCGTCGCAACCAAGTGGAAGAGTCCACTGGTCAAATCCCGGTTGGCGAAAGTAATATGGCTAGATCTCCTGGTCTAACGGAGCTTCGTGGTGGCCTCTCGTGTGTAGCTATGCCACCGAAACACCACGTCAGGTCGTGATGCATGTGTGAAAGTGATGTGGCATACGTAGACGCCTATCTAGGGGCTCCGGGGTGTTTCCCCCTCCGCGGCCGTCGCTGTCGCGGTCACTTGGAGGGGGGAGACGTGCGCGTCGGGTAGAATCGGAGGGAATCAAGTGGTGGTTTGGGTCCAGGCCGTGTTCGGGGATGCTCCTATGTGCTGATCCATCGCAACCAGGTGGAAGAGTCCACTGGTCAATGCCCGTCCGGCGAAATTCAAAGGGCTAGATCTCCTGGTCTAACGGAGCTTCGTGGTGGCCTCTCGTGTGTAGCTATGCCATCGAAACACCACGTCGGGTCGTGATGCATGTGTGAAAGTGATGTGGCATGCATAGACGCCTGTCTAGGGGCTCCGGGGTGTTTCCCCCTCCGCGGACGCCGCTGTCGCAGTCAGTTGGAGGGGGGAGACGTGCGCGTCGGGTAGAACCGGAGGGAATCTAGTGGTGGTTTTGTTCCAGGCCATGTTCGGGGATGCTCCTATGTGCTGACCCATCGCAACCAGGTGGAAGAGTCCACTGGTCAAAGCCCGTCTGGCGAAAGCCAAAGGGCTAGATCTCCTGGTCTAACGGAGCTTCGTGGTGGCCTCTCGTGTGTAGCTATGCCACCGAAACACCACGTCGGGTCGTGATGCATGTGTGAAAGTGATGTGGCATGCGTAGACGCCTGTCTACGGGCTCCGGGGTGTTCCCCCTCCGCGGACGTCGCTGTCGCGGTCACTTGGAGGGGGGAGACGTGCGTGTCGGGTAGAAACGGAGGGAATCTATTGGTGGTTTGGGTCCGGGCCGTGTTCGGGGATGCTCCTATGTGCTGACCCATCGCAACCAGGTGGGAGAGTCCACTGGTCAAAGCCCGTCCGGCGAAAGTCAAAGGGCTAGATCTCCTGGTCTAACGGAGCTTCGTGGTGGCTTCCCGTGTGTAGCTATGCCACCGAAACACCGCGTTGGGTCGTGATGCATGTGTGATGATGTGGCACGCGTAGATGGCGTCTTGGGGCTCCGGGGTGTGGACCCCTCCGCGGACGACGCTGTCACGGTCAACTGGAGCGGGGAGACGTGCGCGTTGGGTCGAACCGGAGGGAATCTAGTGGTGGTTTTGTTCCAGGCCATGTTTGGGGATGCTCCTATGTGCTGACCCATCGCAACCAGGTGGAAGAGTCCACTGGTCAAAGCCCGTCCGGCGAAAGTGAAATCGCTAGATCTCCTGGTCTAATGGAGCTTCGTGGTGCCTCCGGGGTGTAGCTATGCCAATGAAACACCGCGTCGGGTCGTGATGCATGTGTGAAAGTGATGTGGCACGCTTAGACGGCCATCTTGGGGCTCCGGAGTGTGGACCCCTCCGCGGACATCGCTGCCGCGGTCACCTAGAGGGGGGAGACATGCGCGTCGGGGTAGAACCAGAGGGATTCTAGTGGTGGTTTGGGTCCAGGCCAGTTTCGGGGATGCTCCTATGTGCTGACCCATCGCAACCAGGTGGAAGAGTCCACTGGTCAAAGCCCGTCCGGCGAAAGTCAAAGGGCTAGATCTCCTGGTCTAATGGAGCTTCGTGGTGGCCTCCCGTATGTAGCTATGCCACCGAAACAACCACGTCGGGTCGTGATGCATGTGTGAAAGTGATGTGGCATGCGTAGACCGCCTGTCTAGGGGCTCCGGGGTGTCGCCCCCCTCCGCGGGACGTCGTTGTCGCGGTCACTTGGAGGGGGGAGACGTGCGCGTCGGGTAGAACCGGAGGGAATCTAGTGGTGGTTTGGGTCCAGGCCGTGTTCGGGGATGCTGCTATCTGCTGACCCATCGCAACCAGGTGGAAGAGTCCACTGGTCAAAGCCCGTCCGGCGAATGTCAAAGGGCTAGATCTCCTAGTCTAACGGAGCTTCGTGGTGGCCTCCCGTGTGTAGCTATGCCACCGAAACACCGCGTTGGGTCGTGATGCATGTGTGAAAGTGATGTGGCACGCGTAGACGGCCTTCTTAGGGCTCTGGGGTGTGGCCCCCCTCCGTGGACGTTGCTGTGGCGGTCACCTGGAGAGGGGAGACGTGCGCGTCGGGTAGAAGAGGAGGGAATCTAGTGGTGGTTGGGGTCCAGGCCGTGTTCAGGGATGCTCCTATGTGCTGAACCATCGCAACCAGGTGGAAGAGTTCAATGGTCAAAGCCCATCTGGCGAAAGTCAAAGGGCTAGATCTCCTGGTCTAATGGAGCTTCGTGGTGGCCTCCCGGGTGTAGCTATGCCACCGAACCACCGCGTCTAGTCGTGCTTGTGTCAAAGTAATGTGGCACGCGTAGACGGCCGTCTTGGGGCTCTGGGGTGTGGCCCACCTCCGCGGACGTCACTGTCGCGTTCACTTGGTGGGGGGAGACGTGCGCGTCGGGTAGAAGAGGAGGGAATCTAGTGGTGGTTGGGGTCCAGGCCGTGTTCAGGCATGCTCCTATGTGCTGAACCATCGCAACCAGGTGGAAGAGTCCACTGGTCAAAGCCCGTCCGGCGAAAGTCAAAGGGCTAGATCTCCTGGTCTAATGGAGCTTCGTGGTGGCCTCCCGGGTGTAGCTATGCCACCGAACCACCGCGTCTAGTCGTGCATGTGTCAAAGTAATGTGGCACGCGTAGACGGCCGTCTTGGGCTCTGGGGTGTGGCCCACCTCCGTGGACGTCACTGTCGCGTTCACTTGGTGGGGGGAGACGTGCGCGTCGGTAGAAGAGGAGGGAATCTAGTGGTGGTTGGTGTCCAGGCCGTGTTCAGGGATGCTCCTATGTGCTGAACCATCGCAACCAGGTGGAAGAGTTCAACTGGTCAAAGCCCATCCGGCGAAAGTCAAAGGGATAGATGTCCTGGTCTAACGGATCTTCGTGGTGGCCTCCCGGGTGTAGCCATGCCACCGAAGCACCACGTCGGGTCGTGATGCATGTGTGAAAGTGATGTGGCATGCGTAGACGCCTGTCTAGGGGCTCCGGAGTGTTGCCCCCCTCCGCGGACGTCGCTGTCGCGGTCACTTGGAGGGGGGATACGTGCGCATCGGGTAGAAACAGAGGGAATCTAGTGGTGGTTTGGTGCAGGACGTGTTCGAGGATGCTCGTATGTGCTGAACCATCGCAACCAGGTGGAAGAGTCCACTGGTCAAAGCCTGTCCGGCGAAAGTCAAAGGGCTAGATCTCCTGGTCTAACGGAGCTTCGTGGTGGCCTCCCGTGTGTATCTAAGCCACCGAAACAACACGTCGGGTCGTGATGCATGTGTGAAAGTGATGTGGCAAGCGTAGACGCCTGTCTAGGGGCTCCGGGGTCATTCCCCCCTCCGCGGACATCGCTGTTGCGGTCACTTGGAGGGGGGAGACGTGTGCGTCGGGTAGAACCGGAGGGAATCTAGTGGTGGTTTGGGGTCCAGGCCGTGTTCGGGGATGCTCCTATGTGCTTACCCATCGCAACCAGGTGGAAGAGTCCACTGGTCAAAGCCCGTCTGGCGAAAGTCAAAGGGCTAGATCTCCTGGTCTAACGGGAGCTTCGTGGTGGCCTCCCGTGTGTAGCTATGCCACCGAAACACCGCGTCGGGTCGTGATGCATGTGTGAAAGTGATGTGGCACGCTTAGACGGCCATCCTGGGGCTCCGGAGTGTGGACCCCTCCGCGGACGTCACTGTCGCGGTCCCCTCGAGGGGGAGACGTGCGCGTCGGGTAGAACCGGAGGGAATCTAGTGGTGGTTTGGGTCCAGGCCATGTTCGGGGATGCTCCTATGTGCTGACCCATCGCAACCAGGTGGAAGAGTCCACTGGTCAAAGCCCGTCTGACGAAAGTCAAATGGCTAGATCTCCTCGTCTAACGGAGCTTCGTGGTGGCCTCTCGTGTGTAGCTATGCCACCGAAACACCACGTCGGGTCGTGATGCATGTGTGAAAGTGATGTGGCATACGTAGACGCCTGTCTAGGGGCTCCGGGGTGTTTCCCCCTCCGCGGACGTCGCTGTCGCGGTCACTTGGAGGGGGGAGACGTGCGCGTCGGGTAGAATCGGAGGGAATCAAGTCGTGGTTTGGTTCCAGGCCGTGTTCAGGGATGCTCCTGTGTGCTGACCCATCGCAACCAGGTGGAAGAGTCCATTGGTCAATGCCCGTCCGGCGAAAGTCAAAGGGCTAGATCTCCTGGTCTAACGGAGCTTCGTGGTGGCCTCTCGTGTGTAGCTATGCCATCGAAACACCATGTCGGGTCGTGAATGCATGTGTGAAAGTGATGTGGCATGCATAGACGCCTGTCTAGGGGCTCCGGGGTGTTTCCCCCTCCACGGACGCCGCTTGTCACGGTCACTTGGAGGGGGGAGACGTGCGCGTCGGGTAGAACCGGAGGGAATCTAGTGGTGGTTTTGTTCCAGGCCATGTTCGGGGACACTCCTATGTGCTGACCCATCGCAACCAGGTGGAAGAGTCCACTGGTCAAAGCCCGTCTGGCGAAAGTCAAAGGGCTAGATCTCCTGGTCTAACGGAGCTTCGTGGTGGCCTCTCGTGTGTAGCTATGCTACCGAAACACCACGTCGGGTCGTGATGCATGTGTGAAAGTGATGTGGCATGCGTAGACGCCTGTCTAGGGGCTCCGGGGTGTTTCCCCTCAGCGCACGTCACTGTCGCGGTAACTTGGAGGGGGGAGACGTGCGTGTCGGGTAGAACCGGAGGGAATCTATTGGTGGTTTGGGTCCGGGCCGTGTTCGGGGATGGTCCTATGTGCTGACCCATCGCAACAAGGTGGAAGAGTCCACTGGTCAAAGCCCGTCCGGCGAAAGTCAAAGGGCTAGATCTCCTGGTCTACCGGAGCTTCGTGGTGGCCTCTCGTGTGTAGCTATGCCTCCGAAACACCACGTCGGGTCGTGATGCATGTGTGAAAGTGATGTGGCATACGTAGACGCCTGTCTAGGGGCTCCGGGGTGTTTCCCCCTCCGCGGTCGTCGCTGTCGCGGTCACTTGGAGGGGGGAGACGTGCGCGTCGGGTAGAATCGGAGGGAATCAAGTGGTGGTTTGGGTCCAGGCCGTGTTCGGGGATGCTCCTATGTGCTGACCCATCGCAACCAGGTGGAAGAGTCCACTGGTCAATGCCCGTCCGGCGAAAGTCAAAGGGCTAGATCTCCTGGTCTAACAGAGCTTCGTGGTGGCCTCTCGTGTGTAGCTATGCCATTGAAACACCACGTCGGGTCGTGATGCATGTGTGAAAGTGATGTGGCATGCGTAGACGCTTGTCTAGGGGCTCCGGGGTGTTTTCCCCCTCCGCGGACGTCGCTGTCGCAGTCACTTGGAGGGGGGAGACCTGCGTGTCGGGTAGAACCGGAGGGAATCTAGTGGTGGTTTGGGTCCAGGCCAGTTTCGGGGATGCTCCTATGTGCTGGCCCATCGCAACTAGGTGGAAGAGTCCACTGGTCAAAGCCCGTCCGGCGAAAGTCAAAGGGCTAGATCTCCTGGTCTAATGGAGCATCGTGGTGGCCTGCCGTGTGTAGCTATGCCACCGAAACACCACGTCGGGTCGTGATGCATGTGTGAAAGTGATGTGGCATGCGTAGACGACTGTCTAGGGGCTCCGGGGTGTTGCCCCCCTCTGCGGACGTCGCTGTCGTGGTCACTTGGAGGGGGGAGACGTGCGCGTTGGGTAGAACCGGAGGGAATCTATTGGTGGTTTGGGTCCAGACAATCTTCGGGGATGCTCCTATGTGCTGACCCATCGCAACCAGGTGGAAGAGTCCACTGGTCAAAGCCCGTCCGGCGTATGTCAAAGGGCTAGATCTCCTGGTCTAACAACGCTTCATGGTGGCCTCCCGGGTGTAGCTATGCCACCGAAACTCCGCGTCGGGTCGTGATGCATGTGTGAAAGTGATAAGGCACGTGTAGACTCCCATCCAGGGGCTCCAGAGTATTGCTCCCCTCCGCGAAGGTCGTTGTCGTGGTCACTTGGAGGGGGGAGACATGCGCGTCGGGTAGAACTGGAGGGAATCTAGTGGTGGTTCGGGTCCAGGCCGTGTTCAAGGATGCTCCTATGTGCTCACCCATCGCAACCAGGTGGAAGAGTCCACTGGTCAAAGCCCGTCCGGCGAAAGTTAAAGGGCTAGATCTCCTGGTCTAACGGAGCTTCATGGTGGCCTCATTGGTGTAGCTAGGCCACCGAAACACCGCATCGGGTCGTGATGCATGTCTGAAAGTGATGTGGCATGCGTAGACGGCCGTCTTGGGGCTCCGGGGTGTGGCCCCCCTTCGCGGACGTCGCTGTCGTAGTCACATGGAGTGGGAGACGTGCCCGTCGGGTAGAAACAGGAGGGAATCTAGTGGTGGTTGGGGTCCAGGCCAAGGTCGGGGATGCTCCTATGTGCTGACCTATCACAACCAGGTGGAAGAGTCCACTGGTCAAAGCCCGTCTGGCAAAAGTCAAAGGGCTAGATCTCCTCGTCTAACGGAGCTTCGCGGTGGCCTCTCGTGTGTAGCTATGCCACCGAAACACCACGTCGGGTCATGATGCATGTGTGAAAGTGATCTGGCATGCGTAGACACCTGTCTAGGGGCTCCGGGTGTTTCCCCCTCCGCGGACGTCGCTGTCGCGGTCACTTGGAGGGGAGACATGCGCATCGTGTAGAACCGGAGGGAATCTAGGGGTGGTTTGGGTCCAGGCCGTGTTCGGGGATGCTCCTCTATGCTGACCCATCGCAACCAGGTGGAATAATCCACTGGTCAAAGCCCGTCTGGCGAAAGTCATAGGGCTAGATCTCCTGGTCTAATGGAGCTTCGTGGTGGCCTCTCGTGTGTAGCTATGCCACCGAAACACCACGTCGGGTCGTGATGCATGTGTGAAAGTGATGTGGCATGCGTAGACGCCTGTCTAGGGGCTCCGGGGTGGTTTCCCCCTCCGCGGACCGTCGCTGTCGCGGTCACTTGGAGGGGGAGACGTGCGTGTCGGGTAGAATCGAGGGGATCTAGTGGTGGTTTGGGTCCAGGCCATGTTCGGGGATGCTCCTATGTGCTGACCCCTCGCAACCAGGTGGAAGAGTCCACTTGACAAAGCCGTCCGGCGAAAGTCAAAGGGCTAGATCTCCTGGTCTAACGGAGCTTCGTGGTGGCCTCTCGTGTGTAGCTATGCCACCCAAACACCACGTCGGGGTCATGATGCATGTGTGAAAGTGATGTGGCATGCGTAGAACGCCTGTCTAGGGGCTCTGGGGTGTTTCCCCCTCCGCGGACGTCGCTGTCGCGGTCACTTGGAGGGGGAGACATGCGCGTTGGGGAGACCGGAGGGAATCTAGTGTTGGTTTGGGTCCAGGCCGTGTTCGGGGATGCTCCTATGTGCTGACCCATCGCAACCAGGTGGAAGAGTCCACTGGTCAAAGCCCGTCCGGCGAAAGTCAAAGGGCTAGATCTCCTGGTCTAACGGAGCTTCGTGGTGGCCTCTCGTGTGTAGCTATGCCACCGAAACACCGCGTCGGGTCGTGATGCATGTGTGAAAGTGATTGTGGCATGCGTAGACGGCCGTCTTGGGGCTCCGGGGTGTGCCCCCCCTCTGCGGACGTCGCTGTCGTGGTCACTTGGAGGGGGGAGACGTGCGCGTTGGGTAGAACCAGAGGGAATCTAGTGGTGGTTTGGGTCCAGACAATGTTCGGGGATGCTCCTATGTGCTGACCCATCGCAACCAGGTGGAAGAGTCCACTGGTCAAAGCCCGTCCGGCGTATGTCAAAGGGCTAGATCTCCTTGTCTAACAGCGCTTCGTGGTGGCCTCCCGGGTGTAGCTATGCCACCGAAACACCGTGTCGGCTCGTGATGCATGTGTGAAAGTGATAAGGCACGTGTAGACTCCATCCAGGGGCTCCGGAGTGTTGCTCCCCTCCGCGAACGTCGCTGTCGAGGTCACTTGGAGGGGGGAGACATGCGCGCCGGGTAGAATTGGAGGGAATCTAGTGGTGGTTCGGGTCCAGGCCATGTTCAAGGATGCTCCTATGTGCTCACCCATCGCAACCAGGGTGGAAGAGTCCAGTCGTCAAGCCCGTCCGGCGAAAGTTAAAGGGCTAGATCTCCTGGTCTATCGGAGCTTCATGGTGGCCTCATTGGTGTAGCTATTCCACCGAAAACACCGCATCGGGTCGTGATGCATGTGTGAAAGTGATGTGGCATGCGTAGACGGCCGTCTTGGGGCTCCGGGGTGTGGCCCCCCTCCGCGGAGGTCGGTGTCGCAGTCACATGGAGGGGGAGACGTGCACGTCAGGTAGAACAGCAGGGAATCTAGTGGTGGTTGGGGTCGAGGCCGTGTTGGGGATGCTCCTATGTGCTGACCCGTCGCAACCAAGTGGAAGAGTCCACTGGTCAAAGCCCGTTTGGCGAAAGTCAAATGGCTAGATCTCCTGGTCTAACGGAGCTTCGTGGTGGCCTCTCGTGTGTAGCTATGCCACCGAAACACCACGTCAGGTCGTGATGCATGTGTGAAAGTGATGTGGCATACGTAGACGCCTATCTAGGGGCTCCGGGGTGTTTCCCCCTCCGCGGCCGTCGCTGTCGCGGTCACTTGGAGGGGGGAGACGTGCGCGTCGGGTAGAATCGGAGGGAATCAAGTGGTGGTTTGGGTCCAGGCCGTGTTCGGGGATGCTCCTATGTGCTGATCCATCGCAACCAGGTGGAAGAGTCCACTGGTCAATGCCCGTCCGGCGAAATTCAAAGGGCTAGATCTCCTGGTCTAACGGAGCTTCGTGGTGGCCTCTCGTGTGTAGCTATGCCATCGAAACACACGTCGGGTCGTGATGCATGTGTGAAAGTGATGTGGCATGCATAGACGCCTGTCTAGGGGCTCCGGGGTGTTTCCCCCTCCGCGGACGCCGCTGTCGCGGTCAGTTGGAGGGGGGGAGACGTGCGCGTCGGGTAGAACCGGAGGGAATCTAGTGGTGGTTTTGTTCCAGGCCATGTTCGGGGATGCTCCTATGTGCTGACCCATCGCAACCAGGTGGAAGAGTCCACTGGTCAAAGCCCGTCTGGCGAAAGCCAAAGGGCTAGATCTCCTGGTCTAACGGAGCTTCGTGGTGGCCTCTCGTGTGTAGCTATGCCACCGAAACACCACGTCGGGTCGTGATGCATGTGTGAAAGTGATGTGGCATGCGTAGACGCCTGTCTACGGGCTCCGGGGTGTTCCCCCTCCGCGGACGTCGCTGTCGCGGTCACTTGGAGGGGGGAGACGTGCGTGTCGGGTAGAAACGGAGGGAATCTATTGGTGGTTTGGGTCCGGGCCGTGTTCGGGGATGCTCCTATGTGCTGACCCATCGCAACCAGGTGGGAGAGTCCCACTGGTCAAAGCCCGTCCGGCGAAAGTCAAAGGGCTAGATCTCCTGGTCTAACGGAGCTTCGTGGTGGCTTCCCGTGTGTAGCTATGCCACCGAAACACCGCGTTGGGTCGTGATGCATGTGTGATGATGTGGCACGCGTAGATGGGCGTCTTGGGGCTCCGGGGTGTGGACCCCTCCGCGGACGACGCTGTCACGGTCAACTGGAGCGGGGAGACGTGCGCGTTGGGTCGAACCGGAGGGAATCTAGTGGTGGTTTTGTTCCAGGCCATGTTTGGGGATGCTCCTATGTGCTGACCCATCGCAACCAGGTGGAAGAGTCCACTGGTCAAAGCCCGTCCGGCGAAAGTGAAATCGCTAGATCTCCTGGTCTAATGGAGCTTCGTGGTGGCCTCCGGGGTGTAGCTATGCCAATGAAACACCGCGTCGGGTCGTGATGCATGTGTGAAAGTGATGTGGCACGCTTAGACGGCCATCTTGGGGCTCCGGAGTGTGGACCCCTCCGCGGACATCGCTGCCGCGGTCACCTAGAGGGGGGAGACATGCGCGTCGGGTAGAACCAGAGGGATTCTAGTGGTGGTTTGGGTCCAGGCCAGTTTCGGGGATGCTCCTATGTGCTGACCCATCGCAACCAGGTGGAAGAGTCCACTGGTCAAAGCCCGTCCGGCGAAAGTCAAAGGGCTAGATCTCCTGGTCTAATGGAGCTTCGTGGTGGCCTCCCGTATGTAGCTATGCCACCGAAACACCACGTCGGGTCGTGATGCATGTGTGAAAGTGATGTGGCATGCGTAGACGCCTGTCTAGGGGCTTCCGGGGTGTCGCCCCCCTCCGCGGACGTCGTTGTCGCGGTCACTTGGAGGGGGGGAGACGTGCGCGTCGGGTAGAACCGGAGGGAATCTAGTGGTGGTTTGGGTCCAGGCCGTGTTCGGGGATGCTGCTATCTTCTGACCCATCGCAACCAGGTGGAAGAGTCCACTGGTCAAAAGCCCGTCCGGCGAATGTCAAAGGGCTAGATCTCCTAGTCTAACGGAGCTTCGTGGTGGCCTCCCGTGTGTAGCTATGCCACCGAAACACACCGCGTTGGGTCGTGATGCATGTGTGAAAGTGATGTGGCACGCGTAGACGGCCTTCTTAGGGCTCTGGGGTGTGGCCCCCCTCCGTGGACGTTGCTGTGGCGGTCACCTGGAAGGGGGAGACGTGCGCGTCGGGTAGAAGAGGAGGGAATCTAGTGGTGGTTGGGGTCCAGGCCGTGTTCAGGGATGCTCCTATGTGCTGAACCATCGCAACCAGGTGGAGAGTTCACTGGTCAAAGCCCATCTGGCGAAAGTCAAAGGGCTAGATCTCCTGGTCTAATGGAGCTTCGTGGTGGCCCTCCCGGGTGTAGCTATGCCACCGAACCACCGCGTCTAGTCGTGCTTGTGTTCAAAGTAATGTGGCCCGGTAGACGGCAGTCTTGGGGCTCTGGGGGTGTGCCCACCTCCGCGGACGTCACTGTCGCGTTCACTTGGTGGGGGGAGACGTGCGCGTCGGGTAGAAGAGGAGGGGAATCTAGTGGTGGTTGGGGGTCCAGGCCGTGTTTCAGGGATGCTCCTATGTGCTGAACCATCGCAACCAGGTGGAAGAGTCCACTGGTCAAAGCCCGTCCGGCGAAAGTCAAAGGGCTAGATCTCCTGGTCTAATGGAGCTTCGTGGTGGCCTCCCGGGTTGTAGCTATGCCACCGAACCACCGCGTCTAGTCGTGCATGTGTCAAAGTAATGTGGCACGCGTAGACGGCCGTCTTGGGGCTCTGGGGTGTGGCCCACCTCCGCGGACGTCACTGTCGCGTTCACTTGGTGGGGGGAGACGTGCGCGTCGGTAGAAGAGGAGGGAATCTAGTGGTGGTTGGGGTCCAGGCCGTGTTCAGGGATGCTCCTATGTGCTGAACCATCGCAACCAGGTGGAAGAGTTCACTGGTCAAAGCCCATCCGGCGAAAGTCAAAGGGATAGATGTCCTGGTCTAACGGATCTTCGTGGTGGCCTCCCGGGTGTAGCCATGCCACCGAAGCACCACGTCGGGTCGTGATGCATGTGTGAAAGTGATGTGGCATGCGTAGACGCCTGTCTAGGGGCTCCGGAGTGTTGCCCCCTCCGCGGACGTCGCTGTCGCGGTCACTTGGAGGGGGATACGTGCGCATCGGGTAGAAACAGAGGGAATCTAGTGGTGGTTTGGGTGCAGGACGTGTTCGAGGATGCTCGTATGTGCTGAACCATCGCAACCAGGTGGAAGAGTCCACTGGTCAAAGCCTGTCCGGCGAAAGTCAAAGGGCTAGATCTCCTGGTCTAACGGAGCTTCGTGGTGGCCTCCCGTGTGTATCTAAGCCACCGAAACAACACGTCGGGTCGTGATGCATGTGTGAAAGTGATGTGGCAAGCGTAGACGCCTGTCTAGGGGCTCCGGGGTCATTCCCCCCTCCGCGGACATCGCTGTGCGGTCACTTGGAGGGGGGAGACGTGTGCGTCGGGTAGAACCGGAGGGAATCTAGTGGTGGTTTGGGTCCAGGCCGTGTTCGGGGATGCTCCTATGTGCTTACCCATCGCAACCAGGTGGAAGAGTCCACTGGTCAAAGCCCGTCTGGCGAAAGTCAAAGGGCTAGATCTCCTGGTCTAACGGAGCTTCGTGGTGGCCTCCCGTGTGTAGCTATGCCACCGAAACACGCGTCGGGTCGTGATGCATGTGTGAAAGTGATGTGGCACGCTTAGACGGCCATCCTGGGGCTCCGGAGTGTGGACCCCTCCGCGGACGTCGCTGTCGCGGTCCCTCGAGGGGGAGACGTGCGCGTCGGGTAGAACCGGAGGGAATCTAGTGGTGGTTTGGGTCCAGGCCATGTTCGGGGATGCTCCTATGTGCTGACCCATCGCAACCAGGTGGAAGAGTCCACTGGTCAAAGCCCGTCTGACGAAAGTCAAATGGCTAGATCTCCTCGTCTAACGGAGCTTCGTGGTGGCCTCTCGTGTGTAGCTATGCCACCGAAACACCACGTCGGGTCGTGATGCATGTGTGAAAGTGATGTGGCATACGTAGACGCCTGTCTAGGGGCTCCGGGGTGTTTCCCCCTCCGCGGACGTCGCTGTCGCGGTCACTTGGAGGGGGGAGACGTGCGCGTCGGGTAGAATCGGAGGGAATCAAGTCGTGGTTTGGTTCCAGGCCGTGTTCAGGGATGCTCCTGTGTGCTGACCCATCGCAACCAGGTGGAAGAGTCCATTGGTCAATGCCCGTCCGGCGAAAGTCAAAGGGCTAGATCTCCTGGTCTAACGGAGCTTCGTGGTGGCCTCTCGTGTGTAGCTATGCCATCGAAACACCATGTCGGGTCGTGATGCATGTGTCAAAGTGATGTGGCATGCATAGACGCCTGTCTAGGGGCTCCGGGGTGTTTCCCCCTCCACGGACGCCGCTGTCACGGTCACTTGGAGGGGGGAGACGTGCGCGTCGGGTAGAACCGGAGGGAATCTATGGTGGTTTGTTCCAGGCCATGTTCGGGGACTCCTATGTGCTGACCCATCGCAACCAGGTGGAAGAGTCCACTGGTCAAAGCCCGTGGCGAAAGTCAAAGGGCTAGATCTCCTGGTCTAACGGAGCTTCGTGGTGGCCTCTCGTGTGTAGCTATGCTACCGAAACACCACGTCGGGTCGTGATGCATGTGTGAAAGTGATGTGGCATGCGTAGACGCCTGTCTAGGGGCTCCGGGGTGTTTCCCTCAGCGACGTCACTGTCGCGGTAACTTGGAGGGGGGAGACGTGCGTGTGGGTAGAACCGGAGGGAATCTATTGGTGGTTTGGGTCCGGGCCGTGTTCGGGGATGGTCCTATGTGCTGACCCATCGCAACAAGGTGGAAGAGTCCACTGGTCAAAGCCCGTCCGGCGAAAGTCAAAGGGCTAGATCTCCTGGTCTATACGGAGCTTCGTGGTGGCCTCTCGTGTGTAGCTATGCCTCCGAAACACCACGTCGGGTCGTGATGCATGTGTGAAAGTGATGTGGCATACGTAGACGCCTGTCTAGGGGCTCCGGGGTTTCCCCCTCCGCGGTCGTCGCTGTCGCGGTCACTTGGAGGGGGAGACGTGCGCGTCGGGTAGAATCGGAGGGAATCAAGTGGTGGTTTGGGTCCAGGCCGTGTTCGGGGATGCTCCTATGTGCTGACCCATCGCAACCAGGTGGAAGAGTCCACTGGTCAATGCCCGTCCGGCGAAAGTCAAAGGGCTAGATCTCCTGGTCTAACAGAGCTTCGTGGTGGCCTCTGTGTGTAGCTATGCCATTGAAACACCACGTCGGGTCGTGATGCATGTGTGAAAGTGATGTGGCATGCGTAGACGCTTGTCTAGGGGCTCCGGGGTTTCCCCCTCCGCGGACGTCGCTGTCGCAGTCACTTGGAGGGGGGAGACTGCGTGTCGGGTAGAACCGGAGGGAATCTAGTGGTGGTTTGGGTCCAGGCCAGTTTCGGGGATGCTCCTATGTGCTGGCCCATCGCAACTAGGTGGAAGAGTCCACTGGTCAAAGCCCGTCCGGCGAAAGTCAAAGGGCTAGATCTCCTGGTCTAATGGAGCATCGTGGTGGCCTCCGTGTGTAGCTATGCCACCGAAACACCACGTCGGGTCGTGATGCATGTGTGAAAGTGATGTGGCATGCGTAGACGATGTCTAGGGGCTCCGGGGTGTTGCCCCCTCTGCGGACGTCGCTGTCGTGGTCACTTGGAGGGGGGAGACGTGCGCGTGGGTAGAACCGGAGGGAATCTATTGGTGGTTTGGGTCCAGACAATCTTCGGGGATGCTCCTATGTGCTGACCCATCGCAACCAGGTGGAAGAGTCCACTGGTCAAAGCCCGTCCGGCGTATGTCAAAGGGCTAGATCTCCTGGTCTAACAACGCTTCATGGTGGCCTCCCGGGTGTAGCTATGCCACCGAAACACCGCGTCGGGTCGTGATGCATGTGTGAAAGTGATAAGGCACGTGTAGACTCCCATCAGGGGCTCCAGGAGTATTGCTCCCCTCCGCGAGGTCGTTGTCGTGGTCACTTGGAGGGGGGAGACATGCGCGTCGTGGTAGAACTGGAGGGAATCTAGTGGTGGTTCGGGTCCAGGCCGTGTTCAAGGATGCTCCTATGTGCTCACCCATCGCAACCAGGTGGAAGAGTCCACTGGTCAAAGCCCGTCCGGCGAAAGTAAAGGGCTAGATCTCCTGGTCTAACGGAGCTTCATGGTGGCCTCATTGGTGTAGCTAGGCCACCGAAACACCGCATCGGGTCGTGATGCATGTCTGAAAGTGATGTGGCATGCGTAGACGGCCGTCTTGGGGCTCCGGGGTGTGGCCCCCCTTCGCGGACGTCGCTGTCGTAGTCACATGGAGTGGGAGACGTGCCGTCGGGTAGAACAGGAGGGAATCTAGTGGTGGTTGGGGTCCAGGCCAAGGTCGGGGATGCTCCTATGTGCTGACCTATCACAACCAGGTGGAAGAGTCCACTGGTCAAAGCCCGTCTGGCAAAAGTCAAAGGGCTAGATCTCCTCGTCTAACGGAGCTTCGCGGTGGCCTCCGTGTGTAGCTATGCCACCGAACACACGTCGGGTCATGATGCATGTGTGAAAGTGATGGCATGCGTAGACACTGTCTAGGGGCTCCGGGGTGTTTCCCCCTCCGCGGACGTCGCTGTCGCGGTCACTTGGAGGGGAGACATGCGCATCGTGTAGAACCGGAGGGAATCTAGGGTGGTTTGGGTCCAGGCCGTGTTCGGGGATGCCTCTATGCTGACCCATCGCAACCAGGTGGAATAATCCACTGGTCAAAGCCCGTCTGGCGAAAGTCATAGGGCTAGATCTCCTGGTCTAATGGAGCTTCGTGGTGGCCTCTCGTGTGTAGCTATGCCACCGAAACACCACGTCGGGTCGTGATGATGCATGTGTGAAAGTGATGTGGCATGCGTAGACGCCTGTCTAGGGGCTCCGGGGTGTTTCCCCCTCCGCGGACGTCGCTTGTCGCGGTCACTTGGAGGGGGAGACGTGCGTGTCGGGTAGAATGAGGGATCTAGTGGTGGTTTGGGTCCAGGCCGTGTTCGGGGATGCTCCTATGTGCTGACCCATCGAAACCAGGTGGAAGAGTCCACTGACAAAGCCGTCCGGCGAAAGTCAAAGGGCTAGATCTCCTGGTCTAACGGAGCTTCGTGGTGGCCTCTGTGTGTAGCTATGCCACCCAAACACCACGTCGGGTCATGATGCATGTGTGAAAGTGATGTGGCATGCGTAGACGCCTGTCTAGGGGCTCTGGGGTGTTTCCCCCTCCGCGGACGTCGCTGTCGCGGTCACTTGGAGGGGGAGACATGCGCGTTGGGGAGACCGGAGGGAATCTAGTGTTGGTTTGGGTCCAGGCCGTGTTCGGGGATGCTCCTATGTGCTGACCATCGCAACCAGGTGGAAGAGTCCACTGGTCAAAGCCCGTCGGCGAAAGTCAAAGGGCTAGATCTCCTGGTCTAACGGAGCTTCGTGGTGGCCTCGTGTGTAGCTATGCCACCGAAACACCGCGTCGGGTCGTGATGCATGTGTGAAAGTGATGTGGCATGCGTAGACGGCCGTCTTGGGGCTCCGGGGTGTGCCCCCCTCTGCGGACGTCGCTGTCGTGGTCACTTGGAGGGGGGAGACGTGCGCGTTGGGTAGAACCAGAGGGAATCTAGTGGTGGTTTGGGTCCAGACAATGTTCGGGGATGCTCCTATGTGCTGACCCATCGCAACCAGGTGGAAGAGTCCACTGGTCAAAGCCCGTCCGGCGTATGTCAAAGGGCTAGATCTCCTGTCTAACAGCGCTTCGTGGTGGCCTCCCGGGTGTAGCTATGCCACCGAAACACCGTGTCGGCTCGTGATGCATGTGTGAAAGTGATAAGGCACGTGTAGACTCCCATCCAGGGGCTCCGGAGTGTTGCTCCCCTCCGCGAACGTCGCTGTCGAGGTCACTTGGAGGGGGGAGACATGCGCGCCGGGTAGAATTGGAGGGAATCTAGTGGTGGTTCGGGTCCAGGCCATGTTCAAGGATGCTCCTATGTGCTCACCCATCGCAACCAGGTGGAAGAGTCCAGTCGTCAAAGCCCGTCCGGCGAAAGTTAAAGGGCTAGATCTCCTGGTCTATCGGAGCTTCATGGTGGCCTCATTGTGTGTAGCTATTCCACCGAAACACCGCATCGGGTCGTGATGCATGTGTGAAAGTGATGTGGCATGTAGACGGCCGTCTTGGGGCTCCGGGGTGTGGCCCCCCTCCGCGGAGGTCGGTGTCGCAGTCACATGGAGGGGGAGACGTGCACGTCAGGTAGAACAGCAGGGAATCTAGTGGTGGTTGGGGTCGAGGCCGTGTTGGGGATGCTCCTATGTGCTGACCCATCGCAACCAGTGGAAGAGTCCACTGGTCAAAGCCCGTTGGCGAAAGTCAAATGGCTAGATCTCTGGTCTAACGGAGCTTCGTGGTGGCCTCTCGTGTGTAGCTATGCCACCGAAACACCACGTCAGGTCGTGATGCGTGTGAAAGTGATGTGGCATACGTAGACGCCTATCTAGGGGCTCCGGGGTGTTTCCCCCTCCGCGGCCGTCGCTGTCGCGGTCACTTGGAGGGGGGAGACGTGCGCGCGGGTAGAATCGGAGGGAATCAAGTGGTGGTTTGGGTCCAGGCCGTGTTCGGGGATGCTCCTATGTGCTGATCCATCGCAACCAGGTGGAAGAGTCCACTGGTCAATGCCCGTCCGGCGAAATTCAAAGGGCTAGATCTCCTGGTCTAACGGAGCTTCGTGGTGGCCTCTCGTGTGTAGCTATGCCATCGAAACACCACGTCGGGTCGTGATGCATGTGTGAAAGTGATGTGGCATGCATAGACGCCTGTCTAGGGGCTCCGGGGTGTTTCCCCTCCGCGGACGCCGCTGTCGCGGTCAGTTGGAGGGGGGAGACGTGCGCGTCGGGTAGAACCGGAGGGAATCTAGTGGTGGTTTGTTCCAGGCCATGTTCGGGGATGCTCCTATGTGCTGACCCATCGCAACCAGGTGGAAGAGTCCACTGGTCAAAGCCCGTCTGGCGAAAGCCAAAGGGCTAGATCTCCTGGTCTAACGGAGCTTCGTGGTGGCCTCTCGGTGTAGCTATGCCACCGAAACACCACGTCGGGTCGTGATGCATGTGTGAAAGTGATGTGGCATGCGTAGACGCCTGTCTACGGGCTCCGGGGTGTTCCCCTCCGCGGACGTCGCTGTCGCGGTCACTTGGAGGGGGGAGACGTGCGTGTCGGGTAGAAACGGAGGGAATCTATTGGTGGTTTGGGTCCGGGCCGTGTTCGGGGATGCTCCTATGTGCTGACCCATCGCAACCAGGTGGGAGAGTCCACTGGTCAAAGCCGTCCGGCGAAAGTCAAAGGGCTAGATCTCCTGGTCTAACGGAGCTTCGTGGTGGCTTCCCGTGTGTAGCTATGCCACCGAAACACCGCGTTGGGTCGTGATGCATGTGTGATGATGTGGCACGCGTAGATGGGCGTCTTGGGGCTCCGGGGTGGGACCCCTCCGCGGACGACGCTGTCACGGTCAACTGGGGGGAGACGTGCGCGTCGGGTCGAACCGGAGGGAATCTAGTGGTGGTTTGTTCCAGGCCATGTTTGGGGATGCTCCTATGTGCTGACCCATCGCAACCAGGTGGAAGAGTCCACTGGTCAAAGCCCGTCCGGCGAAAGTGAAATCGCTAGATCTCCTGGTCTAATGGAGCTTCGTGGTGGCCTCCGGGGTGTAGCTATGCCAATGAAACACGCGTCGGGTCGTGATGCATGTGTGAAAGTGATGTGGCACGCTTAGACGCCATCTTGGGGCTCCGGAGTGTGGCCCCTCCGCGGACATCGCTGCCGCGGTCACCTAGAGGGGGGAGACATGCGCGTCGGGTAGAACCAGAGGGATTCTAGTGGTGGTTTGGGTCCAGGCCAGTTTCGGGGATGCTCCTATGTGCTGACCCATCGCAACCAGGTGGAAGAGTCCACTGGTCAAAGCCCGTCCGGCGAAAGTCAAAGGGCTAGATCTCCTGGTCTAATGGAGCTTCGTGGTGGCCTCCCGTATGTAGCTATGCCACCGAAACACCACGTGGGTCGTGATGCATGTGTGAAAGTGATGTGGCATGCGTAGACGCTGTCTAGGGGCTCCGGGGTGTCGCCCCCTCCGCGGACGTCGTTGTCGCGGTCACTTGGAGGGGGGAGACGTGCGCGTCGGGTAGAACCGGAGGGAATCTAGTGGTGGTTTGGGTCCAGGCCGTGTTCGGGGATGCTGCTATCTTCTGACCCATCGCAACCAGGTGGAAGAGTCCACTGGTCAAAGCCCGTCCGGCGAATGTCAAAGGGCTAGATCTCCTAGTCTAACGGAGCTTCGTGGTGGCCTCCGTGTGTAGCTATGCCACCGAAACACCGCGTTGGGTCGTGATGCATGTGTGAAAGTGATGTGGCACGCGTAGACGGCCTTCTTAGGGCTCTGGGGTGTGGCCCCCTCCGTGGACGTTGCTGTGGCGGTCACCTGGAGAGGGGAGACGTGCGCGTCGGGTAGAAGAGGAGGGAATCTAGTGGTGGTTGGGGTCCAGGCCGTGTCAGGGATGCTCCTATGTGCTGAACCATCGCAACCAGGTGGAAGAGTTCACTGGTCAAAGCCCATCGGCGAAAGTCAAAGGGCTAGATCTCCTGGTCTAATGGAGCTTCGTGGTGGCCTCCCGGGTGTAGCTATGCCACCGAACCACCGCGTCTAGTCGTGCTTGTGTCAAAGTAATGTGGCACGCGTAGACGGCGTCTTGGGGCTCTGGGGGTGGCCCACCTCCGCGGACGTCACTGTCGCGTTCACTTGGTGGGGGGAGACGTGCGTCGGGTAGAAGAGGAGGGAATCTAGTGGTGGTTGGGGTCCAGGCCGTGTTCAGGGATGCTCCTATGTGCTGAACCATCGCAACCAGGTGGAAGAGTCCATGGTCAAAGCCCGTCCGGCGAAAGTCAAAGGGCTAGATCTCCTGGTCTAATGGAGCTTCGTGGTGGCCTCCCGGGTGTAGCTATGCCACCGAACCACGCGTCTAGTCGTGCATGTGTCAAAGTAATGTGGCACGCGTAGACGGCCGTCTTGGGGCTCTGGGGTGTGGCCCACCTCCGTGGACGTCACTGTCGCGTTCACTTGGTGGGGGGAGACGTGCGCGTCGGTAGAAGAGGAGGGAATCTAGTGGTGGTTGGGGTCCAGGCCGTGTTCAGGGATGCTCCTATGTGCTGAACCATCGCAACCAGGTGGAAGAGTTCACTGGTCAAAGCCCATCCGGCGAAAGTCAAAGGGATAGATGTCCTGGTCTAACGGATCTTCGTGGTGGCCTCCCGGGTGTAGCCATGCCACCGAAGCACCAGTCGGGTCGTGATGCATGTGTGAAAGTGATGTGGCATGCGTAGACGCCTGTCTAGGGGCTCCGGAGTGTTGCCCCCTCCGCGGACGTCGCTGTCGCGGTCACTTGGAGGGGGATACGTGCGCATCGGGTAGAAACAGAGGGAATCTAGTGGTGGTTTGGGTGCAGGCCGTGTTCGAGGATGCTCGTATGTGCTGAACCATCGCAACCAGGTGGAAGAGTCCACTGGTCAAAGCCTGTCCGGCGAAAGTCAAGGGCTAGATCTCCTGGTCTAACGGAGCTTCGTGGTGGCCTCCCGTGTGTATCTAAGCCACCGAAACAACACGTCGGGTCGTGATGCATGTGTGAAAGTGATGTGGCAGCGTAGACGCCTGTCTAGGGGCTCCGGGGTCATTCCCCCCTCCGCGGACATCGCTGTGCGGTCACTTGGAGGGGAGACGTGTGCGTCGGGTAGAACCGGAGGGAATCTAGTGGTGGTTTGGGTCCAGGCCGTGTTCGGGGATGCTCCTATGTGCTTACCCATCGCAACCAGGTGGAAGAGTCCACTGGTCAAAGCCCGTCTGGCGAAAGTCAAAGGGCTAGATCTCCTGGTCTAACGGAGCTTCGTGGTGGCCTCCCGTGTGTAGCTATGCCACCGAAACACCGCGTCGGGTCGTGATGCAGTGTGAAAGTGATGTGGCACGCTTAGACGGCCATCCTGGGGCTCCGGAGTGTGGACCCCTCCGCGGACGTCGCTGTCGCGGTCCCTCGAGGGGGAGGACGTGCGCGTCGGGTAGAACCGGAGGGAATCTAGTGGTGGTTTGGGTCCAGGCCATGTTCGGGGATGCTCCTATGTGCTGACCCATCGCAACCAGGTGGAAGAGTCCACTGGTCAAAGCCCGTCTGACGAAAGTCAAATGGCTAGATCTCCTCGTCTAACGGAGCTTCGTGGTGGCCTCTGTGTGTAGCTATGCCACCGAAACACCACGTCGGGTCGTGATGCATGTGTGAAAGTGATGTGGCACGTAGACGCCTGTCTAGGGGCTCCGGGGTGTTCCCCCTCCGCGGACGTCGCTGTCGGGTCACTTGGAGGGGGGAGACGGCGCGTCGGGTAGAATCGGAGGGATCAAGTCGTGGTTGGTTCCAGGCCGTGTTCAGGGATGCTCCTGTGTGCTGACCCATCGCAACCAGGTGGAAGAGTCCATTGGTCAATGCCCGTCCGGCGAAAGTCAAAGGGCTAGATCTCCTGGTCTAACGGAGCTTCGTGGTGGCCTCTCGTGTGTAGCTATGCCATCGAAACACCAGTCGGGTCGTGATGCATGTCAAAGTGATGTGGCATGCATAGACGCCTGTCTAGGGGCTCCGGGGTGTTTCCCCCTCCACGGACGCCGCTGTCACGGTCACTTGGAGGGGGGAGACGTGCGCGTCGGGTAGAACCGGAGGGAATCTAGTGGTGGTTTTGTTCCAGGCCATGTTCGGGGACACTCCTATGTGCTGACCCATCGCAACCAGGTGGAAGAGTCCACTGGTCAAAGCCCGTCTGGCGAAAGTCAAAGGGCTAGATCTCCTGGTCTAACGGAGCTTCGTGGTGGCCTCTCGTGTGTAGCTATGCTACCGAAACACCACGTCGGGTCGTGATGCATGTGTGAAAGTGATGTGGCATGCGTAGACGCCTGTCTAGGGGCTCCGGGGTGTTTCCCCTCAGCGACGTCACTGTCGCGGTAACTTGGAGGGGGGAGACGTGCGTGTCGGGTAGAACCGGAGGGAATCTATTGGTGGTTTGGGTCCGGGCCGTGTTCGGGGATGGTCCTATGTGCTGACCCATCGCAACAAGGTGGAAGAGTCCACTGGTCAAAGCCCGTCCGGCGAAAGTCAAAGGGCTAGATCTCCTGGTCTACCGGAGCTTGTGGTGGCCTCTCGTGTGTAGCTATGCCTCCGAAACACCACGTCGGGTCGTGATGCATGTGTGAAAGTGATGTGGCATACGTAGACGCCTGTCTAGGGGCTCCGGGGTGTTTCCCCTCCTCGGGTCGCTGTCGCGGTCACTTGGAGGGGGAGACGTGCGCGTCGGGTAGAATCGGAGGGAATCAAGTGGTGGTTTGGGTCCAGGCCGTGTTCGGGGATGCTCCTATGTGCTGGACCCATCGACCAGGTGGAAGAGTCCACTGGTCAATGCCCGTCCGGTGAAAGTCAAAGGGCTAGATCTCCTGGTCTAACAGAGCTTCGTGGTGGCCTCTCGTGTGTAGCTATGCCATTGAAAACACCACGTCGGGTCGTGATGCATGTGTGAAAGTGGATGTGGCATGCGTAGACGCTTGTCTAGGGGCTCCGGGGTGTTTCCCCCTCCGCGGACGTCGCTGTCGCAGTCACTTGAGGGGGGGGAGACCTGCGTGTCGGGTAGAACCGGAGGGAATCTAGTGGTGGTTTGGGTCCAGGCCAGTTTCGGGGATGCTCCTATGTGCTGGCCCATCGCAACTAGGTGGAAGAGTCCATGGTCAAAGCCCGTCCGGCGAAAGTCAAAGGGCTAGATCTCCTGGTCTAATGGAGCATCGTGGTGGCCTGCCGTGTGTAGCTATGCCACCGAACACCACGTCGGGTCGTGATGCATGTGTGAAAGTGATGTGGCATGCGTAGACGATGTCTAGGGCTCCGGGGTGTTGCCCCCCCCGCGGACGTCGCTGTCGCGGTCACTTGGAGGGGGAGAAGTGCGCGTCGGGTGAACCGGAGGGAATCTAGTGGTGGTTTGGGTCCAG
>JAAAWK010000747.1:0-24982 GCA_022496015.1 Hordeum marinum
TATTATTCTTCTTTTTCTTATAGTTTTATTTTTCTTTCTTTTCTAGTCTTCTTCTTCTCTCTTCTTCTTCTTCTCTAGTCTTCTTCTTCTTCTTCTTCTTCTTCTAGTCTTCTTCTTCTTATTCTTCTTCTTTTTCTTCTTCTTCTTCTAGTCTTCTTCTTCTTCTTCTTCTTTTTCTTCTTCTTCTTCTTCTTCTTCCTCTAGTCTTCTTCTTCTTCTTAGGTTATTTTCCCCAAAAAAGACATACTTATATAGCTAATTATCCTCCACAATGACATAATTAACTTATTTAGTCCATTTATGACATAATTAGCTTACTCGTTTCAAAAATGGCATAATAACCATGGTTACCTCATAAATGTCATACTTAGCTATTATTCTCCAAAATGACATAATTACCTAAGTTAGCGCTTAAAATGACCTATACTTACATAATTGGCTCAAAGATGGCATCATTACCTAGGTTAGCACAAAAATGACCTATACTTACCTAATTTTTCCTAGGTTAGCACAAAAAAATGGCGTGCTTACATAGGTTAGCTCTAAAATGACACAAATAAGGAATAGATGAAGAAAAACAAGGAAGAGGAGAAAAAAGGAATAGAAGAATAAGAAGAAGAAGAAGAAGGAGAAGTTCTTCTTCTTCTTCTTCTCTTCTTCTCTTCTTCTTCTTTTTCTTTTTCTTCTTCTTCTAGTCTTCTTCCTCTTCTTCTTCTTCTTCTCTTCTTCTTCTTCTAACTTCTTATTTCCCATTTTGCAGATTTGATTCACTTCACGGAAGCTTGCGTTCATGGAGTCCTTGTCCTTCCTTTTTTGTTATGATTTTGTAGGATGAACAGTGTGAAACTATTGTGATATGGTGGAACTTGCGTATGTTTTGATTTGGTATATGTGTTGGATGATCATATATCGTATATGTGTTGGATATGATTTGCAGATTTGATTTGGTATATGTGTTGGATATAGTTTATTATGCGTTGGATGAGACTATTGTGTGCCTTATTATGTGAAATATATATATATATATATCATATATTTGCATTGAAATTGCTTTTGATATAACAAGAAACAGAATAAAAAGTGGCAATACAGCCCCTTTTGCCGTCTGCCGCGGACGGCAAAGTTGCCACGTTACGGCCACATGTAAACCTGGGAAGCCTCTTTGCCGTCCGCGGTAGACGGCAAAGAGGGACTGGAGGCAGACGACAAAGGCTGGCCTATTGCCAGGCTGGGCGCTTTGCCTCTTTGCCATCTGCGGCAGACGGCAAAGAGGGGGCTGGAGGTAGATGGCAATGGCATCTTTTGCCGTTCGTGGCAGACGGCAAAGACCAGCTGGGGAGCAAACGACAAACGCTTGGGGGTCTGTTAGCCGCCTAACGCTGGCGCCGTCAGCAGTATGCCGACCAGTTCCTTTGCCATCTGCAAGCGGATGGCAAAGAATCTTTGTCGTAAGCTTGACCAAAGCAGACGTCAAAGGACCCCCCTTTGCCGGAGTTCACTGGGCCCAAAATTGTGCCATCCGCTAGCGGACAGCAAAGGTCTTTGCCGTCTGCTTTCTGCCCTTTGCCGTCTGCCATGGCAGACGGCAAATGTCCTGATTCCAGTAGTGATGAGATAAGTTCGGTATGGATTTCATCACTAGATTTCCCAGGACCAAGAGAGGGAATAATGCTATATTTGTGGTCATTAACCATCTTTCCAAAGTGACTCATTTTCTTCCCGTTCAGGAGAGTATAACTGCTAGCCAGCTAGCGGAGTTATATGTTTCTCGAATAGTTTCTCTTCATGGTGTTTCTTTGGAGATTAACTCAGACCGTGGAAGTATCTTTACTTTTCAATTCCGGTAAAGCTTCCAAATGCTATGGGGACTGATCTATCCTTTAGCACTGCTTTCCATTAGTTGTCAAGTGGTCAAGTTGAGCGAGTCAATCAAATTCTCGAAGACATGCTTAGAGCTTGTGTTATATCCTTCGGTATGAATTGGGAGAAATGTCTTCCATTTGCCGAATTTGCTTATAACATTAGTTATCAATCAAGCTTGGGTAAAGACCCTTTGAAGTTCTCTATGGAAGAAGGTATCGAAAACCTCTTAACTGGTCAGAAAACCGGAGAGAGGCAACTCTTTGGTCCGGATATGATCCAGGATGCACAGGAGCAAGTTCACATTATTTGTGAAAAGTTGTAAACAACCCAATCTCGTCAAAAGAGACAATATGATCGCCATCATAAGGCTGTGATATATGAAGTTGACGAGAAGGCTTATCTTCGGGTTACACCTCTGAAGGGTACCCAACAATTCGGTATCAAGGGCAAGTTGGCTCCTCGTTACATTGGTCCTTTTCGCATTCTTTCCAAACAAGGAGAAGTTGCCTACCAATTGGAACTTCCACCGCATCTTTCCAAGGTTCATGATGTCTTCCACGTCTCGCAACTTAGGCGTTGCTTCTCGGACCATGTCTACGAAGTAGACCAAGAAATGCTTGATCTGCAAGATAACCTTACATATCGAGAATACCTTGTTCGTATTCTTGATCAAGCTAAGCCTACCACTTGACATCGAAATATCAGTTTCTCAAGGTTTAGTGGTCACACCATTCTGAGAAGGAAGCCACATGGGAAAGAGAGGATCGTCGTCGACTAGAGTACCGCGTGCTTTTCCTGACGACATCCAAATCTCGGGACGAGATTCTTTTGGGTGGGGGTGAGTTGTCACATCCCTAGTGAGAATTGCTCTAGTTAGCATGTGTGTGCATCATGTTTTGATTTTTGCATCAATATGAAATAGGGATCAATAGAAACCCTAGCACCTCACCTGAATCAACCAATTCAAATGTTGTGAAAAATTAACAAATGCAAAATGCCCATCAAAAATGCCCCCCATGTCTGATAAATATTGACATCATTATACCAGGGGATATTTTAATTTTCAGAACATCTATGTCATTTTAAAATAAATATCAAAGCTTCTGAAAAGGCCAAATAGAGCAATATAAATATTTTAGTCATTCAAAGATATTGAAACTTTTTGTGGAGGTTTGAAATATTCAAACTAAGTTTGCAAGATATTTCAATATAATTTGAAGTAGGTTTTGAGGCCCCTAACAAAAATAAACAAATGTCAGAAACAGAAAATAGAAAACGGAAAAATAAGAAAAAGAGAGGCTTACCTATGCCTGGCCCAGGAGAGAAGCCGGCCCAGCCCACCAGGGGCGGGGGGTCTTCTTCCTCCTCTGCCAGGAGGACAGACAGCTGTGTGGCCAGCACGCCGACGCCGCTCCTGGCCACCTCCTGGCTGCCTGGCTGCCGTGGAGGCCTCCTGAAGCTCCCCGTGGCCACCATCGACCGCTCTCTCTCTCTCTCAGTCTCCCTCCTCTCTCCCTCGCGCTACCCTATCCTTTGTCGCCATGGCCGTCGCTCCCTCACCATTGTAACCACCGCTCTAGCCGCTCCCCTTGCTCCTGAGCTCCCCAATCACCTCCGCCTCGATGCCCCTCTTCCTTCTCGCCAAGACATGCGCTGCTGGAAGCCCCCCATCACCGCATCGCCATCGTCTTCTACCTCCGGACGCCCGTAGGAACTTGAAGCTTGCCGTCATTCCAGACCTTCCCCGACCTCGCTTTCAACGCCACTACAACCTCCATGAGCTCCTGGTCCCGTTCCCCTCTCCTCTCCGTCACTAGCGCGCTCTAACGTCGTGGTGCCTCAGGACCAAGAGGTCCTCATCGTCGGCGAGGATGCTGCCATTGCTGCGTTGGCCCAAGCTCACACTTGAGCACGTCGGCGTGCTCAGGAGGGCCCTAGGGAGCCGTAGGAGCCTTGATCCGGCCCGCTCGTGATCCAGTTCAATGAGCCCGTGCTCGCTTGAGCTCCGGTAGCCGCCGCAATCAACGTCGATGTCGACTCAGACCATCCCAGTCCCTGGGGTGTGTCGGCTTCGACGTGCGCGAGCACGTAGGCCCGTCCGGTGCCTTTTGCCGTCCATTTGGTCGCCAGAGGAGGTTTTCCGACCCCCTCCACCGTCCTTGAAGTCGTCGACGCCTTAGCGCCGGTGAGTCAACCCATTTGACCACGGGGTTGACCCCCCCTTGGGTCAACTGTCAAGTGGGCCCGACCCTGTTAGTTTAGGATTAGTTTAGAAAATTAATTAATTAATTTAATTAACTTAAAAACCCACTGACAGGTGGGCCCATCCCAAATACTTAGTAATTAGTAAATTCATTAAACCTAATTAGGGTCTGGGTCACTGACCAGTGGACCCCACTGGTCAGGTTTGACCTGTCAATGGCCATTTGACCTTGTGACATCATGCTGATGTCATGCTGATGGAATAAAGGATTTCTAATTTAATTTAATTCTGGAAATTGGTAAAAACTTAGAAAAGTCATAGAAATTAATCTGTAACTCAGATTGAAATAAATTATATATCAAAATTTATTAAAAATCCAACGAATCCAATGGTGCTATTATCATGCATGTTAGAGCAACCTATGTAGATGGACATTGACATTTAGCAATAGGTCAATATGTAGATTATTAAATGGAGAATTATTTTGAACCTATATTCGAATCCACTCCATCTAACTTTAATAGTAGTTGCATTAGCGCATCCATTCATGTTGCCATGTCATGATCATGCATCATATTGCTGCACCTTGCCGTGTATAGATTGTTACCTATCTGCATTGCGGTAGGTCATGCTTCCAAGGATACCCCCGAGTATCCCATCGAAGGAGAGTACCTTCCCTCTTCCCAGCAAGGCAAGCAACCCATTGATCATTCTGATATCAACCCATTCTCTTGCTCCTGATCTTGTTTATTGTATTAGGACAAACGTTCGATTATCTATCATTTGCGGTATTTGAACCCATTCCTCTGCATCACCTGTCATTGTCATAGTAAATAGCTAAACCTTGTAACCTAGCATACCTGGTAGATGCTTGAGCCATGATGTGCTTTCCCTGCTATGCTTGATATGCTTAGAGTTGTGTCATGCCTGATTCATCTGGGTGATGAACTGGAGTGAAACAGTATTGTTCCTATGTGATGAGCTAAATGATGAACCCGACTTTGGTGAAGGTAGCGATGAGAAACTATGTAGGAGTACATTGAGGGTTGTCTCATTGGTACCGTTCTACATAGGTTTGTGATCCAAGACTAGTTACTACCACACATTGGGTTCCGTTAACTCGACCCCTCTCGACTTATTAACCGCCTAGTCCTTGGTCTAGGAGTTGCAAGTAGTTTCTGGTGCTTATAGTTTTTGGAGGCCATGCGTAGCGCTGATCATAGGGGTGGGCTACAATGTGGTAGGCAGTGGCACGGTGTACCAAGGGTCACCCGAATGGTGGGCTTGGAAACCTTGCGCACATCATTTGAGGTCGTAGCGGAAACTTCGGCCGGACTTCCGTGCAGGTTCAGTCTTAGATAGGCGATAGCCTAGACTAGAGGTCTTGTGGGATTGACGGTCGTGGTCGACTCCCTCGCTGGGCTTCCCGCCTTGAAGGTTGCCGAGGTGCCTGGTTTTTATGAGCACACATCAATAAGTGGCGAGAGCGTGTGTGAAGGAGTACACCCCTGGAGGGTATGAATCTGTTCGAATAGCCGCGTCCTCGGATATGGACTACTTGGTGAACCTATGATGTTCATAGATAATTTGATGGTTACTCATAAAAATATCAAGACAAGTGTGAGTACCGTGGATGGCACTCTCATAGGTGATGGAAGTGAATCCATGGTGGTGTATTGATGTGGTGTTAGTGGACTTGTGTGCAACATCTAAAATTTGAACAAAGAATTAATATGTGTAGTATAGGCTAGCCAAGAGTCAAAGCTGGCATTGTTGCATAAACTCCACCACTCCCTTGTTGATACATGAGCACGAATAGACTAGGTCTGCTTTAAAGACTCGTTGAGTACGTTTGTACTCACGTTTTCTTAATAAATGTTGCAGATGAGAATCAAGACCCATTAGGTGGGTTATACCTAGATGTCGACGACGCCGAATAGCTGGTGTCCCAGCTACAACCTTATGCCGTGTGGTGGGCTGTAGATATTCACGCATGTTCATTTTACCCCTTTCATCTGTTTGTACCCAGGCAGTTTTATGCTTCCGCGTGGTTTGTATGAACTTGCATGTATGAATTGAGTGCCGGGTCATGTGATCCCTATCTGTAAGAACATATTATGCAAGGCTCCTTTGAGCCTCTTAAATAAAAGTTTTGTTATCGTATGGTTATGTTGTGATGCCATATTTGTATCTATGCATACCGGGCATGTCGTGCGTACGTGTGACGTGCAACGGTATGTATGGGATCCGACACCTAGTCATGTGCCTTTAGTAGTACTCTTTACGGGGAACTGCCTCTTTGTGCTTCCATCGAGCCTTTGTAGCTTGCTACTTCTCTGGACACATCGATTGATCCTTCTTTGCTGCTGTGTCTATCCCTTCGGGGAAATGTCTCGCAGTATATAATGGAGTCCCTGTAGCCTCCTATGACTCGTCTACGTGCAGTGATGACATTTATGTCCCACGGCGTAATGGAGTCCTTGTAGCTTGCTATGACTCGTCTACACACACCTGAGGCTGACACCTGCATTAATGGGTTATATATGCCTGTTCCCATACGGATGTGCCACTTAGGTTCTATGACTAGTCGTGTCAGCTTGGGTCTCTGTCGTTTGAATGCTAGCAACATATTCACATACGCGAGCCAAAAGACGTAAACGGTCTCGACTACGATAAGGATAAAGCCATGGGTTTACCGTGCGTGAGGCCGCAAAGTGATTGATGTGTTATAGGCTGGATTTCTATGACATAGATCGAGGTCCCGACAAGGTAAATGATAAAAGAAATAATTTTATGAAGTGTGAATGCTAGCATAGTGCATAAATTTGATCAATGATAATTCCAAACACGATTTCTAGCATCATTATATCAGAAACAGTAGCTCATCTCATAAACCTTCTCATGATGAAATAACAAGCTATCCACATGTTAAAGTATAAACTAACAAACTATGCTTTCAGTTACCAAACAATTGCATTTCATATTATTTTTAGGAAGGGTCAATGTAAGAGCTTTGATTTAACAGATTCCACATACTCAACCATCATATGATCTTCCATGATTGCAGACACTCAAAGCATATTTTTAGAGGAAATGGCATCCGTTGAACAAAAGAAAGACAGGGGCTTAAATTTTTTGCCTCCAAACTTACTTATCAAATAGATAATTATCAACAATAATAATTCATGAACAAATATACTTGAAAGGCCATATATGCTAGGATCTTTCCCCAACACATGACGCTTGCCAATAGAAAAATGCGAAATATAGGAAGTGGTGAAGATCAGCATGACTCTTGCAGAAAAGTAAATACTACAAAGTAAAAGATAGGCCCTTCACAAAGGGAAGCATTGATTGGCAGAGGTGCCAGAGCTCAAGCTTTTTAAAACAGAGATGAATAATATTTTTGGGCGGTATGCTTTCATTGTCACCATAACAACCGAGAGATCTCTGTATCTTCCCATGCTAGATACATTATACACGGTTCCCAAACAGAATGGTAAAGTTTTTTACTCCCGCTCCACCAATCAATCACACTCCACGGCGAGCTGAATCCACGAGTTACCATCCATACCAACAAACATTCCTAGGGGAGTTTTGTTTAATTTTGCATTTTTTCTTTTAATTTCGAGACTGGGAATCCCTATTACTAGCCACTTTCTCGTGAATGATAGTGAATCAACACATATCGTGAAAATAACATGACTAGCATGGAAGATACTAACATCATTTTTCCTTTCCATCATTTTCACGAAAGACATTAAAAAGATGAAGCATATGAGGCAACCTCAGTTCCATTTTTTTGTAGTTTTATTTTATAAAATCAAACTAGTAATAAAACAAGAAACTAAAAGATTCAATTCCAAGATCTAAAGATATACCTTAAAGCACTCACCTCCCCGTCAATGGTGCCAAAAAAGAGCTTGATGTCTACTACAACCTTTTCTTGTAGACTGTGGGCCTCCACGTAGAGTTTTGTAGGACAATGGCAATTTTCCCTCAAGTGGATGACCTAAGGTTTATAAATATGCAGGAGGTGTAGGATGAAGATGGTCTCTCTCAAGCGACCCTGCAACCAAATAACAAAGAGTTTTGTGTTGCCAACACACCCAATACAATGGCAAATTGTATAGGTGCACTAGTTCGGTGGGTGAAGAGATGGTGATATAAGTGTAATACTGGATGGTAGATATAGGTTTTGGTAATCTGAAAATATAAAAACAGAAAGGTAACCTAATAGTAAACAGCGAGCAAAATGTTGTATAAATGCTTGGATACAAGGCCTAGGGTCCATACTTTCACTAGTGCAAATTTCTCAGAAGAATAATGACATAGTTGAATCATATGTAAATACCTCTCGTGCGCCAAAGATTTCACTCCAAAGTCACAAATAGCAGAGAACTACTGAAGAAATTATTGTAGGGTACGAACCCACCTCAAGTTTATCTTTCTGATCAATCTTATGAGCTATCCCTATAAGTGTCACGGACAGCCCTAGAGTTTGTACTAAAATAACACCATAAGATACACATCAACCAAAACCATAATGTCACCTAGATAATCCAATGTCACCACAAGTACCCATGGGCTTGATTATATGATGTGCATCACATAATTTCAGATTCATAATATTCAATCCAACACAAAGAACTTCATAGAGTTCCCTAAAATTTCTACCGTAGATTCAAGACCAAAACATCTGCCAACCCCTATGCATAGATTCCCAAGGTCACGGAACCCACAAGTTGATCAGCAAAACATACATCAAGTGGATCAACAGAACATCCCATTGTCACCATGGATATCCCATCGCAAGATAGACATCAAGTGTTCTCAAATCCTTAAAGACTCAATTCGATAAGTGAACTTCAAAGCGAAAACTAAATTCATCACAACAAAATAAAGAGGGGAAAACTCCATATGATTCATCTATATCAATAAAGCTCGCAGTACATCAAGATCGTGCCATCTCAAGACCACGAGAGAGAGAGAGAGATCAAACACATAGCTACTGGTACATACCCTCAGCCCCGAGGGTGAACGACTACCTCCTCGTCATGGAGACCGCCGGGATGATGAAGATGGCCTCCGATGATGGTTTCCCCCTTCGACAGGGTGCCGAAACGGGCTCCCGATTGGTTTTTCATCGCTCTGGAGGGTTGCGACGGCGGAATTCCCAATCTAGGTTCGTTTCTGGGTTTTTTTGGTATTTATAGGAGTTTGTGGTGGTAGAAACAAGTCCAGGGTGTCCATGAGGAAGTCACAAGCTAGGGGCGCGCCCTAGGTTGTTGGGGCGCCCCTGTGGCTTGTGGCTTCCTCGTCCTTCCTCCCCAATGACTCTTTGCTCTAGTATTTTTGTTATTTTCGAAAAATATTCTCCATAAATTATAAGCTCATTCCGAGAATTTTTATGTTTACACAAAAACAACACCATGGTAGTTATGCTGAAAATAAGGTCAATCCGGGTTAGTTCTAATAAAATCATACCAATATCATATAGAATTATTGTAAACATGGCATGAATACTTCATAAATTATAGATACTGGAGCCCACAAGCCTGCTAGGCGCGACTAGGGGTTGGGGCGCGCCCCGTGGGCTTGTGACATGTGGGTGGCCCCCTCCGGTTGATTCTTTTGCCAGTATTTTTTATTCATTCCAAAAATAATCTCCGTAAATTTTAGGTCAATCCGAGAATTTTATTTCTACACAAAAATAACACCAAGGCAATTCTGCTGAAAATAGCGCAAGTCTAGGTTAGATCCATTCAAATCATGCAAATTAGAGTCCAAAACAAAGGCAAAAGAGTTTGGAAAAGTGGATACGATTGAGACGTATCAACTCCCCCAAGCTTAACCCATTGCTTGTCCTGAAGCAATTCAGTTGATAACCTGAAAGTGATAAAGAAAAACTTTTACAAACTCCGTTTGATCTTGTTGTTGTAAATATGTCTAATTGATGTTCAGATTTTCAGCAAAGATTATAGACTAACCACGTTCACAATAACATTTAGGTCTCACATTTACTCATATCAATGGCATAACCAACTAGCGAGCAAAAATGATAATTCTTGGATGACAACACTCTTATCAAAACAATCATGATACAATATGATAAATGGTATCTCGCTAACCATTTCTGAGACCGCAAAACATAAATGCAGAGCACCCCTGAAGAACAAGGACTGACTGGACATTGTATGTCATGGTAAAAGAGATCCAGTCACACTCATACTCAATATCAATTATAACAAGGCGTACAAATGTCGGTGGTGCTCTCTGACTAGTGCTTTTTATAAGAAGATGACGACTCATCAATAAAGTAAATAGATAGGTCCTTCGCAGAGGGAAGCATTGATTTGCAGAGGTGCCAGAGCTCGAGATTTTAAAACATGGATGAATAGCAATTTTGAGTGGTATGCTTTCATTGTCATCATAACAACCAAGAGATTTCACCATATTCCATGCTAGATACATTATAGGCGGTTCCCAAACAAAATGATAAAGTTTGTACTCCCCCTCCACCAATCAATCACACTCCACGGCAAGCCGAATTCACCGGTACCGTCCATACAAACACAATCCTGGGGGAGTTTTGTTTCATTATATTTTGATTTGATTTTGAGCAAGGAACTGGGCATTCCGAATACCAGCCACTTTCTCGTGAATGATAGTGAATCAACACATATCGTGAGAATAACCCACCTAGCATGGAAGATACTAACCGCCCCCAATCGCTACATGAGCGATTCGGGCATACAAAACAAAATATTATTTGAAGGTTTAGAGTTTGGCACATGCAAATTTACTTGGAACGGCATGTGAATATTGCATATAGATAGGTATGGCGGACTTAGATGGAACTACTTTGGGTTTGAGGAAGTGGATGCAGAAGCAGAATTCCCGGTTAGTACAAACGAAGGCTAGAAAAAGACCGGGGAGCGACCAACTATAGAG
This sequence comes from Hordeum marinum, assembly GCA_022496015.1. Classification (NCBI taxonomy): domain Eukaryota; kingdom Viridiplantae; phylum Streptophyta; class Magnoliopsida; order Poales; family Poaceae; genus Hordeum; species Hordeum marinum. Next base: position 11,021 of record JAAAWK010000747.1, read on the forward strand.
TGACAACAGTCATCAACATGCTTTGAGATTAACCAACATTGAATTCAGGCATGAGTAGCATATAAATCACCATGAACATAAATATTGTGGAGGCTACATTGATTTTGTGTCAACTACAGTCATGAACATGTGCCAAGTCAAGCCACCTGAATCATTCAAAGGAGGATACCATCCTATCATACTACATCACAACAATTTTAATATGCATGTTGACACTCAATACAAACCATTATCCACCCTTATCTAATTAAGCATGGCATGAGTAACTATAATCTCTAATTGTCATTGCAAATATGTTTCACCCATAATGAACTGAATACAGAACGATGAGCTAATCATATTTACAAAAGCAAAATTGGTCGAGTTCATACCATCTTTTCTCCATCTCAATCTTTTCATCATATATCGTCATTATTGCCTTTCACATGCACAGGCGAACGGTGTGAATAATAAAGAGTGCGCGTGCATTGGACTAAGCTGGAATCTGCAAATAATAACTCAAAGGAGAAGACAGGGTCGTATACGCTCTCTATTAGGTAAACAATAATGCATAGGAGAGCCACTCAACATTTTCATTGTGGTCTTCTCCATACGACCCAAAGAAAGAAAATTCAACACAAGAACGAGAAAAACTATTTACACGGGAAAGCTAAAAGCACAACATGCTCCCTTGGTGGTTTTGATAATTCGTGACAACATACATTGTCTCTTGGACTGATATTTTTTGTAGTGTATTTCAGATACAATATATAGAGAGGTTTGGCAAAAGGAGATTGTGGAGAAACCTCAAGATGCAACGAAATAAGTTGGCCAAGCTTCGAGCAAGAGGACTCTACATTTTATATTTGTGAAAATCACTTTGAGTCTATAGGAAAGACAATACTTTTAAAAGGGGGTAAGGTTTTGTTGGCGAACAATATGCTCAAACGCGCACAAGTGATAGTTGCCAAAAACATCCACAAACTCTTCCACCAAAGTCTGTTCTATACACAACACTCAAAATTGGTGCAACCAACTTTCCCACTTCGGTGCCACCGATTACACAACCTAGACAGACTCAAGCCAAACCCTAGCCACTTCGGTGCAACTGATTCCCGAGTTTAGGTTGCCAACTTTCTGTTACGCAAATTCACGTTTTTGGTCTCACCGAAAATGTTGGATCGGCGTCATCGAGATTGGAAATCTGACCGTTGGTCACCTTATCGGTGCAACTCGAGAATTGTATATCGGTCCTTCCGAGATTCGAAAGTTGCCACCTTTTGGTCACTTCATTACCACCGAGTTTAACCCATCGGTGTCACCTAGTTGGTCATTTTGCGTGTAACAGTTGGGTTTTTGGGGATGCCTATTATACCACTTCACCACCACTTACTCGACAGAGAAGCACTCAGGACTATTCCATGCCTATCCTATGAGATTTTCTGAGAGAGAGCCACCTACCCTTGTGTTGAGGTCAAGATCTTCCACTCTAATCATATGGATCTTGATTTCTAGCCTCCCGAAGTTGCTTTCCCACCAATCCCATCTCTTCTACCAAGCCAAACCTATGAGAGAGAGATTGTGTGTTGAGGAGTCTATCATCTTGAAGCAGAAGAGCAAGGAGTTCATCGGCATTACCGAACCTATTACCTTTTGGAGGGTAGTGCCTCCTAGATTGGTTAGGTGTTGCTTGAGAGCCTCCTACTTCGTGTTGTGGAGTGAACCAAGAAGTTTGTAAGGGCAAGGAGATCGCCTACTTCGTGAAGATCTACCCATAGTGAGGCTAGTCCTTCGTGGACGGAAGCCGTTATGGAATAGTCAAGGTTGCTACTTCGTGGGCCCTTTTTGGAGCCCTATTTGGACACTCGTGACCGTTACCCTCCATGGGTTGAAGACTCCACAAACGTGGATGTACGATAGCGCCACCTATTGGAACCACGGGAAAAATCCTTGTGTCTCCAACTGCGTTTAATCTACCTATCTCAACTCTTTACATCATATGCAATTTCTTTACTTCCCGGCGCCATATTTGTTCACATGCATGTGTAGGGCTGTTAGACTTGCTAGCTTTGCTAAAAACTGTTAAAATCTGCCAACAAATTAACTTGGGAAAAAGGTTAGGTTTTAAATTACTGCTAGTAGTCTATTCACCCCCCTCTAGACCCTCTTCTAGTGATCCTTCAATTGGTATCAGAGCGTTGGTCTCCATTACTTCGGTTTAATCACCGAGGAGAAAGATGGATGTGTCTAGTATAGGGAGTTTGAGTTGTAGAGTGCCCATTCTTGATGAAGAGTACTATAGTCAATGGAAATCTTTGATGCTTGAGCTATTTAATGATTTTCAATTGAGCAAATATGTTATGAGCCCCAATGAGCCTCCTATTGATGAATTGCATCCCACACACGAAGAGGAAATTAACATGCTTGGTAACCTAAGAACTGTCAATCTTATTGTTAGAGGTTTACCAAGATTCGTGCTTTCTCAAATGAACAACTTTGCATGTGCATATACCATATGGACTGATTTGGAGAAACGATATCACAATCTTTCCTTAAGGAATCTAGATGAAATTCTTCATAGAGCCATTGCTTTTCACAAAATCAAGCCTAGTGATCCAAACTTTGATAAATGCCTATTTGAACTCCATGATCTTATGCGTGCTAAAGGAGATGTCACCACTATCAACAACATTATCTTTGAAGCCATTCGCACTCATAAACATGAACATTGTCATGATCGCTATTCTAACGAATCTCTTGTTCTTTATGACGAGGATTTCCCACTTGATGATGACAATGTGGAACATGGCTATTATGAAGAAGATGAGTTGTTTGACATCGAGTATGAGAAGATCATGAAGAGTCTGAGTCTTATGGCAAACCTTAAGGATTACATGTCCGGAGGAAAAGAGTGGATTCTCGATAGCGGATGTACAGATCATATGACTGGTGACAAAGACATGTTCCAAGAAATCATGCGTAATCAAGGGTCCTCGACGGTACGTGACCTTTCGACATAACTCTAAGGGTAAGGTACTCGGCCTTGGTAAGGTGGCCATATCACATGATAGCTCTATTCGAAATGTTATGCTTGTTGAATCCCTTGGATACAATCTTCTTTCCGTATCTAGACTTGCTGATTTCGGTTTCAATGTTCTATTCAGGAAAGTAGATTGCCAAGTGTTTCGTCAAGATTATCATAAAATTGTCTTTACCGGTATCCGTAGAGGTGATCTATACATTGTCGATTTCAGTAAAAGATCCAAACCTCGCACTTGTTTAATTGCTAAATCTTCTACAGGTTGGCTTTGGCATAGAAGATTAGGACATGTTGGTATGAGTAATTTAGACAAACTTATCAAAGGAGATCATATACTTGGTGTTAAATATGTTATCTTTGACAAAGACAGACTTTGTAGTGCTTGTCAAGATGGACAACAAGTAGGTGGAAGTCATCCTGTTAAGAATATCATGACTACTAGGAGACCACTCGAGTTACTTCACATGGATCTTTTTGGTCCCAATGCTTACAAGTGTCTCGGTGGAACTTCCTATGGTCTAGTTATAGTTGATGATTTTTCCACATTTACGTGGGTATTCTTACTTGATGATAAGTCGCAGGTTCAAAAGATCTTCAAGAACTTCACTCACAAAGCGCAAAATCAGTTTGAAGTGAAGATCAAGAAGGTTCGAAGCGATAACGGCTTTGAGTTAAAGAACACCCATGTGGATACCTTTCTTGACAAAGAGGTGTCTCATACGAGTTCTCGGCTACGTACACTCCTCAACAAAATGGAGTTGTTGAGAGGAAGAACCGGACACTCATTGACATGGCAAGATCAATGCTTGACGAATAGAAGATGCCAAAAAACTTTTGGACAGAATCCGTGGAAACAGCATGTCATGCCACAAACCGACTCTACTTGCACAAGCTTCTCGGTAAAACGGCATACGAGCTACTCACCGTAACAAACCACAAGTTGGATACTTTCGGGTATTCGGCTCCAAGTGCTACCTTCTTGATAAGCATCATCGTACTAAATTTGCTCCTAAATCTCATGAAGGATTTCTACTTGGTTATGGATCGAACTCTCACACCTACCATGTCTACAACAACTTCACTCGAAAAGTTGAAGAGACGGTAGATGTGAAGTTTGCTGAATCTAATGGTTCGCAAGTGAAACAATTGGCAAATGATGTAGGTGATAAAACGCTTCGGAAGCTTTGCTAGATTTACCCATCGGCAAGATTCATCCCATGGAGGTGAAGGAAAGTACTTCATCAACTCAATTGGAAGCCCCTACCTCACGACAAGGTGAACCACAACATGATATGGAGGCATCCACAAGCGGTACACCTCAAGATGATGAAGAGGAGGAAGTGCATCATGAAGATCCACCACAACCTCCTTCACCACCACCTCAAGGGAACGACACCTTCAACAACAACGAAGATGAAGGAGATGATGATGAAGAAGAAGCTCCACCAACCAACAATCGGAAGCTGACCCGAGTTCAAGCACAAGTGACCAAGAACCATCCCCTAAACCAAATATTTGGTGATATACAAACAGGAAGAATCACTCGCTCTAAAACTCGTCTAGCAAACTTCTGTGAGCATTATTCTTTCATCTCTATCATTGATCCCTTGAAGGTAGAACAAACTCTTCAAGACTTGGATTGCATGAACGTTATCCATGAAGAGCTTCACAACTTTGAAAGGAACGAAGTGTGGACACTCGTGGAGAAACCCGAGGATGAACACAACATCATCGGAACCAAATGGGTATTTCGAAACAAGCAAGACGAAGATGGTCAAGTCGTGCACAAGAAGGCTCGCCTCATAGCTCAAGGATATATGCAAGTCGAAAGTATGGACAATGGTGAGACTTGAAGCTATTCACATTCTTCTTTCTTATGCCAATCACCATGATATCACGCTTTATCAAATGGATATTAAAAGTGCATTTTTAAATGGTGAGATTGAAGAATAGGTTTGTGTTAAGCAACCACCTGGCTTTGTTAACCCTAAGAAACCAAATCATATCTACAAGTTTCGTAAAGCTCTTTATGGTCTTAAGCAAGCCCTCGTGCTTGGTACAAATGTTTAACGAAGTTTCTTATCGAAAAAGGTTTTTAAATTGGTAAAACTGACGCAACTTTATTCACTAAGAAAGTTAATGGTGAACTATTTGTGTGCCAAATTTATGTGGATGATATTATCTTTGGTTCCACTAACCCTCAATTTAGTGAAATGTTTGGAAGATTGATGTCTGAGAAGTACGAGATGTCTATGATGTGTGAGCTGAAATTCTTTCTTGGCTTGCAAATCAAACAATCGAAAGAAGGAACTTTCATCTCTCAAACTAAGTATACCAAGGACTTGATCAAAAAGTTGAATATGCAGGAATGCAAAGGTATGAAACCCCTATGCCTACTAGTGGACATGTTGATCTTACTAGAGAGGATGAGCCGGTTGATCAGAAAGTTTATCGATCTATGATTGGTTCACTTTTATCTATGTGCATCTCGTCCCAGTATTATGCTGAGTGTTTGCATGTGTGCTAGATATCAAGCTGCACCAAAAGAATGTCATCTTTCAGCTGTTAAACGCATTGTGAGATACTTGATACAAACATGAAATTTTGGCATTTGGTATCCCAAGGGATCTTCCTTTGACCTTGTTGGCTATTCTGATTCGGACTATGCCGGTGAAAAGGTTGAAAGAAAATCCACCTCGGGGACTTGTCAATTTTTGGGCATATCTCTTCTATCTTGGTCCTCTAAGAAACAAAACTCGGTTTCACTATCGACTGCTGCGAAGCTGAGTATATTGCTGCTGGATCTTGTTGTGCGCAATTACTTTGGATGACACAAACACTTAAGGATTTTGGAATTCATGTTAAAAATGTTCCATTACTTAGTTACAATGGAAGTGCTAAAAATTGGTCATAATCCTATGCAACATTCTCGAACTAAGCATATTCAAGTTCGACATCATTTCATTCATGATCATGTTGCCAAAGGTGATATTAATCTTAAGCATGTTTGTACAAACAAGCAATTGGCAGATATCTTTACTAAACCACTTGATGAGAAGACATTTTGTCACTTAAGGAGTGAGTAGAACGTCATCGATGCTTCAAAGTTGAGCTAGACTCACTCAATTGCATGCAAGGGCATGAGCTTTCTTGATATTTCCATGTATCTTAACATTTCATCTTATGCCATGGAATTCTATGCTCCCTTGTAGTGCATCTAATCTCTTGTAGGTACTTGAAAAACTTCATTCCACAAGATTGCCATCAACACCAATCATAAGCAATCTTGTGATTACCAAATATCTACAACCCCTCTTGATGGTGGAAAGAAGAAGGCCACTAAACCATATCCTTCACATCTACTTGACCAAAATTGCACACTCTCAATTGGTATCATGTAAATTGGATATATCTATTGTTCTTCCTTGCATGACTAATCTTTCTTGGTAACCAGTGTACTAGAACGAGAAGGATTGCTCAAAACTCAAGATGGTCTACATCAACCTCGAGCATCCTCAATGAGTTCATCTACAAGCTACGTCATCAACATCACTCAAAGGTCTGTAATCATGTCCTTGAAAAGGCTTTACTCCAAGAAATGAGCTAAAGCAACGCAAGTGATAAGAAGACATTAAAATGCTTAATCGAAAAAATGGTAACCCCATTCTGAGCCTAACGTAGAGTATGACCTATGATCAAGTATTCTTGCTTGGCTCCTAAGTCGATATACTCTAATATGGGTGACCTACTCACCGCTCATCATCTAGTTAAAAATCTGGTGTGGTTTGCTCTCAATTGCATGATATCTCATAACTACTCCAATCTTATCTAGTTGATGACCCTTGTAAAAACTTCATATTTCGTTGCAAATCTTTCTCTTGACTCTGTGAAAACAGAAGCTTGGTTTCTCTTTCGGAACCATCGAGTCGGATATCTCGTTTCTACCAATATTGCAGACAAGCTGCAGTATAACATCTCGGTACCAGTGATCTATCTATCTCGGAGTTACCGATTTTCTTTCTGTTTCATCTGAATTCGCTTTTGCAATTATGTGTTTTCTTAGTGATCATTCTTGTAAAATATCTGTTATTTCGATGATCCCTACTCTTTTTAAATAAAAGTTTGTATTACTTAGGGGAGAAGAACTAAAGTTAATCTTGAGGAGAAAATTTCTATATTCAAGGATCCCTATCTTCAATGAAGAAAGGAAGAGAAGAACAAGTCAATTTTCCATGACTTTCTCAGTTTTTACTTCTATGAATCCTACATTTGGATGACCCTTGTTCTCAAGGATCTCTTCTCAGTCAATGATCCCTGTATCTATCCCTGTGTTTCGCCTTTTTGGACATTAATGCCAAAGGGGGAGAATACCAAAGCTTCATGCTAAAGGGGAGATAGATGCTTATGCAAAGGGGGAGATATGATCAAGGGGGAGAGCCAATATCAACACTCATACCTTTAGAAACAGGGGGAGAATATCAAAGTAGGGGGAGAGGATAATCTATTTTCATATCTACGGTGATAAAATTCTAAGTGATCTTGGAGACATATCAATTCATATGGCATACTATCTTCTATATGTCCTCCATATCTTGGCAATTTTGAGTTCTATTGCCTTGCTGTTTGTAGAATACTCTTGTGTTTCCTAACTTAGTTTTCTCAAGTGTGTTTCTATTACCAGGATGCTCAAGAACTCAAGGTAAGTATATGCATCATATCATCTTTGGTCAAGATGATCTCTTGCTTCTTGCACATATTGTTTTCAAGTGATGTCTTCAACAAAGATACATCTCATTCATATATATTTGATGCATATAGCCAAGATACACACGACCTGTTATATCCCTTCTACCTGATGTGTGTACATGCATTCAAAAGCAACTGTCGTTTAAAGGACTGCACACATTTAGGGGGAGCAAGTCTAAGTCATGTGTCTCTCAAAGTCTTCAGTATAACCATGCATATCTTTATTTGAAGCTTTGATTGTATGCTTTCATCAATTACCAAAAAGGGGGAGATTGAAAGCACAACATTCTCCCTTGGTGGTTTTGATAATTCATGACAACATACATTGTCTGTTGGACTGATATTTTTACCTAGTGTATTTCAGATACATTCTATAGAGAGGTTTCGCAAAAGGGGATTGTGGAGAAACCCCAAGATGCAAGGAAATAGGTTGGCCAAGCGTCAAGCAAGAGGAGTCTACATTTTATATTTGAAAAATCACTTTGAGTCTATAGGAAAGCCAATACTATTAAAAGGGGGTAAGGTTTTGTTGGTGAACAATATGCTCAAACATGCACAAGTGATAGTCGCCAAAAACATCCACAAACTCTCCCACCAAAGTCTGTTCTATACCCAACACTCAAAATCGGTGCAACCAACTTTCCCAGTTCGGTGCCACCGATTCCAAAACCTAGACAGACTCAAGCAAAACCCTAGCCACTTTGGTGCAACCGATTCCATACTGGTGCCACCGAGTTTAGGTTGCCAACTTTCTATTATGAAAATCCACATTTTCGGTCCCACCGAAAATGTTGGATCGGCGTCACCGAGATTGGAAATCTGACCGTTGGTCACCTTATCGGTGCAACCAAGAATTGTATATCGGTCCCTCCGAGATTCAAAAGTTGCCACCTTTTGGTCACTTCGCTACCACCGAGTTTAACACGGCGGTGTCACCGAGTTGGTCATTTTGTGTGTAATGGTTGGATTTTTGGGGATGCCTATATATACCCCTTCACCACCACTTACTTGACAGAGAAGCACTCAGGACTATTCCATACCTATCCTATCAGATTTTTTAAGAGAGAGCCACCTACCCTTGTGTTGGGGTCAAGATCTTCCACTCCAATCATATGGATCTTGATTTCTAGCCTGCCCAAGTTGCTTTCTACCAATCCCATCTCTTCTACCAAGCCAAACCTGTGAGAGAGCAATTGTGTGTTGAGGAGTCTATCATCTTGAAGCACAAGAGCAAGGAGTTCATCGTCATTACCAAACCTATTACCTTTTGGAGGGTGGTGCCTCCTAGATTGGTTAGGTATCGCTTGGGAGCCTCCTAATTCGTGTTGTGGAGTGAAACAAGAAGTTTGTAAGGGCAAGGAGATCGCCTACTTTCTGAAGATCTACCCATAGTGAGGCTAGTCCTTTGTGGACGGAAGCCGTTATGGAATAGTCAAGGTTGCTACTTCATGGACCCTTTTGGGTGGAGCCCTCCGTGGAATCTCATGACCATTATCGTCCATGGGTTGAAGACTCCATAAATGTGGATGTACTATAGTGCCACCTATCGGAACCACGGGAAAAATCCTTGCGTCTCCAACTGCGTTTGATCTACCTATCTCAACTCTTTACTTCATATGCAATGTCTTTACTTTCCGCTGCCATATTTTTTGACATGCATGTGTAGGGCTGTTAGACTTGCTAGCTCTGCTAAAAACTGTTAAAATCTGCCAACCAATTAACTTGGGAAAAAGGTTAGGTTTTAAATTACTGCTAGTAGTCTACTCACCCCCGTCTAGACACTCTTCTAGTGATCCTTCAAAAGCCCCCAACAAGCAAAAGAAGAATGAGAAATCTTTTTGGATTTTATTTTAATACTACAACTAAACAAACTAGAAGATAAAGCTAGAACAAATTTTTCTGGACTTTTCTCAAAGTTAATTAAACACAAAAGAAGAAGCAGGAAACAAGAAATAAACTACCATGGATTGAACAATGAAAAAGTATGAACACTGGCTACTAAAATGGACGTGTGAACATGAATGTAAAGTCTGTGAGAAATACGTACTCCCCCAAGCTTAGGATTTTGGCCTAAGTTGGTCTAGTAGCAAGGCTTGAAATAACCCTCTCCTGGATACTCCAGAGGGTTCCATTGGTTGGCGAGCTCCTGTAGCTCCCACTGAAAAACTGGCTCCGGATACGGATCAAGGGCTGGTGTCGATTCCGGTGCTGGGGGTTGCGATAGACCCCAATATCTGTAAATGTTCTCATTCATAATAGTGTACCTGCCGGAATGAATATCAAACAAGGAAGAAGCAGGCAGAACAATAATATCACAAGTACCTTGACTAAAAACTAAGTTGGAAAGGAGTCTCCTATCATCATTCCTCCTAATAAAATCATGGGTTACCATACAGTCATAGTCTAAATATTTCTAGGGTAGCAACATTTCCTCCTCCTCGTCAAGCCTACTGGGTATCTTAAAGTGTTTGGCCAGACGAGATGCATTGATACCTCCGAATATGGTTCCCTTTTAATGGTTTAAGTTCAACCGGTTGGCCACCATAGCACCCAGACTAAAAGTTCTATTAGCAAGTAAAGTGTGGCGCAGAATGGTGAGGTCGGGAGCACTAAGGCCTCCACTCTGCCAATGACCAACTATACATCTCCCCGTGAATAATGAATAATAACGTAGAATAGGAAAATGTAAACTAGATGTTCTTGCCTTTGACACTCGTCTGTCTTCTCCTACCATGACTGTGGCAATAAAATCTTCCATGTATCTAGGACGTGGTTCCCTGATGCTGCCCTCATAGGGTATTTTGCAAACATTACAAAAATCATAGAGGTTCATTTTCTTAGGCACATCATATAAGTGAAATTATACCGTAGGAGGGTCTTCCCTATAATGAAAGTGAAAGTTTTGCACAAAGGTATTAGTGAGCAAGAGGTACTGGTCACACTTACCATTGAGGAAGTCGGTGATGCCTCCATTCTCGGCCAAATAATAGAAATCTTCATAAATTACGCCTGCCCTCAAGAATGCATTACTTGGCCATTCACCTGGTCAAACTTCTGCGACGCGAGCGAGGAAGATTCTACTTGGACTTCTTCTTTATCTCATTTTCATCTTCTTTAGACCTCCGGCTTGAAGAGCCTCTTAACAATCTCCTCATCATTTCTTTTTCTGGAAAATTCTGAAATTTTATTGACTCAAAATAAAGGTGAATAAAACTCAACAAAACTTATAGCAACTTCTCTCATAAGTGCCTAGAGCCTATATCATGCATCAAAACTACTTGGGACCATACGAATTTGACATGCAAGCTCGAGAACAAGGTCACCATAGCAGCAAAAAATTTCAATATATAAATCACTAGAACAAAAACTAATTGGACCATTGGAGGAGTCATATACCAAAGAATAATCTCCTAAAACAGTTTTGTGAATGGAGCTTTGCACAAGGAGATCGAAAATGGAAGCCAAATGAGCTAGAACACTGGTTTGAGCAGTGATGGGATTTTTTTGGAGGAAGACAAATTGGATGGGCTCTGGAATAAGTCAAGGGGGCCTACGTGGGACCCACAAGCCACTTAGGCATGGACACGAGGGTGGCCGCACCCTGTGAGCTTGTGACCCACTCGTTCTCCCCCTGGTATGTACTCAGTGCCGGATATTTTTAAATATTCCAGAAAAAATCATACTACATTTTCTGGGTATTTGAAGAACTTTTATTTTCAGGTCATTTTTCTATTGCACGGAAAACTCAGAAAACAAAAAAATAATAGCATTTTTTACTTTATTTAATCTAACTACTACCAGAAAGTAAAAGTTGGGTATAGAAAATTGTGCTTTCTAAATTCAACCATCTCATGCTCATCAAAAGGAATCCATCAATAAGGTTGATCAAGTCTTATTAACAAACTTATTTCGAGTAGCATGAAACCAGAGAATCTTCAAATAACACTAGGTTACCTCTATGGGGATATGCATCTCACCAACAATAAGTGTATCATATTTCTTCTTGACAGTAGGAAGAGGGAATTCAAAGTTTCCAATAATAATCATTGGAATTTTTTCAATGGATTTGATACTATGAACTTGAGGTTGTTTCTTCAGAAAGTGTACCGTATGGTTATTACCGTTAATATGAAAAGTGACCTTACCCTTGTTGCAATCAATAACAGCCCCTGCATTATTCAAAAAGGGTCTACCAAGGATGATCGACATACTATCATCCTCGGGAATATCAAGAATAACAAAGTCCATTATGATAGTAACATATGCAACTACGACATGCACATCCTGACAAATACCGATGGGTAAAGCGGTTGATTTATCAGCCATTTCTAAAGAGATTTCAATAGGTGTCAACTTATTCAAATCAAGTCTACGATATAAAGAGAAAGGCATAACACTAACACCAGCGCCCAAATCACATAAAGTAGTTTTAACATAATTCCTATTAATAGAGCATGGTATAGTTTGTATTCCTGGATCTCCTAGTTTCTTTGGTATTCCACCCTTAAAAGTATAATTGGCAAGCATGGTGGAAATCTCAGCTTCCAGTATCTTTCTTTTATTAGTCACAATATCCTTCATATACTTAGCATAAGGATACATTTTAAGAATATAAGTCAAGTGCATATGTAAAAAGACCGGTGTAAGCATTTCAACAAAGCGCTCAAAATCCTAATCATCCTTTTTCTTGGATGGTTTAGGATGAAAGGGCATGGGTTTGTGAACCCATGGTTCTCTTTCTTTACCATGCTTCCTAGCAACAAAGCATCTTTTGTCATATCTTTTATTCTTAGGTTGTGGGTTATCAAGATCAACAACAAGTTTAATCTCCACATCATTATCATTACTAGGTTCAACATCAACATGAACATCATCATTAATATTATCACTACGCTCATGTTCATCACTAGATTGTGTCTCAACATCAGAAACCGAAATATCATTTGGGTTTTCAACTGTATCTATAACAGGTTCACTAGGAGCATGCAAGGTCCTATCATCATCATTTTTCCTCTTATTACTGCAATGACTAGATGCATCAGTATTAATTCCTTGAGAATCTTGCTCAATTCTCTTAGGATGGCCCTCAAGATAGAAAGGTTCCTGAGTCATTTTACCAGCTCTAGTCACAACTCTAACAAAATGATCATTGTTCTTACTATTCATCTCATTAAGAAAATCATTATGTGCCCTAAATACTTGTCTACTTGAGTAGTTACCATGCAGGCATGTTTACTAATAAGTTTAAGATCATTGATAGTTCTACTCATATAATCACCTAAGCGATCAACATGTATGCATTATGTTTCAATTGTCTACTAACATGGCATTAAAATTTTCTTGCTTAACAACAAAGTTATCAAACACATCCAAGCATTGGCTAGCAGACCTATTATAAGGGATATCACTTTCATCAAATCTACGGAGAGAATTTACCTCTACTACCTATGTCGGGTTATCAAGACCGTGTACTTCTTTAATAGGTGGTAGATTCTTAACATCTTTATCTTTAATACCTTTTTATTTCATAGATTTCTTTGCCTCTTGCATATCTTTAGGACTAGGACTAATAATAGAATACCTCTTTTCTTCGGAGTTGGCTTCGGAGGTGGTTCCGGAATAGTCCAACCATTATCATTGCTCAATATATTATTCAATAGTAGTTCAGCTTGTTCAACAGTTCATTCCCTGAAAACACAACTAGTACAACTAGCTTGGTCCCTAGAACCATCGGTTAGTCCATTATGAAAGATATCAAGTATTTCGTTTTTTGCGAGGATGACCAGGCAAAGCATTAAGTAATTGGAGAATCCTCCCCAAGCTTGTGGGAGACTCTCTTCTTCAATTTACACAAAATATTTTTATGGACAGGAAAATATTTTTCAAAGAAGTAATATATCATATCCTGGGGACTACGCACACAACCAGGAGCAAGAGAATTAAACCATATCTTAGCATCACCCTTTACTGAGAAAGGAAACAACTTAAGAATATAGTAATAACGAATTTTTTCCTCATGAGTAAATAGGGTGGCTATATCAGTTTAGTAAGATGTGCCACAACAGTTTCAGATTCATAACCATGGAAAGGATCAGATTCAACCAAAGTAATTATCTCAGGATCAACAGAGATTTCATCATCCTTATCAGTAACAAACACACGTGAAGTAGCAAACTTAGGATCATACTGCATTCTAG
>JAAAWK010000749.1:0-81898 GCA_022496015.1 Hordeum marinum
TTCTAGATGGAGATCAAAAGCACAAGTTCATGGCCATATCATGTCACTTATGATTTGCATGTGATGTTAATCCTTTTATGCACCTTGTTTTGCTTAGGACGACGGTAGCATTATAAGGTGATCCCTCACTTAATTTCAAGATAAATTGTGTTCTCCCCGAGTGTGTAGTGTTGCGAAAGTTCGTCGTGTTGAGACACCACGTGATGATCGGGTGTGATAGACTCTACGTTCACATACAACGGGTGCAAGCCAGTGTTGCACGTGCAGAACACTCGGGTTAAACTTGACGAGCCTAGCATGTAAAGACATGGCCTTGGAACACAAGAGACCGAAAGGTCGAACATGAGTCATATAGTAGATATGATCAACATAATGATGTTCACCATTGAAGCCACCTCAACTCACGTGATGATCGGACTTGAGTTGGTGGATTTGGATCGTGTGACACTCAGATGACCTGAGGGATGTCAATTTGAGTGAGAGCTTTAGTAATTTGATTAACTAAACTCAATATCTTGAACAATAGTCTAAGTAACTTTGCATATTTATGTTGTAGATCAATGGCTCGCGTAGCACACCCTGAATTTTAATGCGTTCCTAGAGAAAGCTAAGTTGAAAGATGATGGAAGTAACTTTGTTGACTGGGCCTGTAATCTGAGGATTATCCTCACGGCTTCCCAGAAATCATATGTCCTTGATGCACCGCTTGGTGACCAACCAGAAGACATGACCTCCGAAGACGTTAAGAACACTTGGGAGACACGTACTAGAGATTACTCAATAGTTCAGTATGCAATATTGTATGGCTTAGAACCGGGACTTCAAAGATGTTTTGAACGTCATGGAGCATATGAGTTGTTTCAGGAGTTGAAGTTTATCTTTCAGAAGAATGCCCGGATCGAGAGGTATGAAACCTCCGATAAGTTCTATGCTTGCAAGATGGAGGAGAACGGGCTATCGATGAACATATACTCAAAATGTCTGGATATTCAACTCGTTAGCGGAGTTGGGAATTGCCCTTCTGCCAGAGGCGATCACTGACAGAGTTCTTCAATCACTACCACCTAGTTACAAGAGCTTTGTGATGAACTATAACATGCACGGGATGAACAAGTCAGTCGCCGAGCTGTTTGCGATGCTAAAGGTCGCTGAGTCTGAAATCCAGCAAGAACATCAAGTGTTGATGGTCAATAAAACCACTAGTTTCAAGAAAAATGGCAAGGTCAAGAGCAAGGGCAAGAAGGGTAAAACCAAGAAGGATGGAAAAGCAGTTGCTACTCCTCTAAAGAAGCCCAAGCATGGACCCAAGCCAGAAACTGAGTGCTTTCATTGCAAGGGAACTGGTCACTGGAAGCGGAACTGCCCCAAGTACCTGGCTAACAAGAAGGCGGCCAACGACAAACAAGGTATATATGATATACATGTTATTGATGTGTACCTTACTAGCTCTCGTAGTAGTGCCTGGGTATTTGATACCGGTTCGGTTGCTCACATTTGCAACTCAAAACAGGAACTACGGAATAAACAAAGGCTCGCAAAGGACGAAGTGACGATGCGCGTGGGAAATGGTTCCAAGGTTGATGTGATCACCGTCGGCATGCTCTCTCTTCGATTACCATCGGGATTAGTGATGAACCTGAATAATTATTATAGTGCCTGCGTTAAGCAAGATGACTAAAACACCGTTCTCTGGAAGAATGGAACGGGCGAGTGACTTATTGGAAATCATACATACTGATGTGCGGTCCAATGAATGTTACGGCGCATGGTGTATATCGTTATTTTCTCACCTTCACTGATGAATTAAGTAGATATGGGTATATTTACTTGATGAAACACAAGTCTGAAACGTTTGAAAAGTTCAAGCAATTTCAGAGTAAAGTTGAGAATCATCGTAACAAGAAAATTAAATTCCTGCGATCTGATCGAGGAGGTGAATATCTGAGTTATGAGTGTGGCAGTCACTTAAGACAGTATGGAATTGTTTCACAGTTGACACCGCCCGGAACACCATATCGTAATGGTGTGTCCGAACGTCGTAGTCGAACCTATTAGATATGGTGCGTTCTATGATGTCTCTTGCTGATTTGCCACTATCGTTTTGGGGTTATGCATTAGAGACAGCTGCATTCACTTTAAATAGGGCACCATCGAAATCCGTTGAGATGACGCCATATGAACTGTGGTTTGGCAAGAGGCCAAAGTTGTCGTTTCTTAAAGTTTGGGGATGTGATGCTTATGTCAAAAGCTTCAGCCTGAAAAGCTGGAACTCAAAGCGGAAAAATGCGTCTTCATAGGATACCCGAAAGAGACAGTCGGGTATACCTTCTATCTCAAATCCGAAAGCAAAGTGTTTGTCGCTAAGAACGGAACATTTCTTGAGAAAGAGTTTCTCTCGAAAGAATTGAGTGGGAGGAAAATAGAGCATGATGAGGTTATTGAGCCTTCACTTCAACTAGAAAGTAGCGCTGCGCAGAAAGATGTTTTTGTGGAACCTACGACGGTAGAAGAGGAAGTTAATGATGATGATCATGAAGCTTCAGATCAAGCTACTATTGAACCTTGTAGGTCGACAAGGCCGCTACTAGCAACCCTGTCTTGGAGGTCATGTTGTTGGACAACAATGAACCTACGAGCTATGGAGGAGCAGTGATGGGCCCGGATTCCGATAAATGGTTAGAGGCCATGAAATCCGAGATGGGATCCATGTATGAAAACAAAATATGGACTTTGGAACTATCTGAAGGGCGAAAAACCATTCAGAACAAATGGATCTTTAAGAAGAAGACAGACGCGGACGGTAATGTCACCGTCTATATAGCTCGACTTGTGGCAAAGGTTTTTCACAAGTTAAAGGAGGGTGAACTACGATGAGACCCTTCTCACCCTTAGCGATGCTTAAGTCTGTCAGAATCACTGTTGGGCATAGCTGCTTATTTCGACTATGAATTTGGCAGATGGATGTCAAACAGCATTCCTCAAACGGTTTCCTTGAGGAAGAGTTGTATATGATGCAACCATAAGGTTTGTCGATCCAGATAATGCTGACAAAGTTTGCAAACTCCAGCGATCCATTTATGGGCTGGTGTAAGCATCTCGGAGTTGGAATAAGCGTTTTGATGAGGTGATCAAAAGCGTTCGAGTTATACAAGTTTATGGAGAAGGTTGTATTTACAAGAAAGTGAGTGGGAGCTTTATAGCGTTTCTAATATTATATGTGGATGACATATTGCTGATTGGAAACAATATAGAAATCCTGGAAAGCGTGAAGGAATATTGGAACAAGAGTTTTTTCAATGAAGGACCTATGAGAAGCTGCTTTCATATTAGGCATTAAGATCTATAGAGATAGATTCGAGACCCTTAATAGCACTTTCACAGAGCACATACCTTGATAAGTTTTGAAGAAGTTTAAATGGATCACTCCAAGAAGAGATTCTTGCCTGTGTTACAAGTGTGTGAAGTTGAGTAAGACTCAATGACCCAGTGACTGCAGAAGATACAGAAAAGATGAGTGTCATCCCCTATGCTTCAGCCATAGGCTCTATCATGTATGCAATGCTGTGCACAAGACCGGATGTCAGCCTTGCCATAAGTATGGCCGGAAGGTTTCAAAATGATCCTGGAATGGAACACTGGACCAGAGGTCAATAATATCCTTAAGTACTTGAAAAGGACTAAGAAAATGTTCTCGTTTACGGAGGTGATGAAGAGCTCGTCGTAAAGGGTTACGGCGATGCAAGCTTTGACACTGATCCGGATGACTCTAAGTCACAAACCGGATACATATTTATTTCTTAACGGGAGAGCGGTAAGCTGGTGCAGTTCCAAGCAAAGCGTGAATAGCCGATTCTACATGTGAAGCGGAGTACATCGCAGCCTCGGAGGCGGCGAAGGAAGGTGTCTGGATGAAGCAGTTCATGACAGATCTTGGAGTAGTGTCCAGTGCACTGAGTCCAATGAACCTGTTTTGTGACAACAATAGTGCCATTGCTCTGACCAAGGAACCCAAGGTTTCACAAGAGGACCAGACACATAAAGCGACGCTTCAACTCCATCCGCGATTACATCGAGGAGAAGGAATAAATATTTGAGAAGTGATACGGATCTGAATGTTGCAGACCCATTGACTAAACCTCTTCCAAGGGCTAAACATGATCAACACCAGAACTGCATGGGTGTTTGATTCATTACAATGTAAATCACATAGTGATGTGAGCTAGATTATTGACTCTAGTGCAAGTGGGAGACTGTATGCCTGTGTTTCAGTTGCTGCTCTATTTCATCAGCTATGGAAGCAAATCAAAGAAAAGAGCAAATTGGAGACAGAAGAAGCTCTTCAATGTGGCAAACTATTTTTACTGAAACTTCTGGATTCAGCGGTACCGTTTTTCAAACTTGAGTTCTATCTATGGGCCAGGATTTGCCATCTTATGCAATGCTGTCTAAAGTTTTCTATATGCTGTCATTGTTTCTTACTCGACAACCAGTATGGTTATACCATGTCAAAGCTTTTGGATGCTTTCTACATATTTCCAATGAATTTTGATGTGCCAAACAATACAGGCGAGATTCTGAAACTGCCTGATGTTACAATCTTGCCGATCATGCTTATTTCTGAAGTGCTGCTTAAATGGATGATTTCTGACACTTTGTATTTTCTCTGTTTGTACAGGTGAATGACAATGATCTCTCGAAAGAACTTTACAAAAATACAGCAGTTGTAAGCATGTTTCTTTGTATCGAAAACCTTGCTATTTTGCACCATATTTCTGAAGCATCCATACTTATCAGGTACATAGGCGGAAAGTTCGTATGTGGCAGGATGATATGTGTTTTGTCACACTATATAGAGGAAGACCTAGTTGGGAAAGTGACATCTAGTGTACACACCTGTCTTTACGTAAGCATATTCTTAATCTTATGTGCTTTGCACTTTTACTGCAATTTTATATAATATTAATATATATGTCTAGACTTTCTGTAGGTTGCTTCAAACAAGTCGAATAGTCTGTGTTTGTCTTTGGTTATACAAACCTGTCTCGAGTTTAAATTCTTATAAGGCTCTAGAACATTTAAAGATCAATTTATTTTCCATGTATAATTTCTATTTTACTGCAGTGCAAGGTCAAATGACACACTTTTTGTCTGTGCAGAGAATAACCTACCTGCTGTTCGGCAGTACTTGGAGCGTTTGCTATACTTATTCTTAAAATTTCCAACACTGGTGAGAGCTCCTTCATGTCAATGCTTGTTGACCTGTGTGACCGGTACATACTTCTTTAGGTGTCTTGTCTGTAACAGTTGACCTCTCTGATGATTATTATTTGCAGGCTGAAGAACAACTCGTTCCTATTTTTCATGATTACGGGATGCGACAACAGGTGAACATTTAGTGAGATGTCTTTCCATTTGTTTTGAGGACGTCCTTCCATTTTAGTCTGTATATTTTATACATCTCTTTGCAGGCACTGTCTTCATATGTTTTTATAGCAGCAAACGTGATCCTCCATTCAAGGGAGCTGGTTGTCCAGAGAAACCATCTGAATCAACTGCTTCCTCCAATAATTTCATTTTTAACATCCCATCACACAGTCTACGTAGTTTCACTCAGGTAAAACTATGTACTTAAGAATTATGTGGGGCTACATTCTTCTGAAGCTTTATAATGCCTAGTCAACTGAATATCTGTATTGTACCACAGCTACTTGTCCACACTGTTTTTTCCAAGTTGTGCCTATTTTGCAACTAGAAAGCTCAGAAAATCCATCCATCGAAAGCAGGTGCTTTCAAGATTTGAGAAAGTATCTGGCAGAGAATACCGACTGTGCGAGGTACATCCACATACTTGGGCTATACTTCTCTCAGTGTACCAGCAAGAGTTTACTGAGGGAATTCTTCCCCAACCAATACTGTTAACTTATATACCTTACTCATGCCCTTCTATTAATCTAAAAAGGTGTTAATTATAAAATTTCCTTAAGTGTTCGTATCATCCATAATGTTTTGATTTCAGGCTCAGAGTTTCAATCGGAGGTTTCCTTGATGTTTTTGATCCCGATACATCTGGGACTCCGCCGGGAATATTTACCAGCTCGCATTGAGGTTAGTTGTATTCTCTGTATCCTAGAGATTTGAGGACACTGTTGATTTTGTCAGGAAATGAATAACACGGAGGATTCTAGGGCTGTTGTTCGTGTTTTTATGTGGCACTGAACCTTTCAGCATTTCTGAATATGCCTTGTTTTTATGCAGTCGTCTGGCTTTGAATGTGTTCCAGTGTCCGTGTTGGAGCGGATAATAACTTTCTGAATGTAAGCACTTGAACTTGAGCTATCTTGTTGGGTTGGCTTGAAGCTGTATATCCCTAATATTTAGCTGTATGTACCATCAGGACGTTGAGGGAGGAGCTGAGGCATGCTATGATAAAGGAATTCAGCAACAATCAAGAACGAGGGTCTGGGCGGGGTAAGAAAAACATGAGGAGGGCACGGACGAGAAGATAGTAGCCAGTCAAGATTTCCAGAAGAAGATCATACCCCACCGGAACTCGGAGCAAGCACCAAGCAGCAATGGCGCAGTCATGGGCAACAACGACATCTCAACGACTGCTCTTGAGATGGAGGGAAGACGACGACACGTTCAGCCTGGCAGTGGAGTCGAGGAAGGAGGCGGCGGAGACGGTGAGGCAGAGCCGGCAGGATCTCATCGTAGTGGCGTCGCTGGTGGAGCGGATCCCGAACCTGGCGGGGCTGACTCGGACGTGTGAGATATTCATAGGGCGGGCGGGCTGGCTTTGGGAGACATGGGGGTTGGTCCCAGGACAAGCAGTTCCGGCTGATCAGCGTGACAGCAGAGAAGTGGGTGCCGATGGTGGAGGTGCCGGCGGAGAGCGTGAGGGCCTTCTTGCAGAGGAAGCGGGTGGAGGGGTACACGGTGGTGGGGCTGGAGCAGACGGCCAACAGCGTGGCGCTGGACGAGTTCGTGTTCCCGGCCAAGACGGTGGTGGTGCTGGGCAGGGAGAAGGAGGGGCATCCCGGTGGACATCATCCAGGAGGCGGTGGACGTTTGCGTCGAGATCCCGCAGCTGGGCGTCGTCCGGTCACTCAATGTCCATGTCAGCGCCGCCATCGCCATCTGGGACTACACCCGCCAACAGCGGGCCCGCTCCTCCCCCTCCTTGCGGTAGGTAGCTTCCCGTTCTTCCTTGTTGGAGGGTAAACCAGCCATGCTTGTTGCTGTAAGATGCATGGACCTGAACATCCATGACAAAGACTAGTCATGAACCTTAGCGAGGACTAGATTGTTAGATTTATATATGCACTGAATTGGTCATGACGAAAACTCCTATCAATAAAATGTTAACTGCTCTTGCTCTCCATCGTCCATTAATGTCGTTGCTTCTTCCTGCAAGTACTCAACCACTGGACAGAAATTTGACCAGACAACTCTATATCTGGTTGACGTGATCACATAATAGGTATTAGGTGTGCTTTAATACATGGATCAACGCGCCATGATTTTTTCCTTGTTTGACACAATCCAAACTATTGCTCATAGTAATTGTTACTAAGAGGTCTACATCAGATGGAGTACATTAATTTGCTTGGTTATATTCATTATTAAAGGGAAAAAATGTGTTCGCTTTGCATATTAAAAGGGAACTTTGATGATAATATTATCAAAGATTGCATATGGCTGACCATGTCAGAAAATCTTGCGCAGACTAATCTAGTCCGGCAGCCAAAGACCATTTCTATCCGTTGGGCGGTTCCACTTGACTATGTCCATTGCTCACGAGTTCACACTGCTCGCCGTGCCTATATATAACACATACATCCCCTGCATACTCAAACAAATCAGTCACTTAACAAACACAGCACGAATACAAGAGAAAGAAGACCCAAAGAGCTGAAACAAATGGCATCCTCCCCTACCTTCCTTCTCCTTGTTGCTCTTTTCGCCTTGGTCCTCATGCAGGCTGTGCCTCCGACCCTGGACCGCTCAGGACTTTTGTGTCGCCGACATGCAATTCAACCAGGTAATGCTTACTTCCCGCGTTCCCGTCCCTGCTATCACCAAGAAAAGAATTTCTGAAAAATTATCTACATGTTAAACTACTTCCTAGTAATTCCTAAGCTTACACTCTATATCTCCTCTCTGCACCAGTGCGTGTTAATGGATTGTTTGCAAGAACCCGATGGATGTCAACGCTGATGACTTCTTCAAGGCAGCCGCCCTCGACAAGCCTAGGGTGACCAACAAGGTTGGATCCAACGTCACCTTGATTAACGTCATGCAGATTGCTGGACTGAACACTCTCGGCTCTCAATCGCGCGCATTGACTATGCCCCCTTGGGCAGAACCCACCACATACGCACCCACAGCGCCACTGAGATCCTCACAGTGCTCGAGGGGACACTGTATGTCGGATTTGTCACATCCACCTGCCCGCCCCCAACAGAACAAGTTCCTCTCCAAGGTGCTCAACAAAAGGTGATGTGTTTGTCTTCCCCGTAGGGCTCATTCACTTTCAATTCAACCCCAACCCCCACCAGCCCGCCGTTGCAATTGCCGCGCTCAGCAGCCAGAATCCAGGGGCTATCACAATTGCCAATGCAGTGTTTGGGTCAGACCCAGCAATATCAGATGATGTTCTTGCCAAGGCATTTCAGGTGGAAAAGAATACAATAGATTGGCTTCAGGCTCAGTTCTGGGAGAACAACCACAACTAAGTCAGACTTTGAGTGATTACCCGGAAGATTACTTGCATAGACCAAGGAGTTAGTTGAGTTCCTAGACATGCAGCATAAGCTATAAAATAACGGAGGCATATGTCAGGTGCCGGTGTGTGTATGTAAACATTGAATGTATTTCTACCTTTCCAAATAATTGACAATACCATTTTTTATCACACTGATATGATCTCATATGCGGTTTTTGGTTCTAATGTGTCGTATTTCTCAGAACAAATCAAAATTGGGTTCTTTTCCCCTTGTTCTGAACAATAGATGATTAGGTTAAAAACGAAACAATACACAATTATTTGGTAATTCAAATATGTTTGATGCCAGGGTTGAACACCTAGGACTTTCTTGGCAATACATGTGAAGTATGCGATGGTTGGAGCCCGATTGTGCACAAGATTGAAATATGAAAGTTGAATGTGCAAAAGCTGCTTCCTGGAGTCATTGTTCTGGTATCTCCCTTTCTGGGTGGATGCACTAGGAAATTTACGGTTCCTACATGTAATGTTTTAGCTTCCCGGTGGTTCAAAACTCTTGCAAGTTCGGTCGACAAATGATTTAATGGGAATTGATGAGGTGACTCGTTTATGAAAATACTTATGAGCATTATTTCTTTGTTTTTCTTAAGTTGAGAACTAGAAATACGGTTTTTACTAAGTTATTATAGGAAACTGGGCACACAGGAGAGCAGGTTCGAACAATCAGCTCAAACATACATATAGAAAACATGCATGAATGTACAAAATAAACGATTATTACCTAGACCCCCCCAAAAATGATTATTATTTGAGTTGTTTCTTTGTAACAAGCTTGTGATAGATCCATTTTATCACGAAATGGACTTCGGCCTGCTTCATACATAAAGTGCGATGGTTGAATGAGAGACGGTGTTGAGGAAATCATCATACAAGATGATCAAGGAAAGCACGACAAATAAGCAAAACATGCTAACAAGCACCGGAAGTGCACAATTAGATGCCTCCAACATGCACCGGAAGTTCCACTTGACGGAGACATCTTTTCTGTATCAAAACTACCAACACAGACCTCCAAGAAATAATAAGTTTATGAGTGGCCACCAGGCCTAGGCATTGGATGCACTGTTTACTCTAACAAAAGAGGCATGTGAGGTGCGTCATGAGAAATTTTTGACCGAGTAAGTATCTTATTGATGTGATGATAACAGGGGCCCGCTACATATAATAGTTGTGTATTAGGTTGTATTCATGCATGAAATGACACACCTAGATTTCTTCCTCATTGACACAATCCGTTAACTACCGCATCATTTTGCAACCTAATATTTTTTACATCACTAGGTGACTCATGTTGCAAAGTTTCTCTGTTTATTTTTTCCCTTGGTTTTGGAGGACAGTAAGATATTCCATTAAACCTCTAACCATGCTTTCTAGACGATTACTACACATATCTATAAATGTATAATTATGTGTATGTTCTTTTTATCCCATGCCATACCTTGTGCACAGTATTGTTCATGACAAATCCGTTGGCAATATATAGTTTGCTTATGTTAGTGGCCGCACCTTGAAAAGCTTGATTGCACGCATTCTGTAGCAACTTAAAAGAACGGAGAGAGTAGATAAAGCTAAGCAGGTGACTTTGTCTAGGTAGAAAACGATTGCTTTACATCCCTTGGCTATTCTCAACCGCTCTTTGACCTCGTGCGCACCAGTTCTCACCATGACCAAAGTATGGTGATGGGTGGTGACTTTTCTTGGCACCAGCCCTGCAAGCATTGTGCCGACTTGGGTGAGATGAATAAATAATACGTAATTACTACTCAGCCGTACATCAGATGATGCATGCAGTTGCGCTTAGGCATATTAAAAGGAAACTTGAGAAGCTAATGCAAACATCTAACCAGAAGCCAATAGCTGATTATATGGTAATTAGCTCAGAGATTGCAATGTGCAAGTTGAATGTGAAAAAAATTCCTTTCTGGAGCCGTTCTTGTGGTCTGTCATTCTCGTGCATGTAAGAAGTAGTTTACATTTGCTTTGCTATGAAACTTATTGTTTTGGTTGCCGTTCGTTGTATTTTCGCTGAATGTTTTGTTTTAGCTTCCTTTTGGTTCAAAACTCTTGTAAGTTTGATTGATCATTCCCCAGCAAAACTATTGTAGATATCTGAGTCCCCAAAACAATTATTATTTGAGTTGTTTCTTTGTAATAAGCTTGTAATAGAATCAATTAAATCATCTGATGAAAACTTCTTTCTATACTAAAACTGCCAAGAGACACCTTGATGAAATTAATCTGTTTATGAGTGGCCGCCTGGCCTAGTCTAGTCATTGGATGCACTATTTACTCTGGCAAAAGAAGCAGGTGAGGTCTGGTGCCATTAGCCAAGTCTAGAAGGCTAACCAGATTGTTAGATTTATACACGAACTGGTCATGCATGATGGAACTCTTCCCAAGAAGATGTTAACTAGTCTTGCTAAGATCATATGGAAACTACCTGCTCTCCATCGTCATGGCATTTGTATCAGCTCTCCTTTTGGTTGGGTACTTCGTGCATTAATGTTGTCGTTTCTTCCTGTAAGTACTCAACCGCTTCGAGATACATCTGACCAAGTAAATATCGGATTGACATGATGATAAGGTACAGGGGCTGCTACATATCAGCTAACTACCCAGTCGTCTTATGTTGCTGGATTTCATCAGAGATGTATCGGCAAATACTATATAATTTCATAGTTTGAAAAGCTCGATTGCACACATGATTCTATATCAACTTCTGGAAATAACATAGAGTAGTAGTCACACTATATGTCTTTAGAAGTCATAAACACATGAATCAAACCCATGCGTGAGTAGGTGACTTTGTCTATGTTGGCCTCAAGTTTGAAAACGATTGATTGCCTTACATGACCTGGCTTTTCTCAACTGCTCTTTGACTGGTTTCGTAGGCACTGGTTCCAACTATGACCAAGTATATGATATCGAATTAAACTAGTGCCGGATGTTTCTTGTCTTAAATATCTTTTCCTTAATAATGATGTGTGGTGAATTTTGCTAGAATCGCCCCTGCATGTATTTTGGCGACTCGGGTAAAATGGAGAAACATTCATAATTACTACTCAGCCGTACACATCACTATAGAGTAGCTTTTATATGGCTGTATACCCGGCATTGCTTTTTTTGAAGGGAAAATGTGAAGGGAACTCGTAAAGTTTATACAAAATAGTTTAATCAGCAGCCAGAGACCATTTCAATCGGTTGGTCGGTTCCAATTGGCAAGGTCTATTATTGCTCACGAGTTCAGACACTGCTTGCCGCACCTATATAAACACATACATCCCCAGGATATCCAAACCATCACTCACGCCACAACCACAAACAGGAACACAAGAGAGGGAAATCAATAAGATGGCATCCTCCTCTTCCTTCCTTCTCCTCGCTGCTCTTCTTGCGTTGGTCTCATGGCAAGCCACTGCCTCCGATCCTAGCCCACTCCAAGACTTTTGTGTGGCCGACATGCAATCACAAGGTACTGTCCGGTTTCTCACCATGTTTTCACCAAATACATAAGTTGAAATGAATTTATCGAAAAAATATTCAAGTCGAAACAACTTTGTAAGATCTGAGCTTACATGTTGAATCTCCTCTATGCACCAGTGCGTGTCAATGGGTTTGTTTGCAAGAACCCGATGGAAGTTAACGCAGACGACTTCTTCAAGGCAGCGAACCTCGACAAGCCTAGGGTGACCAACAAGGTTGGATCCAACGTCACCTTGATCAATGTCATGCAGATTGCTGGACTCAACACCCTCGGCATCTCAATTGCGCGCATCGACTATGCTCCCTTGGGCCAGAACCCACCACACACACACCCTCGCGCCACTGAGATCCTCACGGTACTCGAGGGGACATTGTATGTCGGGTTTGTCACATCCAACCTGCCCGCTCCCAATAGAAACAAGTTCCTCTCGAAGGTGCTCAACAAAGGTGATGTGTTTGTCTTCCCCGCGGGGCTCATTCACTTCCAATTCAACCCCAACCCCCACCAACCCGCCGTTGCAATTGCCGCGCTGAGCAGCCAGAACCCAGGGGCTATCACAATTGCCAATGCAGTGTTTGGATCAGATCCCGCAATATCAGATGATGTTCTTGCCAAGGCATTTCAGGTGGAAAAGAATACAATAGACTGGCTCCAGGCTCAGTTCTGGGAGAACAACCACAATTAAGTCACACATTGGGTGATTACACGGAAGACAAGTTCACAAATTAAGGACATGGTTGAGTTCCTAGATATGTATCCTAATCTATAAAATAAAAGGAGCATATGTCATTCAATTGTGTGTCTGTAATCAGTGAATGTATTTCTACCTTTTAAATAATTGAAAATATTGTTTTTTTTATCACACTGATATGATCTCATATGCCTTTTTGGTTCTAATGAGTCATATTTCTCATAAACAATCAATATTTTGGGTTCTTTCTCCCTTATTCCGAAGCAATATTTGATTATGTTAAAAAAAAGAAACTATACTCGATTATTTGGTAATGCAGTATATTTTTGATGCTAGGGTTGAACAACTATTTATCTTGCAATACATGTGAAGCATGCGATGGGTGGAGCCCGATTGTGCTTAGGATGTAAATGTGAACGTGGGAATGTGCAAAAGTTGCTTCCTGGAGTTGTTGTTCCGGTCTCTCGCTTTCTGGTGCATCAAATACAAATATACAGTTCCTGCAAGTAATTGTTTTTAGCTTCCTTTTGGTTAAAAAATCTTGTAAGTTCGATTGATGGTTGCTTTAATGGAAATCGATGAGGTGGATCATTTTATCTAAATATTTGTGAGCATTTTTTTTTCTTCTAAAGTTGAGAACTTAAAATCCAATTTTTACTAACTTTTAGAACCTGGGCACATCAGAGACGAGATTCAAAAAAGTAGCCCCAGCATACATATAGAAAACATGCATAAATATACAAAAGAAACGATTATTACCTAAAACCCCCCAAAATGAATATCATTTGAGTTGTTTCTTTGTAACAAGCTTGTCATAGAAGCATTTTATCACGAAACGGACTTCGGCCCGCTTGGCTGAATGATACATGGTGTTGGGGAAATCGTCATACAAGATGGTCAAAGGAAGCATGGCAAAACCAGCCAAACAAGCACTGGAACTGCCTAATGACACGCCTCCAGCATGCGGACAGCAGAGCCATGGCGATGACCTCAAGAGGGAAGTGACTACCAAGACAGCGCTGCCACCAGCGCCGAGGCACCGAGATTTCTTTTGACCATCTCGCACACCTCCCATGTGGAATCGGGCCACAAGAGCTACCACGACGGGTCGAGGACTCCATATCAGAATCAAGGCTTGGCCACCACCGACGATGATAGTTTCGCCACGAGCGTCATCTTCCAACCTAATATTTTTTATATCACTAGATGACTCATATTGCAAAGTTTCTCCGTTTTTATTCTCCTCTTGGTTTTGGAGGACGGCAAGGTATTCAATTATATCTCTGACCATGCTTTTTAATCATATTTATGTTATGCTGTTAACACACACCGTTAAATGTATAATTATGTGTATGTTCTTTTTATCCCATGCCATATCTTGTGCATAGTATTGTTCGTGTCAAATCCGGTGGCAAATGTATAGTTTGATTATGTTAGTGGCCATAGCTTGAAAAGCTTGATTGCACACACATTCTGTAGCAAGTTAAAAGAATGGAGAGAGTAGATCAATCAAAGCATGTGACTTTGTCTAGGTAGAAAACGTTTGCTTTACATTACTTGACATCTCTCAACTGTTCTTTGACCTCGTGTGCATCAGTTGTCACCTTGACAAAGTATAAGTATATGATATCTAATAGACTATGGTGATGGGTGGTGATATTTCATGGAACCAGCCTTGCATGCATCACTACTGGAACAATCACCGTTACCGAGTTCTTTTGTCTATGCCGAGCACGGGAACACGGGGTCACGGCAAACACCCAGAGCAGTCTGACAATCGGATTATACATGAACAAACGGTGACTTTTGACGGTTGGTTGCAGACATGTCTCATGCATGACGACACTGTTGAAGATGACCTGTACTTGCTGTTCAAGTTACCATCTTTGACTATATTGACTTTCAAAGGGTACGAGATAAATGAGAATACATTTTACACGACCGCCCAAGATAAAAAGAGCGCCAACCAAAACAGTGATGTCCGCTTTGATGCAGCAAACATCAATGGGCCAAAGGACACATATTATGGTTACATAGAGGAGATTTGGGAACTTGACTATGGAGGTGATTTGAAGGTCCCTTCGTTCCGGTGCAAATGGGTCAATCTCACTGGAGGAGGGGTAATGATAGACCCGCAGTACGGAATGACAATAGTGGATCTCAACAATCTTGGGCACACAAACGAACCATTCGTTCTAGCCAATGATGTGACACAGGTTTTCTATGTGAAGTACATGTCTACCAAGCCGAGAAAAAGAAAAGATAAGGAAGCGAATACATCATACGATGAGCCAAAGCGCCACATAGTTCTTTCAGGGAAAAGAAACATTGTGGGAGTGGAGGACAAGACAGACATGTCAGAAGATTATGGAAAATTTCATGAAATTGCTCCCTTCACAGTGAATGTTGACCCGAGCATCAAGTTAAACGATGAAGGTTTTCCATGGTTACGACGCAAAAGGACACACGCGAAGAAAAAGTTTTATACCCAAAGATCTATCTCTAGTTAGTTTCTGGACTTATATAACTGGAACGTACCACTTCGGACAAAACGAAAGGAATATTTGTAATAGTAGTGTACTTATGTGTTTTGCCATTTGAAATGCGAAGAAATATTATGTCGAAGTATCAGGGTTTCAGAAAAAAACTCGTCTGTTACAAAGGCATTTCATTTTTTAAAACTTATTTTAACTCCAGAATTTTTGTGCGTTCGGTATGCACCATTCGAAGGCACGTCATCAATTTCCAATCATTTCTGACTTCATTTGCTATTTTTTATTTATTTACTGATTTTTTTGAGCTAAATGACACTGAAATTGAAAAGCACTACAAATAAACTCTGAAAAGGTTGAAAGTTGGCATGGTATCATCATTTCATGCTATGTGCTAAAAAGATGAGAGGATTATGGCAAAAAATAGACGCACTTCGTGTACAAAATGGGCAATCTCTTTAGAAGTATGTGGGTTTCAGACAAAAACTCGTCTGTTACAAAGGCATTTCATTTTTTTAAACTTATTTCAACTTCAGACTTTTTGTGCGTTCAGTATGCACCCTTCGAAGGCACGTCATCAATTTTCAACCCTTTCTAACTTCATTTGCTATTTTTCATGTATTTACTGATTTTTTATGAGGTAAATGACCCTGAAATTGTAAAGCACTACAAATGAACTCTGTAAAGGTTGAAAGTTGGCATGATATCATCATTTCACCCACATAGCATGTGCTAAAAAGTTGAGAGGGTTACGTAAAAAACTGAATGCACTTCGTGTACAAAATGAATAATCTCTTTCGAAGTATCAGGCCAACGAAAACTCATCTATTACAAAGGCATTTCTTTTTTTAAATAACCTAAGAACAAATTGAATATAATAACAAAACACCCTAATATTAAATATCAGAAAAAAGAATCACGAAAAAATCTATTTGTGAAGTAAAGTTATTCACAAACTAGTGATTCACACATATTTCAAATAATTCAAATTTGAACTATTCAAATTTGAAAACTACTAGCACTAATAGAAAGTTTATATTTTTTTTACCTAAAGCAAAAAGATTCACAAAGAAACTCTAAATAAAGCAAAAAAACAACTCAGAAAAAATTAAAAAGAAAGCATAAAACAAAAGAAAAAAAATAAAGCAGAAAACCAAAGAAAAACAAAAAAAGATATAAAAAATCCCACCTATTCGGCCACGACGACCTGCATACGACTAGAAACCCAACCTCTAGTTAGGCCAGGATGCAGGCCCGTATGGCCCAGTAGGCCCCACAGGGCGGCAGAGGTGCGGTAGGCCCAGAAGGCCTGCATTAGAGAGGAGCTCGACACGGTAGCCGCGACGTGGCTTATAAACCGGTGCAAGCTCCTCTCGACTAGCGTGGTGGGACTAAACATCCACCACACCCCTTGCGTGGCACACTACCTTTAGTCGCGGTTGGTGTCTCCAACCGCGACTAAAGACCCCCCTTTAGTCGTGGTTGGAGCCACTAACCGCGACTAAAGGTGAATTTCATCCAGTCCAACCGGCGGGAAGCCAGACCTTTAGTCGCGGTTGGTGGTTCCATCCGCGACTAAAGGTGGCCTTTAGTCACGGTTGGAGTCACCAACCGCGACTAAAGGTGCCTCTATATATACAACAAAAGTTTTCCCAAATCAGCCTTTTCGCCATCGCCGTCCGTCCGCGCGCCCCTGCCCCTCGACGTCGCCGTCCGTTCGTCCGTGCCCCTGCCGCCGCACCTTGCCGCCGCCGTCCGTCCGCGCCTTTGTCGCACCTCGACGTCGTGGCCGCCACGCCTCTGCACCTCACCATCGCCGTCCGTCCACGCCCCTACCGCACCTCGCCGTCGTCGTCCGTCTGCACCTCTGCCGCACCTCGACGTCGTGGCCGCCACGCCCCTACACCTCGCCGTCGCCGTCCGTCTACGCCTCTGCCGCACCTCGACATTGTGGCCGCCATGCCCCTGCACCTCGCTGTCGCCGTCACCGCCCCTCCTCGACCTCGCGTGCCGTCACTCCGCTGTGAGCCCCTACCGCCATGGCCGCCCCCTCCCATCGAGCCCGCACACACACGCACACACACACACACATGCATGAACACACACACACACATTTTCTATTTAGATGTTTTATTTGTTTTTCACTAGTATATATGTATGTATGAATGCATGTTAGATGGATATAATTAGTGTTTAATTAATATAGATTTTTTTATATAATGTTGTTTTTCTGTTTTTTAGTGGATGTATAGAAGTATGCTTAATTAGTATTTTATTTTTCTGTTTTTTAATTTTATATAATGTTGTGTATCATAGTATAGAAAAAATTTGCATATAAAAAAGTTACATAGGAAAAAGTTGACTATATATATATTTGTTAGAAGGACTATATATAAGTGGGAAAAGTTTTGAATTTTTTTGAGAAACGAATATTATTAGGGTAGTTATAACCTAGGAATGGGACATTATAATTGAAAAGAGGATATTTTGCTCAAAATTTCCTAATAAAATGACATTGCATATATAAGAATTTTTTTCATAAGAATTTCTTCTCGGAGTCAACGATGCCCGGCCCGCATCCTCGTCGTCGACTCATTCATGACGACATCCTGCTTCAGAGGGGCAACGTTCGGGACTGGGCTCCGCCGGGCTGGCACTAGGAGATGCTACCTTCAGGGGCACGCAGCTTGGTGAGGAACCCGAACCCGGGTCCCGTCGTCGACCCGGTGCTTCTTTGGTGGCGTTCGCGTGGGCCACTTTTGGTGTGGAGGCAGCCGTCCCCGCCGGAGATGGTATGTCTCCGTGTCAGGGAGGAGGACGAGCACGGCCGTCGCTACATGGATGCGTTGGACGTTAGGTTCTCCAACGCCTGGCAGGTTCTTCAGGGATCTCATCCGAGCTATGATCCTGTGATGGTTCCTTCTCTTTGGGTGTGCACCGCCCGCGTCTCAGGAACCGCGAGTCAACTAGATTCTTCAATAATATTTGATCTGTATTAGCTAGTCATGTTATATATATATGAAAATATTCGAGATGTATCAGTGATAATACTCGAGATGTATTGAAGATTATATTTGATAATATTCGAGACGATTTATTCGATATTATATTCGATGATGCATATTATATGAATTATTCGAGATGCATATTATGTACTACGATCCAGTTTTTCCTTATTGATTGCATGCATTGTAATTTGAATAATAAATTGTTTTATCTTTCTTTTGGGTTAGTTAAATAAAATTTATGGACAATATCGGCAGAGAAGGAGAAGAGGCTCAGTTCGACATCATACACTCCCCGAGCCCAGAGCATGAACCTGAAGATGATGACGGTTCGCAATATCTGAGTCGCCGTCAATCGTTGCCAGGGAGATTGCTTGGCGTGGTGCCAATCAACGCCGGCGAGGAGAGGATGAGTGCATGGGCCTAGGGCCGGCGGAAGAGATCGCCTCTCATGTCATCCACAAGAATGATGTTGGGGCCTGTTTTGTTTTTCTTCTTCGTCGTTTGGAAGCATTTTATCCGGACGAGGGAAACATCATTTCTATATAAAAACTACCAACAGACATCTCCAAGAAAGGCCGACAAGATTGTCAGATTTATGTAGTGAAATGGTCATGATCAAACTCTCAGCAAGAGGACGTTATCTACTCTTACTAAGATCACATGAATTCTTTCTGTTTTCTATCGTCATTTTTTTTGCATGTGTGGAAAATTTGACCAAATAAAAATCTTATTGATGTGATGATAACAAGGAACGGTACATACAATAGTCGTGTATTAGGTGCATTCATGCATGCAATGATGCGCCTTGATTTCTTCCTCATTGACACAATCCGTTAAGTACCACGTCATCTTGCAACCTAATATTTTTATATCATTGGGTGACTCATTTCTATATAAAAACTACCAACAGACATCTCCAAGAAAGGCCGACAAGATCATCAGATTTATGTAGTGAAATGGTCATGATCAAACTCTCAGCAAGAGGACGTTATCTACTCTTACTAAGATCACATGAATTCTTTCTGTTTTCTATAGTCATTTTTTTTGCATGTGTGGAAAATTTGACCAAATAAATATCTTATTGATGTGATGATAACAAGGGACGGTACATACAATAGTCGTGTATTAGGTGCATTCATGCATGCAATGACGCGCCTTGATTTCTTCCTCATTGACATAATCCGTTAAGTACCACGTCATCTTGCAACCTAATATTTTTATATCATTGGGTGACTCATATTGCAAAGTTTCTTTGTTTATTCTTTCCAGTTGATTTGGAGGATCGTAGGATATTCCATTGTATCTTTGACCATGCTTTTTAAGTATATGTATGTTTAGCTATCAACACACATCGTTAAAGGTATAATTATGTGTATGTTCTTTTTATCCCATGCCGTATCTTGTGCATAGTATTGTTCATGACAAATCCAGTGTCAAATATATAGTTTGCTTATGTTAGTGGCCACAGCTTGAAGAGCTTGATTGCACTGCATTCTGTAGCAACTTAAAAGAATGGAAAGAGTAGATCAAACTAAGCAAGTGACTTTGTCTATGTAGAAACTGATTCCCTTACATCACTTGGCTTTTCTCAACTGCTCTTTGACCTTGTGCGCACCATTTCTCACCATGACCAAGTATATGATATCTAATAAACTATTGTGATGGGTGGTGACTTTTCATGGAACCAGCCCGGCATGCATTCTGTTGACTTGAGTCACATGGATTAATCGTAATTACTACTCAGCTATACATCAGATGATGCAGTAGCGCTTAGGCATATTAAAAGGAAACTTGACAAGTTTATGCAAAAACTTAATCACTAGTCAATAGATGATTATACGATTATATGTTAATGTGCTCAGGTTGCGCAATGTGCAAGTTGAATGCGCAAAAATTCCTTCCTGGAGTCGTTGTTGTGGTCTGCCTTTCTGGTGCATGTAATAAGTAGTTTACGGTCCCTTTGCTAGGAAACTTGCTGTTTTGGTTCTTGTTAGTTCTATTTTTGAATATTTTGTTTTATCTTCCTTTTGATTCAAAACTCCTTTTGGTTGGACACTTCGTCCATTAATGTTGTCGCTTCTTCCTGCAAGTACCTAACTACTTCGATAGACATCTGACCAAGTAAATATCTATTTGACATGATGATAACGTACAGGGGCTGCCGCAAATCCGCTAACCACTCCACCGTCTTATGTTGCTTCGTTTCATGAAAAATATATTAGCAAATATATAATTTCTTCGTTTGCAAAGCTCGATCGCACACATGATTCTATATCAACTTGTAGAAAGAACCTGGAGTAGTAGTCACTCTATATGTCTTTAGAAGTCATTCACCGGCCAGTAATCAAGCCCACGCGTGAGTAGTTGACTTTGTCTATGTCGGCCTCAAGTTAGAAAATGAATTATTACCTTTCATGACCTGGCTTTTCTCAACTGCTCTTTGACTGGTTTCGTCCGCACTGGTTCCAACTATGACCAAGTAGTATATGATATCTAATGAAACTAGTGCCAGATGGTTCTTGTCTTAAAAATCCTTTCCTTAATGGGTGGTGAATTTTCCTGGAATCAACCCGGCATGCATTGTGTTGACTCAGTGAGATGGAGAAACATTCATAATAACTACTCAGCCCGTACACATCACCATAGAGTAGCTTTATATGTCTGTATACCCCGCATCACTTCTTTGAAGGGAAAACGTGTCTTAAAAGGGAAACTGTAAAGTTTACGCAAAGTAGTTGAATCAGCAGCAGAGACCATTTCAATCTGTTGGTCGGTTCCAATTGGCCAGGTCTATTATTGCTCACGAGTTCAGACACTTCCTGCCGCACCTATATAAACACATACATCCCCGGGATATCCAAACCATCACTCACGGCACAACCACAAACAGGAACACAAGAGAGGGCAATCAATAAGATGGCATCCTCCTCTTCCTTCCTTCTCCTCGCTGCTCTTCTTGCGTTGGTATCATGGCAAGCCACTGC
Source organism: Hordeum marinum (assembly GCA_022496015.1). Lineage (NCBI taxonomy): Eukaryota > Viridiplantae > Streptophyta > Magnoliopsida > Poales > Poaceae > Hordeum > Hordeum marinum. The sequence continues at coordinate 21,445 of JAAAWK010000749.1, forward strand.
CTCCGATCCTAGCCCACTCCAAGACTTTTGTGTGGCCGACATGCAATCACAAGGTACTGTCCGGTTTCTCACCATGTTTTCACCAAATACATAAGTTGAAATGAATTTATCGAAATAATATTCAAGTCAAAACAACTTTGTAACATCTGAGCTTACATGTTGAATCTCCTCTATGCACCAGTGCGTGTCAATGGGTTTGTTTGCAAGAACCCGATGGAAGTTAACGCAGACGACTTCTTCAAGGCAGCGAACCTCGACAAGCCTAGGGTGACCAACAAGGTTGGATCCAACGTCACCTTGATCAATGTCATGCAGATTGCTGGACTCAACACCCTCGGCATCTCAATTGCGCGCATCGACTATGCTCCCTTGGGCCAGAACCCACCACACACACACCCTCGCGCCACTGAGATCCTCACAGTACTCGAGGGGACATTGTATGTCGGATTTGTCACATCCAACCTGCCCGCTCCCAACAGAAACAAGTTCCTCTCGAAGGTGCTCAACAAAGGTGATGTGTTTGTCTTCCCCGTGGGGCTCATTCACTTCCAATTCAACCCCAACCCCCACCAACCCGCCGTTGCAATTGCCGCGCTGAGCAGCCAGAACCCAGGGGCTATCACAATTGCCAATGCAGTGTTTGGATCAGATCCCGCAATATCAGATGATGTTCTTGCCAAGGCATTTCAGGTGGAAAAGAATACAATAGACTGGCTCCAGGCTCAGTTCTGGGAGAACAACCACAATTAAGTCACACATTGGGTGATTACACGGAAGACAAGTTCACAAATTAAGGACATGGTTGAGTTCCTAGATATGCATCCTAATCTATAAAATAAAAGGAGCATATGTCATTCAATTGTGTGTCTGTAATCAGTGAATGTATTTCTACCTTTTAAATAATGCAAAATATTGTTTTTTTATCACACTGATATGATCTCATATGCCTTTTTGGTTCTAATGAGTCATATTTCTCATAAACAATCAATATTTTGGGTTCTTTCTCCCTTATTCCGAAACAATATTTGATTATGTTAAAAAAAAAGAAACTATACTCGATTATTTGGTAATGCAGTATATTTTTGATGCTAGGGTTGAACACCTATTTATCTTGCAATACATGTGAAGCATGCGATGGGTGGAGCCCGATTGTGCTTAGGATGTAAATGTGAACGTGGAATGTGCAAAAGTTGCTTCCTGGAGTTGTTGTTCCGGTCTCTCGCTTTCTGGTGCATCAAATACAAATATACAGTTCCTGCAAGTAATTGTTTTTAGCTTCCTTTTGGTTAAAAAATCTTGTAAGTTCGATTGATGGATGCTTTAATGGAAATCGATGAGGTGGATCGTTTTATCTAAATATTTGTGAGCATTTTTTTCTTCTAAAGTTGAGAACTTAAAATACAATTTTTACTAACTTTTAGAACCTGGGCACATCAGAGACGAGATTCCAAAAAAGTAGCCCCAGCATACATATAGAAAACATTCATAAATATACAAAAGAAACGATTATTACCTAAAACCCCCCAAAATGAATATCATTTGAGTTGTTTCTTTGTAACAAGCTTGTCATAGAAGCATTTTATCACGAAACGGACTTCGGCCCGCTTGGCTGAATGATACATGGTGTTGGGGAAATCGTCATACAAGATGGTCAAAGGAAGCATGGCAAAACCATCCAAACAAGCACTGGAACTGCCTAATGACACGCCTCCAGCATGCGGACAGCAGAGCCATGGCGACGACCTCAAGAGGGAAGTGACTACCAAGACAGCGCTGCCACCAGCGCCGAGGCACCGAGATTTCTTTTGACCATCTCGCACACCTCCCATGTGGAATCGGGCCACAAGAGCTACCACGACGGGTCGAGGACTCCATATCAGAATCAAGGCTTGGCCACCACCGACGATGATAGTTTCGCCACGAGCATCATCTTCCAACCTAATATTTTTTATATCACTAGATGACTCATATTGCAAAGTTTCTCCGTTTTTATTTTCCTCTTGGTTTTGGAGGACGGCAAGGTATTCAATTATATCTCTGACCATGCTTTTTAATCATATGTATGTTATGCTGTTAACACACACCGTTAAATGTATAATTATGTGTATGTTCTTTTTATCCCATGCCATATCTTGTGCATAGTATTGTTCGTGTCAAATCCGGTGGCAAATGTATAGTTTGATTATGTTAGTGGCCGTAGCTTGAAAAGCTTGATTGCACACACATTCTTAGCAAGTTAAAAGAATGGAGAGAGTAGATCAATCAAAGCATGTGACTTTGTCTAGGTAGAAAACGTTTGCTTTACATTACTTGACATCTCTCAACTGTTCTTTGACCTCGTGTGCATCAGTTGTTACCTTGACAAAGTATAAGTATATGATATCTAATAGACTATGGTGATGGGTGGTGACTTTTCATGGAACCAGCCTTGCATGCATCACTACTGGAACAATCACCGTTACCGAGTTCTTTTGTCTATGCCGAGCACGGGAACACGGGGTCACGGCAAACACCCGGAGCAGTCTGACAATCGGATTATACATGAACAAACGGTGACTTTTGACGGTTGGTTGCAGACATGTCTCATGCATGACGACACTGTTGAAGATGACCTGTACTTGCTATCCAAGTTACCATCTTTTTAAATAACCTAAGAACAAATTGAATATAATAACAAAGCTGCTTCCTAGAGTCATTGTTCTGGTATCTCCCTTTCTGGTGGATGCACTAGGAAATTTACGGTTCCTACATGTAATGTTTTAGCTTCCTGGTGGTTCAAAACTCTTGCAAGTTGGGTCGACAAATGCTTTAATGGGAATTGATGAGGTGACTCGTTTTATGAAAATACTTATGAGCATTATTTCTTTGTTTTTCTTAAGTTGAGAATTAGAAATACGGTTTTTACCAAGTTATTATAGAAACTGGGCACACAGGAGAGCAGGTTCGAAAAATTAGCTCAAACATACATATAGAAAACATGCATGAATGTACAAAATAAATGATTATTACCTAGACCCCCCAAAAATGATTATTATTTGAGTTGTTTCCTTGTAACAAGCTTGTGATAGATCCATTTTATCACAAAATGGACTTCGGCCTGCTTCATACATAAAGTCTGATGGTTGAATGATAGACGGTGTTGAGGAAATCATCATACAAGATGATCAAGGAAAGCACGACAAAATAAGCAAAACATGCTAACAAGCACCGGAAGTGCACAATTAGATGCCTCCAACATGCACCGGAAGTTCCACTTGACGGAGACATCATTTCTGTATCAAAACTACCAACACAAACATCGTGGGAGTGGAGGACAAGACAGACATGTCAGAAGATTATGGAAAATTTCATGAAATTGTTCCCTTCACAGTGAATGTTGACCCGAGCAGCAAGTTAAACGATGAAGGTTTTCCATGGTTACGACACAAAGGGACACACGCGAAGAAAAAGTTTTATACCCAAAGATCTATCTCTAGTTAGTTTCTGGAGTTATATAACTGGAACGTACCACTTCAGACAAAACGGAAGGAATATTTGTAATAGTAGTGTACTTATGTGTTTTGCCATTTGAAATGCGAAGAAATATTATGTCTAAGTATCAGGGTTTCAGAAAAAAAACTCGTCTGTTACAGAGGCATTTCATTTTTTAAAACTTATTTCAACTCCAGAATTTTTGTGCGTTCAGTATGCACCATTCGAAGGCACGTCATCAATTTTCAATCCTTTCTGACTTCATTTGCTATTTTTCATTTATTTACTGATTTTTTTGGAGCTAAATGACACTGAAATTGAAAAGCACTACAAATAAACTCTTAAAAGGTTGAAAGTTGGCATGGTATCATCATTTCATGCTATGTGCTAAAAAGATGAGAGGGTTATGGCAAAAAATAGATGCACTTCGTGTACAAAATGGGCAATCTCTTTCGAAGTATCACGCTGCCGGAGAACTCTTCTTCCTCTCTGCTCCTTCTTGCTGGATCAAGACGGCGGATATCGTCATCAAGCTGTACGAGTGCTGAATGCGGAGGTGCCGTCCGTTCGGCGCTAGATCGGAAGGATCATGATCAAGTTCGTGGGACGGATCGCGATCAAGTTCGCGGGACGGATCGTGATTGGATCGCGAGACGGATCATGATTGGATCGCGGGACGCACGGCGATTTGGATCGTGAAGACGTTCGACTACACCAACTGCATTTCTTAACACTACCCGCTTAGCAATCTACAAGGGTACGTTGATCCACTCTCCCTCTCGTAGATGCTCATCACCATGGATAGATCTGCGTGTGCGTAGGAATTTTTTTGTTTCCCATGCAACGTTCTCCAACAGTGGCATCATGAGCTAGGTCTATGTGTAGATGAGATCCCGAGTAGAACACAAAAGGTTTGTGGGCATTGATGCTTATATTGCTTCCTCCCTTGGTCGGATTTTGGTTCAGCGGTATTGTGAGATGAAGCGGCCGGGACCAACATTACTCGTACGCTTACGAGAGACCGGTTCCCTCGACCGCAACTTGTTGCATAGATGGCTTGCTGGTGCCAGTTTCTCTCACTTTAGTTGGATCGGATTCGACAAAGACGGTCCTTCACCGTTATGCTTTTTGCGTAGATGAGAATTGTTCTTGGTAGACACCCGTAGCAGCCACGTAAAACATGCAACAACAATTAGAGGACGTCTAACTTGTTTTTGCAGGGTATGTTGTGATGTGATATGGCCAATTACATGATGTGATATATGTGATGTATGAGATGATCATGTGATGTATAGATTATCACGACTTGCATGTCGATGAGTACGGCAACCGACAGGAGCCATAGGGTTGTCTTTGATAATTGTATGACCTGCGTGTCAATCATTAAGCGCTATGTAATGCTTTACTTTATCGCTAAATGGTAGAAATAGTAGTAGAAGCATGTTGGGCGCGACAACCCCGATGGCGACACGTTGATGGAGATCAAGATGATGAAGATCATGGTGTCATGCCGGTGACGATGGAGATCATGCCGGTGCTTTCTAGATGGAGATCAAAAGCACAAGTTCATGGCCATATCATGTCACTTATGATTTGCATGTGATGTTAATCCTTTTATGCACCTTGTTTTGCTTAGGACGACGGTAGCATTATAAGGTGATCCCTCACTTAATTTCAAGATAAATTGTGTTCTCCCCGAGTGTGTAGTGTTGCGAAAGTTCGTCGTGTTGAGACACCACGTGATGATCGGGTGTGATAGACTCTACGTTCACATACAACGGGTGCAAGCCAGTGTTGCACGTGCAGAACACTCGGGTTAAACTTGACGAGCCTAGCATGTAAAGACATGGCCTTGGAACACAAGAGACCGAAAGGTCGAACATGAGTCATATAGTAGATATGATCAACATAATGATGTTCACCATTGAAGCCACCTCAACTCACGTGATGATCGGACTTGAGTTGGTGGATTTGGATCGTGTGACACTCAGATGACCTGAGGGATGTCAATTTGAGTGAGAGCTTTAGTAATTTGATTAACTAAACTCAATATCTTGAACAATAGTCTAAGTAACTTTGCATATTTATGTTGTAGATCAATGGCTCGCGCAGTAGCACCCCTGAATTTTAATGCGTTCCTAGAGAAAGCTAAGTTGAAAGATGATGGAAGTAACTTTGTTGACTGGGCCTGTAATCTGAGGATTATCCTCACGGCTTCCCAGAAATCATATGTCCTTGATGCACCGCTTGGTGACCAACCAGAAGACATGACCTCCGAAGACGTTAAGAACACTTGGGAGACACGTACTAGAGATTACTCAATAGTTCAGTATGCAATATTGTATGGCTTAGAACCAGGACTTCAAAGATGTTTTGAACGTCATGGAGCATATGAGTTGTTTCAGGAGTTGAAGTTTATCTTTCAGAAGAATGCCCGGATCGAGAGGTATGAAACCTCCGATAAGTTCTATGCTTGCAAGATGGAGGAGAACGGGCTATCGATGAACATATACTCAAAATGTCTGGATATTCAACTCGTTTAGCGGAGTTGGGAATTGCCCTTCTGCCAGAGGCGATCACTGACAGAGTTCTTCAATCACTACCACCTAGTTACAAGAGCTTTGTGATGAACTATAACATGCACAGGATGAACAAGTCAGTCGCCGAGCTGTTTGCGATGCTAAAGGTCGCTGAGTCTGAAATCCAGCAAGAACATCAAGTGTTGATGGTCAATAAAACCACTAGTTTCAAGAAAAATGGCAAGGTCAAGAGCAAGGGCAAGAAGGGTAAAACCAAGAAGGATGGAAAAGCAGTTGCTACTCCTCTAAAGAAGCCCAAGCATGGACCCAAGCCAGAAACTGAGTGCTTTCATTGCAAGGGAACTGGTCACTGGAAGCGGAACTGCCCCAAGTACCTGGCTAACAAGAAGGCGGCCAACGACAAACAAGGTATATATGATATACATGTTATTGATGTGTACCTTACTAGCTCTCGTAGTAGTGCCTGGGTATTTGATACCGGTTCGGTTGCTCACATTTGCAACTCAAAACAGGAACTACGGAATAAACAAAGGCTCGCAAAGGACGAAGTGACGATGCGCGTGGGAAATGGTTCCAAGGTTGATGTGATCACCGTCGGCATGCTCTCTCTTCGATTACCATCGGGATTAGTGATGAACCTGAATAATTATTATATAGTGCCTGCGTTAAGCAAGATGACTAAAACACCGTTCTCTGGAAGAATGGAACGGGCGAGTGACTTATTGGAAATCATACATACTGATGTGTGCGGTCCAATGAATGTTACGGCGCATGGTGTATATCGTTATTTTCTCACCTTCACTGATGAATTAAGTAGATATGGGTATATTTACTTGATGAAACACAAGTCTGAAACGTTTGAAAAGTTCAAGCAATTTCAGAGTAAAGTTGAGAATCATCGTAACAAGAAAATTAAATTCCTGCGATCTGATCGAGGAGGTGAATATCTGAGTTATGAGTGTGGCAGTCACTTAAGACAGTATGGAATTGTTTCACAGTTGACACCGCCCGGAACACCATATCGTAATGGTGTGTCCGAACGTCGTAGTCGAACCTTATTAGATATGGTGCGTTCTATGATGTCTCTTGCTGATTTGCCACTATCGTTTTGGGGTTATGCATTAGAGACAGCTGCATTCACTTTAAATAGGGCACCATCGAAATCCGTTGAGATGACGCCATATGAACTGTGGTTTGGCAAGAGGCCAAAGTTGTCGTTTCTTAAAGTTTGGGGATGTGATGCTTATGTCAAAAAGCTTCAGCCTGAAAAGCTGGAACTCAAAGCGGAAAAATGCGTCTTCATAGGATACCCGAAAGAGACAGTCGGGTATACCTTCTATCTCAAATCCGAAAGCAAAGTGTTTGTCGCTAAGAACGGAACATTTCTTGAGAAAGAGTTTCTCTCGAAAGAATTGAGTGGGAGGAAAATAGAGCATGATGAGGTTATTGAGCCTTCACTTCAACTAGAAAGTAGCGCTGCGCAGAAAGATGTTTTTGTGGAACCTACGACGGTAGAAGAGGAAGTTAATGATGATGATCATGAAGCTTCAGATCAAGCTACTATTGAACCTTGTAGGTCGACAAGGCCGCGTACTAGCAACCCTGTCTTGGAGGTCATGTTGTTGGACAACAATGAACCTACGAGCTATGGAGGAGCAGTGATGGGCCCGGATTCCGATAAATGGTTAGAGGCCATGAAATCCGAGATGGGATCCATGTATGAAAACAAAATATGGACTTTGGAACTATTATCTGAAGGGCGAAAAACCATTCAGAACAAATGGATCTTTAAGAAGAAGACAGACGCGGACGGTAATGTCACCGTCTATATAGCTCGACTTGTGGCAAAGGTTTTTTCACAAGTTCAAGGAGTTGACTACGATGAGACCTTCTCACCCTTAGCGATGCTTAAGTCTGTCAGAATCATGTTGGCAATAGCTGCTTATTTCGACTATGAAATTTGGCAGATGGATGTCAAAACAGCATTCCTCAACGGTTTCCTTGAGGAAGAGTTGTATATGATGCAACCATAAGGTTTTGTCGATCCAGATAATGCTGACAAAGTTTGCAAACTCCAGCGATCCATTTATGGGCTGGTGTAAGCATCTCGGAGTTGGAATAAGCGTTTTGATGAGGTGATCAAAGCGTTCGAGTTATACAAGTTTATGGAGAAGGTTGTATTTACAAGAAAGTGAGTGGGAGCTTTATAGCGTTTCTAATATTATATGTGGATGACATATTGCTGATTGGAAACAATATAGAAATCCTGGAAAGCGTGAATGAATATTGGAACAAGAGTTTTTCAATGAAGGACCTACGAGAAGCTGCTTTCATATTAGGCATTAAGATCTATAGAGATAGATCGAGACCCTTAATAGCACTTTCACAGAGCACATACCTTGATAAAGTTTTGAAGAAGTTTAAAATGGATCAGTCCAAGAAGAGATTCTTGCCTGTGTTACAAGGTGTGAAGTTGAGTAAGACTCAATGCCCAGTGACTGCAGAAGATACAGAAAAGATGAGTGTCATCCCCTATGCTTCAGCCATAGGCTCTATCATGTATGCAATGTTGTGCACAAGACCGGATGTCAGCCTTGCCATAAGTATGGCCGGAAGGTTTCAAAATGATCCTGGAATGGAACACTGGACAGAGGTCAATAATATCCTTAAGTACTTGAAAAGGACTAAGAAAATGTTCTCGTTTACGGAGGTGATGAAGAGCTCGTCGTAAAGGGTTACGGCGATGCAAGCTTTGACACTGATCCGGATGACTCTAAGTCACAAACCGGATACATATTTATTCTTAACGGGAGAGCGGTAAGCTGGTGCAGTTCCAAGCAAAGCGTGATAGCCGATTCTACATGTGAAGCGGAGTACATCGCAGCCTCGGAGGCGGCGAAGGAAGGTGTCTGGATGAAGCAGTTCATGACAGATCTTGGAGTAGTGTCCAGTGCACTGAGTCCAATGAACCTGTTTTGTGACAACAATAGTGCCATTGCTCTGACCAAGGAACCAAGGTTTCACAAGAGGACCAGACACATAAAGCGACGCTTCAACTCCATCCGCGATTACATCGAGGAGAAGGAAATAAATATTTGAGAAGTGATACGGATTTGAATGTTGCAGACCCATTGACTAAACCTCTTCCAAGGGCTAAACATGATCAACACCAGAACTGCATGGGTGTTTGATTCATTACAATGTAAATCACATAGTGATGTGAGCTAGATTATTGACTCTAGTGCAAGTGGGAGACTGTATGCCTGTGTTTCAGTTGCTGCTCTATTTCATCAGCTATGGAAGCAAATCAAAGAAAAGAGCAAATTGGAGACAGAAGAAGCTCTTCAATGTGGCAAACTATTTTTACTGAAACTTCTGGATTCAGCGGTACCGTTTTCAAACTTGAGTTCTATCTATGGGCCAGGATTTGCCATCTTATGCAATGCTGTCTAAAGTTTTCTATATGCTGTCATTGTTTCTTACTCGACAACCAGTATGGTTATACCATGTCAAAGCTTTTGGATGCCTTTCTACATATTTCCAATGAATTTTGATGTGCCAAATACCACTTCAGCAACTATACAACATACAGCGAGATTCTGAAACTTGCCTGATGTTACAATCTTGCCGATCATGCTTATTTCTGAAGTGCTGCTTAAATGGATGATTTCTGACACTTTGTATTTTCTCTGTTTGTACAGGTGAATGACAATGATCTCTCGAAAGAACTTTACAAAAAATACAGCAGTGTAAGCATGTTTCTTTGTATCGAAAACCTTGCTATTTTGCACCATATTTCTGAAGCATCCATACTTATCAGGTACATAGGCGGAAAGTTCGTGTGTGGCAGATGATATGTGTTTTGTCACACTATGTAGAGGAAGACATAGTTGGGAAAGTGACATCTAGTGTACACACCTGTCTTTACGTAAGCATATTCTTAATCTTATGTGCTTTGCACTTTTACTGCAATTTTATATAATATTAATATATATGTCTAGACTTTCTGTAGGTTGCTTCAAACAAGTCGAATAGTCTGTGTTTTGTCTTTGGTTATACAAACCTGTCTCGAGTTTAAATTCTTATAAGGCTCTAGAACATTTAAAGATCAATTTATTTTCCATGTATAATTTCTATTTTACTGCAGTGCAAGGTCAAATGACACACTTTTTGTCTGTGCAGAGAAATAACCTACCTGCTGTTCGGCAGTACTTGGAGACGTTTGCTATACTTATTTACTTAAAATTTCCAACACTGGTGAGAGCTCCTTCATGTCAATGCTTGTTGACCTGTGTGACCGGTACATACTTCTTTAGGTGTCTTGTCTGTAACAGTTGACCTCTCTGATGATTATTATTTGCAGGCTGAAGAACAACTCGTTCCTATTTTTCATGATTACGGGATGCGACAACAGGTGAACATTTAGTGAGATGTCTTTCCATTTGTTTTGAGGACGTCCTTCCATTTTAGTCTGTATATTTTATACATCTCTTTGCAGGCACTGTCTTCATATGTTTTTATAGCAGCAAACGTGATCCTCCATTCAAGGGAGCTGGTTGTCCAGAGAAACCATCTGAATCAACTGCTTCCTCCAATAATTTCATTTTTAACATCCCATCACCACAGTCTACGTAGTTTCACTCAGGTAAAACTATGTACTTAAGAATTATGTGGGGCTACATTCTTCTGAAGCTTTATAATGCACTAGTCAACTGAATATCTGTATTGTACCACAGCTACTTGTCCACACTGTTTTTTCCAAGTTGTGGCCTATTTTGCAACTAGAAAGCTCAGAAAATCCATCCATCGAAAGCAGGTGCTTTCAAGATTTGAGAAAGTATCTGGCAGAGAATACCGACTGTGCGAGGTACATCCACATACTTGGGCTATACTTCTCTCAGTGTACCAGCAAGAGTTTACTGAGGGAATTCTTCCCCAACCAATACTGTTAACTTATATACCTTACTCATGCCCTTCTATTAATCTAAAAAGGTGTTAATATAAAAATTTCCTTAAGTGTTCGTATCATCCATATATGTTTTGATTTCAGGCTCAGAGTTTCAATCGGAGGTTTCCTTGATGTTTTTGATCCCGATACATCTGGGACTCCGCCGGGAATATTTACAGCTCGCATTGAGGTTAGTTGTATTCTCTGTATCCTAGAGATTTGAGGACACTGTTGATTTTGTCAGGAAATGAATAACACGGAGGATTCTAGGGCTGTTGTTCGTGTTTTTTATGTGGCACTGAACCTTTCAGCATTTCTGAATATGCCTTGTTTTTATGCAGTCGTCTGGCTTTGAATGTGTTCCAGTGTCCGTGTTGGAGCGAGTAAATAACTTTCTGAATGTAAGCACTTGAACTTGAGCTATCTTGTTGGGTTGGCTTGAAGCTGTATATCCCTAATTATTTAGCTGTATGTACCATCAGGACGTGAGGGAGGGGCTGAGGCATGCTATGATAAAGGATTCAGCAACAATCAAGAACGAGGGTCTGGCGGTAAGAAAACATGAGGAGGGCACGGACGAGAAGATAGTAGCCAGTCAAGATTTCCAGAAGAAGATCATACCCCACCGGAACTCGGAGCAAGCACCAAGCAGCAATGGCGCAGTCATGGGCAACAACGACATCTCACGACTGCTCTTTGAGATGGAGGAAGACGACGACACGTTCAGCCTGGCAGTGGAGTCGAGGAAGGAGGCGGCGGAGACGGTGAGGCAGAGCCGGCAGGATCTCATCGTAGTGGTGTCGCTGGTGGAGCGGATCCCGAACCTGGCGGGGCTGACTCGGACGTGTGAGATATTCAGGGCGGGCGGGCTGGCTGTGGGAGACATGGGGGTGGTCCAGGACAAGCAGTTCCGGCTGATCAGCGTGACAGCAGAGAAGTGGGTGCCGATGGTGGAGGTGCCGGCGGAGAGCGTGAGGGCCTTCTTGCAGAGGAAGCGGGTGGAGGGGTACACGGTGGTGGGGCTGGAGCAGACGGCCAACAGCGTGGCGCTGGACGAGTTCGTGTTCCCGGCCAAGACGGTGGTGGTGCTGGGCAGGGAGAAGGAGGGCATCCCGGTGGACATCATCCAGGAGGCGGTGGACGTTTGCGTCGAGATCCCGCAGCTGGGCGTCGTCCGGTCACTCAATGTCCATGTCAGCGCCGCCATCGCCATCTGGGACTACACCCGCCAACAGCGGGCCCGCTCCTCCCCCTCCTTGCGGTAGGTAGCTTCCCGTTCTTCCTTGTTGGAGGGTAAACCAGCCATGCTTGTTGTTGTAAGATGCATGGACCTGAACATCCATGACAAAGACTAGTCATGAACCTTAGCGAGGACTAGATTGTTAGATTTATATATGCACTGAATTGGTCATGACGAAAACTCCTATCAATAAAATGTTAACTGCTCTTGCTCTCCATCGTCCATTAATGTCGTTGCTTCTTCCTGCAAGTACTCAACCACTTGGACAGAAATTTGACCAGACAACTCTATATCTGGTTGACGTGATCACATAATAGGTATTAGGTGCGTTAATACATGGATCAACGCGCCATGATTTTTTCCTTGTTTGACACAATCCAAACTATTGCTCATAGTAATTGTTACTAAGAGGTCTACATCAGATGGAGTACATTAATTTGCTTGTTTATATTCATTATTAAAGGGAAAAAATGTGTCGCTTTGGCATATTAAAAGGGAACTTTGATGATAATATTATCAAAGATTTGCATATGGCTGACCATGTCAGAAAATCTTGCGCAGACTAATCTAGTCGGCAGCCAAAGACCATTTCTATCCGTTGGGCGGTTCCACTTGACTATGCCCATTGCTCACGAGTTCACACTGCTCGCCGTGCCTATATAAACACATACATCCCCTGCATACTCAAACAATCAGTCACTTAACAAACACAGCACGAATACAAGAGAAAAGAAGACCCAAAGGAGCTGAAAACAAATGGCATCCTCCCCTACCTTCCTTCTCCTTGTTGCTCTTTTCGCCTTGGTCTCATGGCAGGCTGTTGCCTCCGACCCTGGACCGCTCCAGGACTTTTGTGTCGCCGACATGCATTCACCAGGTAATGCTTACTTCCCGCTTTCCCGTCCTGCTATCACCAAGAAAAGAATTTCTGAAAATTATCTACATGTTAAACTACTTCCTAGTAATTCCTAAGCTTACACTCTATATCTCCTCTCTGCACCAGTGCGTGTTAATGGATTTGTTTGCAAGAACCCGATGGATGTCAACGCTGATGACTTCTTCAAGGCAGCCGCCCTCGACAAGCCTAGGGTGACCAACAAGGTTGGATCCAACGTCACCTTGATTAACGTCATGCAGATTGCTGGACTGAACACTCTCGGCATCTCAATCGCGCGCATTGACTATGCCCCCTTGGGCCAGAACCCACCACATACGCACCCACGCGCCACTGAGATCCTCACAGTGCTCGAGGGGACACTGTATGTCGGATTTGTCACATCCAACCTGCCCGCCCCCAACAGAAACAAGTTCCTCTCCAAGGTGCTCAACAAAGGTGATGTGTTTGTCTTCCCCGTAGGGCTCATTCACTTTCAATTCAACCCCAACCCCCACCAGCCCGCCGTTGCAATTGCCGCGCTCAGCAGCCAGAATCCAGGGGCTATCACAATTGCCAATGCAGTGTTTGGGTCAGACCCAGCAATATCAGATGATGTTCTTGCCAAGGCATTTCAGGTGGAAAAGAATACAATAGATTGGCTTCAGGCTCAGTTCTGGGAGAACAACCACAACTAAGTCAGACTTTGAGTGATTACCCGGAAGATTACTGCATAGACCAAGGAGTTAGTTGAGTTCCTAGACATGCAGCATAAGCTATAAAATAAACGGAGCATATGTCAGGCCGGTGTGTGTATGTAAACATTGAATGTATTTCTACCTTCCAAATAATTGACAATACCATTTTTTATCACACTGATATGATCTCATATGCGTTTTTGGTTCTAATGTGTCGTATTTCTCAGAACAAATCAAAATTTGGGTTCTTTTCCCCTTGTTCTGAAACAATAGATGATTAGGTTAAAAACGAAACAATACACAATTATTTGGTAATTCAAATATGTTTGATGCCAGGGTTGAACACCTAGGACTTTCTTGCAATACATGTGAAGTATGCGATGGTTGGAGCCCGATTGTGCACAAGATTGAAATATGAAAGTTGAATGTGCAAAAGCTGCTTCCTGGAGTCATTGTTCTGGTATCTCCCTTTCTGGTGGATGCACTAGGAAATTTACGGTTCCTACATGTAATGTTTTAGCTTCCCGGTGGTTCAAAACTCTTGCAAGTTCGGTCGACAAATGATTTAATGGGAATTGATGAGGTGACTCGTTTTATGAAAATACTTATGAGCATTATTTCTTTGTTTTTCTTAAGTTGAGAACTAGAAATACGGTTTTTACTAAGTTATTATAGAAACTGGGCACACAGGAGAGCAGGTTCGAACAATCAGCTCAAACATACATATAGAAAACATGCATGAATGTACAAAATAAACGATTATTACCTAGACCCCCCAAAAATGATTATTATTTGAGTTGTTTCTTTGTAACAAGCTTGTGATAGATCCATTTTATCACGAAATGGACTTCGGCCTGCTTCATACATAAAGTGCGATGGTTGAATGAGAGACGGTGTTGAGGAAATCATCATACAAGATGATCAAGGAAAGCACGACAAAATAAGCAAAACATGCTAACAAGCACCGGAAGTGCACAATTAGATGCCTCCAACATGCACCGGAAGTTCCACTTGACGGAGACATCTTTTCTGTATCAAAACTACCAACACAGACCTCCAAGAAATAATAAGTTTATGAGTGGCCACCAGGCCTAGGCATTGGATGCACTGTTTACTCTAACAAAAGAGGCATGTGAGGTGCGTCATGAGAAATTTTTGACCGAGTAAGTATCTTATTGATGTGATGATAACAGGGGCCGCTACATATAATAGTTGTGTATTAGGTGTATTCATGCATGAAATGACACACCTAGATTTCTTCCTCATTGACACAATCCGTTAACTACCGCATCATTTTGCAACCTAATATTTTTTACATCACTAGGTGACTCATGTTGCAAAGTTTCTCTGTTTATTTTTTCCCTTGGTTTTGGAGGACAGTAAGATATTCCATTAAACCTCTAACCATGCTTTCTAACGATTACTACACATATCTATAAATGTATAATTATGTGTATGTTCTTTTTATCCCATGCCATACCTTGTGCACAGTATTGTTCATGACAAATCCGTTGGCAAATATATAGTTTGCTTATGTTAGTGGCCGCACCTTGAAAAGCTTGATTGCACGCATTCTGTAGCAACTTAAAAGAACGGAGAGAGTAGATAAAGCTAAGCAGGTGACTTTGTCTAGGTAGAAAACGATTGCTTTACATCCCTTGGCTATTCTCAACCGCTCTTTGACCTCGTGCGCACCAGTTCTCACCATGACCAAAGTATGGTGATGGGTGGTGACTTTTCTTGGCACCAGCCCTGCAAGCATTGTGCCGACTTGGGTGAGATGAATAAATAATACGTAATTACTACTCAGCCGTACATCAGATGATGCATGCAGTTGCGCTTAGGCATATTAAAAGGAAACTTGAGAAGCTAATGCAAACATCTAACCAGAAGCCAATAGCTGATTATATGGTAATTAGCTCAGAGATTGCAATGTGCAAGTTGAATGTGAAAAAAATTCCTTTCTGGAGCCGTTCTTGTGGTCTGTCATTCTCGTGCATGTAAGAAGTAGTTTACATTTGCTTTGCTATGAAACTTATTGTTTTGGTTGCCTTTAGTTGTATTTTCGCTGAATGTTTTGTTTTAGCTTCCTTTTGGTTCAAAACTCTTGTAAGTTTGATTGATCATTCCACAGCAAAACTATTGTAGATATCTGAGTCCCCAAAACAATTATTATTTGAGTTGTTTCTTTGTAATAAGCTTGTAATAGAATCAATTAAATCATCTGATGAAAACTTCTTTCTATACTAAAACTGCCAAGAGACACCTTGATGAAATTAATCTGTTTATGAGTGGCCGCCTGGCCTAGTCTAGTCATTGGATGCACTATTTACTCTGGCAAAAGAAGCAGGTGAGGTCTGGTGCCATTAGCCAAGTCTAGAAGGCTAACCAGATTGTTAGATTTATACACGAACTGGTCATGCATGATGGAACTCTTCCCAAGAAGATGTTAACTAGTCTTGCTAAGATCATATGGAAACTACCTGCTCTCCATCGTCATGGCATTTGTATCAGCTCTCCTTTTGGTTGGGTACTTCGTGCATTAATGTTGTCGTTTCTTCCTGTAAGTACTCAACCGCTTCGAGATACATCTGACCAAGTAAATATCGGATTGACATGATGATAAGGTACATGGGCTGCTACATATCAGCTAACTACCCAGTCGTCTTATGTTGCTGGATTTCATCAGAGATGTATCGGCAAATACTATATAATTTCATAGTTTGAAAAGCTCGATTGCACACATGATTCTATATCAACTTCTGGAAATAACATAGAGTAGTAGTCACACTATATGTCTTTAGAAGTCATAAACACATGAATCAAACCCATGCGTGAGTAGGTGACTTTGTCTATGTTGGCCTCAAGTTTGAAAACGATTGATTGCCTTACATGACCTGGCTTTTCTCAACTGCTCTTTGACTGGTTTCGTAGGCACTGGTTCCAACTATGACCAAGTATATGATATCGAATTAAACTAGTGCCGGATGTTTCTTGTCTTAAATATCTTTTCCTTAATAATGATGTGTGGTGAATTTTGCTAGAATCGCCCCTGCATGTATTTTGGCGACTCGGGTAAAATGGAGAAACATTCATAATTACTACTCAGCCGTACACATCACTATAGAGTAGCTTTTATATGGCTGTATACCCGGCATTGCTTTTTTGAAGGGAAAATGTGAAGGGAACTCGTAAAGTTTATACAAAATAGTTTAATCAGCAGCCAGAGACCATTTCAATCTTCAATCGGTTGGTCGGTTCCTATTGGCAAGGTCTATTATTGCTCACGAGTTCAGACACTGCTTGCCGCACCTATATAAACACATACATCCCCAGGATATCCAAACCATCACTCACGCCACAACCACAAACAGGAACACAAGAGAGGGAAATCAATAAGATGGCATCCTCCTCTTCCTTCCTTCTCCTCGCTGCTCTTCTTGCGTTGGTCTCATGGCAAGCCACTGCCTCCGATCCTAGCCCACTCCAAGACTTTTGTGTGGCCGACATGCAATCACAAGGTACTGTCCGGTTTCTCACCATGTTTTCACCAAATACATAAGTTGAAATGAATTTATCGAAAAAATATTCAAGTCGAAACAACTTTGTAAGATCTGAGCTTACATGTTGAATCTCCTCTATGCACCAGTGCGTGTCAATGGGTTTGTTTGCAAGAACCCGATGGAAGTTAACGCAGACGACTTCTTCAAGGCAGCGAACCTCGACAAGCCTAGGGTGACCAACAAGGTTGGATCCAACGTCACCTTGATCAATGTCATGCAGATTGCTGGACTCAACACCCTCGGCATCTCAATTGCGCGCATCGACTATGCTCCCTTGGGCCAGAACCCACCACACACACACACCCTCGCGCCACTGAGATCCTCACGGTACTCGAGGGGACATTGTATGTCGGGTTTGTCACATCCAACCTGCCCGCTCCCAATAGAAACAAGTTCCTCTCGAAGGTGCTCAACAAAGGTGATGTGTTTGTCTTCCCCGCGGGGCTCATTCACTTCCAATTCAACCCCAACCCCCACCAACCCGCCATTGCAATTGCCGCGCTGAGCAGCCAGAACCCAGGAGCTATCACAATTGCCAATGCAGTGTTTGGATCAGATCCCGCAATATCAGATGATGTTCTTGCCAAGGCATTTCAGGTGGAAAAGAATACAATAGACTGGCTCCAGGCTCAGTTCTGGGAGAACAACCACAATTAAGTCACACATTGGGTGATTACACGGAAGACAAGTTCACAAATTAAGGACATGGTTGAGTTCCTAGATATGCATCCTAATCTATAAAATAAAAGGAGCATATGTCATTCAATTGTGTGTCTGTAATCAGTGAATGTATTTCTACCTTTTAAATAATGGAAAATATTGTTTTTTTATCACACTGATATGATCTCATATGCCTTTTTGGTTCTAATGAGTCATATTTCTCATAAACAATCAATATTTTGGGTTCTTTCTCCCTTATTCCGAAACAATATTTGATTATGTTAAAAAAAAGAAACTATACTCGATTATTTGGTAATGCAGTATATTTTTGATGCTAGGGTTGAACACCTATTTATCTTGCAATACATGTGAAGCATGCGATGGGTGGAGCCCGATTATGCTTAGGATGTAAATGTGAACGTGGAATGTGCAAAAGTTGCTTCCTGGAGTTGTTGTTCCGGTCTCTCGCTTTCTGGTGCATCAAATACAAATATACAGTTCCTGCAAGTAATTGTTTTTAGCTTCCTTTTGGTTAAAAAATCTTGTAAGTTCGATTGATGGTTGCTTTAATGGAAATCGATGAGGTGGATCATTTTATCTAAATATCTGTGAGCATTTTTTTCTTCTAAAGTTGAGAACTTAAAATACAATTTTTACTAACTTTTAGAACCTGGGCACATCAGAGACGAGATTCAAAAAAATAGCCCCAGCATACATATAGAAAACATGCATAAATATACAAAAGAAACGATTATTACCTAAAACCCCCCAAAATGAATATCATTTGAGTTGTTTCTTTGTAACAAGCTTGTCATAGAAGCATTTTATCACGAAACGGACTTCGGCCCGCTTGGCTGAATGATACATGGTGTTGGGGAAATCGTCATACAAGATGGTCAAAGGAAGCATGGCAAAACCAGCCAAACAAGCACTGGAACTGCCTAATGACACGCCTCCAGCATGCGGACAGCAGAGCCATGGCGACGACCTCAAGAGGGAAGTGACTACCAAGACAGCGCTGCCACCAGCGCCGAGGCACCGAGATTTCTTTTGACCATCT
This sequence comes from Hordeum marinum, assembly GCA_022496015.1. Taxonomy (NCBI): domain Eukaryota; kingdom Viridiplantae; phylum Streptophyta; class Magnoliopsida; order Poales; family Poaceae; genus Hordeum; species Hordeum marinum. The sequence goes on from JAAAWK010000749.1 coordinate 40,499, forward strand.
CGCACACCTCCCATGTGGAATCGGGCCACAAGAGCTACCACGACGGGTCGAGGACTCCATATCAGAATCAAGGCTTGGCCACCACCGACGATGATAGTTTCGCCACGAGCGTCATCTTCCAACCTAATATTTTTTATATCACTAGATGACTCATATTGCAAAGTTTCTCCGTTTTTATTTTCCTCTTGGTTTTGGAGGACGGCAAGGTATTCAATTATATCTCTGACCATGCTTTTTAATCATATTTATGTTATGCTGTTAACACACACCGTTAAATGTATAATTATGTGTATGTTCTTTTTATCCCATGCCATATCTTGTGCATAGTATTGTTCGTGTCAAATCCGGTGGCAAATGTATAGTTTGATTATGTTAGTGGCCATAGCTTGAAAAGCTTGATTGCACACACATTCTGTAGCAAGTTAAAAGAATGGAGAGAGTAGATCAATCAAAGCATGTGACTTTGTCTAGGTAGAAAACGTTTGCTTTACATTACTTGACATCTCTCAACTGTTCTGTGACCTCGTGTGCATCAGTTCTCACCTTGACAAAGTATAAGTATATGATATCTAATAGACTATGGTGATGGGTGGTGATATTTCATGGAACCAGCCTTGCATGCATCACTACTGGAACAATCACCGTTACCGAGTTCTTTTGTCTATGCCGAGCACGGGAACACGGGGTCACGGCAAACACCCGGAGCAGTCTGACAATTGGATTATACATGAACAAACGGTGACTTTCGCCGGTTGGTTGCTGACATGTCTCATGCATGACGACACTATTGAAGATGACCTGTACTTGCTGTCCAAGTTACCATCTTCGACTATATTGACTTTCAAAGGGTACGAGATAAATGGAAATACGTTTTACACGACCGTCCAAGCTAAAAAGAGCATCAACCAAAACAGTGATGTCCACTTTGATGCAGCAAACATCAATGGGCCAAAGGACACATATTATGGTTACATAGAGGAGATATGGGAACTTGACTATGGAGGTGATTTGAAGGTCCCTTTGTTCCGGTGCAAATGGGTCAATCTCTCTAGAGGAGGGGTAATGATAGACCTGCAGTACGGAATGACAATAGTGAATCTCAACAATCTTGGGCACACAAACGAACCATTCGTTCTAGCCAATGATGTTACACAGGTTTTCTATGTTAAGTACATGTCTACCAAGCCGAGAAAAAGAAAAGATAAGGAAGCGAATACATCATACGATGAGCCAAAGCGCCACATAGTTCTTTCAGGGAAAAGAAACATCGTGGGAGTGGAGGACAAGACAGACATGTCAGAAGATTATGGAAAATTTCATGAAATTGCTCCCTTCACAGTGAATGTTGACCCGAGCATCAAGTTAAACGATGAAGGTTTTCCATGGTTACGACGCAAAGGGACACACGCGAAGAAATTTTTTTATACCCAAAGATCTATCACTAGTTAGTTTCTAGACTTATATAACTGGAACGTACCACTTCGGACAAAACGAAAGGAATATTTGTAATAGTAGTGTACTTATGTGTTTTGCCATTTGAAATGCGAAGAAATATTATGTCGAAGTATGAGGGTTTCAGAAAAAAAACTCGTCTGTTACAGAGGCATTTCATTTTTTTAAACTTATTTCTACTCCAGAATTTTTGTGCGTTCAGTATGGACCATTCGAAGGCACGTCATCAATTTTCAATCCTTTCTGACCTCATTTGCTATTTTTCATTTATTTACTGATTTTTTTTGAGCTAAATGACACTGAAATTGAAAAGCACTACAAATAAACTCTGAAAAGGTTGAAAGCTGGCATGGTATTATCATTTCATGCTATGTTCTAAAAAGATGAGAGGGTTATAGCAAAAAATAGACGCACTTCGTGTACAAAATGGGCAATCTTTTTCGAAGTATGTGGGTTTCAGACAAAAACTCGTCTGTTACAAAGGCATTTCCTTTTTTTAAACTTGTTTCAACTTCAGACTTTTTGTGCGTTCAGTATGCACCCTTTGAAGGCACGTCATCAATTTTCAACCCTTTATAACTTCATTTGCTATTTTTCATGTATTTACTGATTTTTTATGAGGTAAATGACCCTGAAATTGTAAAGCACTACAAATGAACTCTGTAAAGGTTGAAAGTTGGCATGATATCATCATTTCACCCACGTAGCATGTGCTAAAAAGTTGAGAGGGTTACGTAAAAAACTGAATGCACTTCGTGTACAAAATGAACAATCTCTTTCGAAGTATCAGGCGAACGAAAACTCATCTGTTACAGAGGCATTTCTTTTTTTAAATAACCTAAGAACAAATTGAATATAATAACAAAACACCCTAATATTAAATATCAGAAAAAAGAATTACGAAAAAATCTATTTGTGAACTAAAGTTATTCACAAACTAGTGATTTACACGTATTTCAAATAATTCAAATTTGAACTATTCAAATTTGAAAACTACTAGCACTAATAGAAAGTTTATATTTTTTTTACCTAAAGCAAAAAGATTCACAAAGAAACTCTAAATAAAGCAAAAAAACAACTCAGATTTTTTTTTAAAAGAAAGCATAAAACAAAAGAAAAAAAATAAAGCAGAAAAACAAAGAAAAACAAAAAAAAGATATAAAAAATCCCACCTATTCGGCCACCACGACCTGCATACGACTAGAAACCCAACCTATAGTTGGGCCAGGATGTAGGCCCATATGACCCAGTAGGCCCCACAGGGCGGCAGAGGTGCGGTAGGCTTAGAAGGCCTGCATTAGAGAGGAGCTCGACACGGTAGCCACGACGTGGCTTATAAACCGGTGCAAGCTCCTCTCGACTAGCGTGGTGGGACTAAACATCCACCACACCCCTTGCGTGGCACACTACCTTTAGTCGCGGTTGGTGTCTCCAACCGCGACTAAAGACCCCCCTTTAGTCGTGGTTGGAGCCACTAACCGCGACTAAAGGTGAATTTCATCCAGTCCAACCGGCGGGAAGCAAGGTCTTTAGTCATGGTTGGTGGTTCCATCCGCGACTAAAGGTGGCCTTTAGTCACGGTTGGAGTCACCAACCGCGACTAAAGGTGCCTCTATATATACAACAAAAGTTTTCCCAAATCAGCCTTTTCGCCATCGCCGTCCGTCCGCGCGCCCCTGCCCCTCGACGTCGCCGTCCGTTCATCCGCGCCCCTGCCGCCGCACCTTGCCGCCGCCGTCCGTCCGCGCCTTTGTCGCACCTCGACGTCGTGGCCGCCACGCCTCTGCACCTCGCCGTCGCCGTCCGTCCACACCCCTACCGCACCTCGCCGTCGTCGTCCGTCTGCACCTCTGCCGCACCTCGACGTCGTGGCCGCCACGCCCCTACACCTCGTCGTCGCCGTCCGTCTACGCCTCTGCTGCACCTCGACATTGTGGCCGCCGTGCCCCTGCACCTCGCTGTCGCCGTCACCGCCCCTCCTCGACCTCGCGTGCCGTCGCTCCGCTGTGAGCCCCTACCGCCATGGCCGCCCCCTCCCATCGAGCCCGCACACACACGCACACACACACACATGCATGAACACACACACACACACACATTTTGTATTTACATGTTTTATTTGTTTTTCACTAGTATATATGTATGTATGAATGCATGTTAGATGGATATAATTAGTGTTTAATTAATATAGATTTTTTTATATAATGTTGTTTTTCTGTTTTTTAGTGGATGTATAGAAGTATGCTTAGTTAGTATTTTATTTTTCTGTTTTTTAATTTTATATAATGTTGTGTATCATAGTATAGAAAAATTTTGCATATAAAAAAGTCACATAGGAAAAAGTTGACTATATATATATTAGTTAAAAGGACTATATATAAGTGGGAAAAGTTTCGAATTTTTTTGAGAAATGAATATTATTAAAGTAGTTATAACCTAGGAATGGGACATTACAATTGAAAAGAGGATATTTTGCTCAAAATTTCCTAATAAAATGACATTGCATATATAAGAATTTTTTTCATAAGAATTTCTTCTCGGAGTCAACGATGCCCGGCCCGCATCCTCGTCGTCGACTCATTCATGACGACATCCTGCTTCAGAGGGGCAACGTTCGGGACTGGGCTCCGCCGGGCTGGCACTAGGAGATGCTACCTTCAGGGGCACGCAGCTTGGTGAGGAACCCGACCCCGGGTCCCGTCGTCGACCCGGTGCTTCTTTGGTGGCGTTCGCGTGGGCCACTTTTGGTGCGGAGGCAGCCGTCCCCGCCGGAGGTGGTATGTCTCCGTGTCAGGGAGGAGGACGAGCACGGCCGTCGCTACATGGATGCGTTGGACGTTAGGTTCTCCAACGCCAGGCAGGTTCTTCAGGGATCTCATCCGAGCTATGATCCTGTGATGGTTCCTTCTCTTTGGGTGTGCACCGCCCGCGTCTTAGGAACCGCGAGTCAACTAGATTCTTCAATAATATTCGATCTGTATTAGCTAGTCATGTTATATATATATGAAAATATTCGAGATGTATCAGTGATAATACTCGAGATGTATTGAAGATTATATTCGATAATATTCGAGACGATTTATTCGATATTATATTCGATGATGCATATTATATGAATTATTCGAGATGCATATTATGTACTATGATTCAGTTTTTCCTTATTGACTGCATGCATTGTAATTTGAATAATAAATTGTTTTATCTTTCTTCTGGGTTAGTTAAATAAAATTTATGGACAATACCGGCAGAGAAGGAGAAGAGGCTCTGTTCGACATCATACACTCCCCGAGCCCAGAGCATGAACCTGAAGATGATGACGGTTCGCAATATCTGAGTCGCTGTCAATCGTTGCCAGGGAGATTGCTTGGCGTGGTGCCAATCAACGCCGGCGAGGAGAGGATGAGTGCATGGGCCTAGGGCCGGCGGAAGAGATCGCCTCTCATGTCATCCACAAGAATGATGTTGGGGCCTGTTTTGTTTTTCTTCTTCGTCGTTTGGAAGCATTTTATCCGGATGAGGGAAACATCATTTCTATATAAAAACTACCAACAGACATCTCCAAGAAAGGCCGACAAGATTGTCAGATTTATGTAGTGAAATGGTCATGATCAAACTCTCAGCAAGAGGACGTTATCTACTCTTACTAAGATCACATGAATTCTTTCTGTTTTCTATCGTCATTTTTTTTGCATGTGCGCAAAATTTGACCAAATAAATATCTTATTGATGTGATGATAACAAGGGACGGTACATACAGTAGTCGTGTATTAGGTGCATTCATGCGCCTTGATTTCTTCCTCATTGACATAATCCGTTAAGTACCACGTCATCTTGCAACCTAATATTTTTATATCATTGGGTGACTCATATTGCAAAGTTTCTTTGTTTATTCTTTCCGTTGATTTTGGAGGATTGTAGGATATTCCATTGTATCTTTGACCATGCTTTTTAAGTATATGTATGTTAAGCTATCAACACACATCGTTAAATGTATAATTATGTGTATGTTCTTTTTATCCCATGCCGTATCTTGTGCATAGTATTGTTCATGACAAATCCAGTGTCAAATATATAGTTTGCTTATGTTAGTGGCCACAGCTTGAAGAGCTTGATTGCACGCATTCTGTAGCAACTTAAAAGAATGGAAAGAGTAGATCAAACTAAGCAAGTGACTTTGTCTATGTAGAAACTGATTCCCTTACATCACCCGGCTTTTCTCAACTGCTCTTTGACCTTGTGCGCACCATTTCTCACCATGACCAAGTATATGATATCTAATAAACTATTGTGATGGGTGGTGACTCTTCATGGAACCAGCCCGGCATGCATTCTGTTGACTTGAGTCACATGGATTAATCGTAATTACTACTCAGCTATACATCAGATGATGCAGTAGCGCTTAGGCATATTAAAAGGAAACTTGACAAGTTTATGCAAAAACTTAATCACTAGTCAATAGATGATTATAAGATTATATGTTAATGTGCTCAGGTTGCGCAATGTGTAAGTTGAATGCGCAAAAATTCCTTCCTGGAGTCGTTGTTGTGGTCTGCCTTTCTGGTGCATGTAATAAGTAGTTTACGGTCCCTTTGCTAGGAAACTTGCTGTTTTGGTTCTTGTTAGTTCTATTTTTGAATATTTTGTTTTATCTTCCTTTTGATTCAAAACTCCTTTTGGTTGGACACTTCGTCCATTAATGTTGTCGCTTCTTCCTGCAAGTACCTAACTACTTCGATAGACATCTGACCAAGTAAATATCTATTTGACATGATGATAACGTACAGGGGCTGCCGCAAATCCGCTAACCACTCCACCGTCTTATGTTGCTTCGTTTCATGAAAAATATATTAGCAAATATATAATTTCTTCGTTTGCAAAGCTCGATCGCACACATGATTCTATATCAACTTGTAGAAAGAATCTGGAGTAGTAGTCACTCTATATGTCTTTAGAAGTCATTCACCGGCCAGTAATCAAGCCCACGCGTGAGTAGTTGACTTTGTCTATGTCGGCCTCAAGTTAGAAAATGAATTATTACCTTCCATGACCTGGCTTTTCTCAACTGCTCTTTGACTGGTTTCGTCCGCACTGGTTCCAACTATGACCAAGTAGTATATGATATCTAATGAAACTAGTGCCAGATGGTTCTTGTCTTAAAAATCCTTTCCTTAATGGGTGGTGAATTTTCCTGGAATCAACCCGGCATGCATTGTGTTGACTCAGTGAGATGGAGAAACATTCATAATAACTACTCAGCCGTACACATCACCATAGAGTAGCTTTATATGTCTGTATACCCCGCAACACTTCTTTGAAGGGAAAACGTGTCTTAAAAGGGAAACTGTAAAGTTTACGCAAAGTAGTTGAATCAGCAGCAGAGACCATTTCAATCTGTTGGTCGGTTCCAATTGGCCAGGTCTATTATTGCTCACGAGTTCAGACACTTCCTGCCGCACCTATATAAACACATACATCCCCGGGATATCCAAACCATCACTCACGGCACAACCACAAACAGGAACACAAGAGAGGGCAATAAATAAGATGGCATCCTCCTCTTCCTTCCTTCTCCTCGCTGCTCTTCTTGCGTTGGTCTCATGGCAAGCCACTGCCTCCGATCCTAGCCCACTCCAAGACTTTTGTGTGGCCGACATGCAATCACAAGGTACTGTCCGGTTACTCACCATGTTTTCACCAAATACATAAGTTGAAATGAATTTATCGAAATAATATTCAAGTCAAAACAACTTTGTAACATCTGAGCTTACATGTTGAATCTCCTCTATGCACCAGTGGGTGTCAATGGGTTTGTTTGCAAGAACCCGATGGAAGTTAACGCAGACGACTTCTTCAAGGCAGCGAACCTCGACAAGCCTAGGGTGACCAACAAGGTTGGATCCAACGTCACCTTGATCAATGTCATGCAGATTGCTGGACTCAACACCCTCGACATCTCAATTGCGCGCATCGACTATGCTCCCTTGGGCCAGAACCCACCACACACACACCCTCGCGCCACTGAGATCCTCACGGTACTCGAGGGGACATTGTATGTCGGGTTTGTCACATCCAACCTGCCCGCTCCCAATAGAAACAAGTTCCTCTCGAAGGTGCTCAACAAAGGTGATGTGTTTGTCTTCCCCGCGGGGCTCATTCACTTCCAATTCAACCCCAACCCCCACCAACCCGCCATTGCAATTGCCGCGCTGAGCAGCCAGAACCCAGGAGCTATCACAATTGCCAATGCAGTGTTTGGATCAGATCCCGCAATATCAGATGATGTTCTTGCCAAGGCATTTCAGGTGGAAAAGAATACAATAGACTGGCTCCAGGCTCAGTTCTGGGAGAACAACCACAATTAAGTCACACATTGGGTGATTACACGGAAGACAAGTTCACAAATTAAGGACATGGTTGAGTTCCTAGATATGCATCCTAATCTATAAAATAAAAGGAGCATATGTCATTCAATTGTGTGTCTGTAATCAGTGAATGTATTTCTACCTTTTAAATAATGGAAAATATTGTTTTTTTATCACACTGATATGATCTCATATGCCTTTTTGGTTCTAATGAGTCATATTTCTCATAAACAATCAATATTTTGGGTTCTTTCTCCCTTATTCCGAAACAATATTTGATTATGTTAAAAAAAAGAAACTATACTCGATTATTTGGTAATGCAGTATATTTTTGATGCTAGGGTTGAACACCTATTTATCTTGCAATACATGTGAAGCATGCGATGGGTGGAGCCCGATTATGCTTAGGATGTAAATGTGAACGTGGAATGTGCAAAAGTTGCTTCCTGGAGTTGTTGTTCCGGTCTCTCGCTTTCTGGTGCATCAAATACAAATATACAGTTCCTGCAAGTAATTGTTTTTAGCTTCCTTTTGGTTAAAAAATCTTGTAAGTTCGATTGATGGTTGCTTTAATGGAAATCGATGAGGTGGATCATTTTATCTAAATATCTGTGAGCATTTTTTTCTTCTAGAGTTGAGAACTTAAAATACAATTTTTACTAACTTTTAGAACCTGGGCACATCAGAGACGAGATTCAAAAAAGTAGCCCCAGCATACATATAGAAAACATGCATAAATATACAAAAGAAACGATTATTACCTAAAACCCCCCAAAATGAATATCATTTGAGTTGTTTCTTTGTAACAAGCTTGTCATAGAAGCATTTTATCACGAAACGGACTTCGGCCCGCTTGGCTGAATGATACATGGTGTTGGGGAAATCGTCATACAAGATGGTCAAAGGAAGCATGGCAAAACCAGCCAAACAAGCACTGGAACTGCCTAATGACACGCCTCCAGCATGCGAACAGCAGAGCCATGGCGACGGCCTCAAGAGGGAAGTGACTACCAAGACAGCGCTGCCACCAGTGCCGAGGCACCGAGATTTCTTTTGACCATCTCGCACACCTCCCATGTGGAATCGGGCCACAAGAGCTACCACGACGGGTCGAGGACTCCATATCAGAATCAAGGCTTGGCCCCCACCGACGATGATAGTTTCGCCACGAGCGTCATCTTCCAACCTAATATATTTTATATCACTAGATGACTCATATTGCAAAGTTTCTCCGTTTTTATTTTCCTCTTGGTTTTGGAGGACGGCAAGGTATTCAATTATATCTCTGACCATGCTTTTTAACATATGTATGTTATGCTGTTAACACACACCGTTAAATGTATAATTATGTGTATGTTCTTTTTATCCCATGCCATATCTTGTGCATAGTATTGTTCGTGTCAAATCCGGTGGAAAATGTATAGTTTGATTATGTTAGTGGCCGTAGCTTGAAAAGCTTGATTGCACACACATTCTGTAGCAAGTTAAAAGAATGGAGAGAGTAGATCAATCAAAGCATGTGACTTTGTCTAGGTAGAAAACGTTTGCTTTACATTACTTGACATCTCTCAACTGTTCTTTGACCTCGTGTGCATCAGTTGTCACCTTGACAAAGTATAAGTATATGATATCTAATAGTATGGTGATGGGTGGTGACTTTTCATGGAACCAGCCTTGCATGCATCACTACTGGAACAATCACCGTTACCGAGTTCTTTTGTCTATGCCGAGCACGGGAACACGGGGTCACGGCAAACACCCGGAGCAGTCTGACAATCGGATTATACATGAACAAACGGTGACTTTTGACGGTTGGTTGCAGACATGTCTCATACATGTCTGCCAAGCTGAGAAAAAGAAAAGATAAGGAAGCCAATACATCATTCGATGAGCCAAAGCGCCACATAGTTCTTTCAGGAAAAAAAACATTGTGGGAGTGGAGGACAAGACAGACATCTCAGATGATTATGGAAAATTTCATGAAATTGCTCCCTTCACAGTGAATGTTGACCCGAGCATCAAGTTAAACGATGAAGATTTTCCATGGCTACGACGCAAAGGGACACACGCGAAGAAGAAGTTTGATACCTAAAGATCCCACTCTGGGATGTGACCCGCTTCTCTAGTTAGTTTCTGGATTTATATAACTGGAACGTACCACCTCGGACAAAACAGAAGGAATATTTGTAATAGTAGTGTACTTATGTGTTTTGCCATTTGAAATGCGAAAAAATATTATGTTGAAGTATCAGGGTTTCAGAAAAAAACTCGTTTGTTACAGAGGCATTTCATTTTTTTGAACTTATTTCAACTCCAGAATTTTTGTCCGTTCAGTATGCACCATTCGAAGGCACACCATCAATTTTCAACCATTTCTGACTTCATTTGTTATTTTTCATTCATTTACTGATTTTTTGGAGCTAAATGACACTGAAATTGAAAAGCACTACAAATGAACTCTGAAAAGGTTGAAAGTTGACATGGTATCATCATTTCATGCTATGTGTTAAAATGTTGAGAGGGTTACGACAAAAAATAGACGCACTTCGTGTACAAAATGGGCAATCTCTTTCGAAGTATGAAGGATTCAGACAAAAACTCATCTGTTACAAAGGCATTTTATTTTTTAAACTTATTTCAACTTAAGACTTTTTGTGCGTTCAGTATGCACCATTCGAAGGCCCGTCATCAATTTTCAACCCTTTCTAACTTCATTTTTGCTATTTTTCATGTATTTACTGATTTTTTATGAGCTAAATGACCCTGAAATTGTAAAGCACTACAAATGAACTCTCGAAAGGTTGAAAGTTAGCATGGTATCATCATTTCACCCACATAGCATGTGCTAAAAAGTTGAGAGGGTTACATTAAAAACTGAATTCACTTCGTGTACAAAATGAACAATCTCTTTTGAAGTATCAGACGAACGAAAACTCATCTACAAGGGTACGTTGATCCACTCTCCCTCTCGTAGATGCTCATCACCATGGATAGATCTGCGTGTGCGTAGGAATTTTTTTGTTTCCCATGCAACGTTCTCCAACAGTGGCATCATGAGCTAGGTCTATGTGTAGATGAGATCCCGAGTAGAACACAAAAGGTTTGTGGGCATTGATGCTTATATTCCTTCCTCTCTTGGTCGGATTTTGGTTCAGCGGTATTGTGAGATGAAGCGGCCGGGACCAACATTACTCGTACGCTTACGAGAGATCGGTTCCCTCGACCGCAACTTATTGCATAGATGGCTTGCTGGTGCCAGTTTCTCTCACTTTAGTTGGATCGGATTCGACAAAGGCGGTCCTTCACCGTTATGCTTTTTGCGTAGATGAGAATTGTTCTTGCTAGACACCCGTAGCAGCCACGTAAAACATGCAACAACAATTAGAGGACGTCTAACTTGTTTTTGCAGGGTATGTTGTGATGTGATATGGCCAATTACATGATGTGATATATGTGATGTATGAGATGATAATGTGATGTATAGATTATCACGACTTGCATGTCGATGAGTACGGCAACCGGCAGGAGCCATAGGGTTGTCTTTGATAATTGTATGACCTACGTGTCAATCATTAAGCGCTATGTAATGTTTTACTTTATCGCTAAATGGTAGAAATAGTAGTAGAAGCATGTTGGGCACGACAACCCCGATGGCGACACGTTGATGGAGATCAAGATGATGAAGATCATGGTGTCATGCCGGTGACGATGGAGATCATGCCGGTGCTTTCTAGATGGAGATCAAAAGCACAAGTTCATGGCCATATCATGTCACTTATGATTTGCATGTGATGTTAATCCTTTTATGCACCTTGTTTTGCTTAGGACGACGGTAGCATTATAAGGTGATCCCTCACTTAATTTCAAGATCAATTGTGTTCTCCCCGAATGTGTAGTGTTGCGAAAGTTCGTCGTGTTGAGACACCACGTGATGATCGGGTGTGATAGACTCTACGTTCACATACAACGGGTGCAAGCCAGTGTTGCACATGCAGAACACTCGGGTTAAACTTGACGAGCCTAGCATGTACAGACATGGCCTTGGAACACAAGAGACCGAAAGGTCGAACATGAGTCATATAGTAGATATGATCAACATAATGATGTTCACCATTGAAGCCACCTCAACTCACATGATGATCGGACTTGAGTTGGTGGATTTGGATCGTGTGACACTCAGATGACCTGAGGGATGTCAATTTGAGTGGGAGCTTTAGTAATTTGATTAACTAAACTCAATATCTTGAACAGTAGTCTAAGTAAACTTTGCATATTTATGTTGTAGATCAATGGCTCGCGCAGTAGCACCCCTGAATTTTAATGCGTTCCTAGAGAAAGCTAAGTTGAAAGATGATGGAAGTAACTTTGTTGACTGGGCCCGTAATCTGAGGATTATCCTCACGGCTTCCCAGAAATCATATGTCCTTGATGCACCGCTTGGTGACCAACCAGAAGACATGACCTCCGAAGACGTTAAGAACACTTGGGAGACACGTACTAGAGATTACTCAATAGTTCAGTATGCAATATTGTATGGCTTAGAACCGAGACTTCAAAGATGTTTTGAACGTCATGGAGCATATGAGTTGTTTCAGGAGTTGAAGTTTATCTTTCAGAAGAATGCCCGGATCGAGAGGTATGAAACCTCCGATAAGTTCTATGCTTGCAAGATGGAGGAGAACGGGTCTATCGATGAACATATACTCAAAATGTCTGGATATTCAACTCGTCTAGCGGAGTTGGGAATTGCCCTTCTGCCAGAGGCGATCACTGACAGAGTTCTTCAATCACTACCACCTAGTTACAAGAGCTTTGTGATGAACTATAACATGCACGGGATGAACAAGTCAGTCGCCGAGCTGTTTGCGATGCTAAAGGTCGCTGAGTCTGAAATCCAGCAAGAACATCAAGTGTTGATGGTCAATAAAACCACTAGTTTCAAGAAAAATGGCAAGGTCAAGAGCAAGGGCAAGAAGGGTAAAACCAAGAAGGATGGAAAAGCAGTTGCTACTCCTCTAAAGAAGCCCAAGCATGGACCCAAGCCAGAAACTGAGTGCTTTCATTGCAAGGGAACTAGTCACTGGAAGCGGAACTGCCCCAAGTACCAGGCTAACAAGAAGGCGGCCAATGACAAACAAGGTATATATGATATACATGTTATTGATGTGTACCTTACTAGCTCTCGTAGTAGTGCCTGGGTATTTGATACCGGTTCGGTTGCTCACATTTGCAACTCAAAACAGGAACTACGGAATAAACAAAGGCTCGCAAAGGACGAAGTGACGATGCGCGTGGGAAATGGTTCCAAGGTTGATGTGATCACCGTCGGCACGCTCTCTCTTCGATTACCATCGAGATTAGTGATGAACCTGAATAATTGTTATATAGTGCCTGCGTTAAGCATGAACATTATATCTGGATCTTGTTTATTGCGAGACGGTTACTCATTTAAATCAGAGAATAAAGGTTGTTCTATTTATATGAGTAATATCTTTTATGGTCATGCACCCAATGTTAGGGGTTTATTCATATTGAATCTTGATAGTGATGACACACATGTTCATAACATTGATGCCAAAAGATGTAGAGTTGATAATGATAGTACCACTTTCTTGTGGCACTGCCGTTTAGGTCATATTGGTGTAAAATGCATGAGGAAGCTCCATGCTGATGGACTTTTGGAGTCACTTGATTTTGAATCACTTGACACATGTGAACCATGCCTCATGGGCAAGATGACTAAAACGCCGTTCTCTGGAAGAATGGAACGGGCGAGTGACTTATTGGAAATCATACATACTGATGTGTGCGGTCCAGTGAATGTTACGGCGCATGGTGTATATCGTTATTTTCTCACCTTCACTGATGAATTAAGTAGATATGGGTATATTTACTTGATGAAACACAAGTCTGAAACGTTTGAAAAGTTCAAGCAATTTCAGAGTAAAGTTGAGAATCATCGTAACAAGAAAATTAAATTCCTGCGATCTGATCGAGGAGGTGAATATCTGAGTTATGAGTGTGGCAGTCACTTAAGACAGTATGGAATTGTTTCACAGTTGACACCGCCTGGAACACCATATCGTAATGGTGTGTCCGAACGTCGTAGTCGAACCTTATTAGATATGGTGCGTTCTATGATGTCTCTTGCTGATTTGTCACTATCGTTTTGGGGTTATGCATTAGAGACAGCTGCATTCACTTTAAATAGGGCACCATCGAAATCCGTTGAGATGACGCCATATGAACTGTGGTTTGGCAAGAGGCCAAAGTTATCGTTTCTTAAAGTTTGGTTATACCATGTCAAAGCTTTTGGATGCCTTTCTACATATTTCCAATGAATTTTGATGTGCCAAACATACAGCAAGATTCTGAAACTTGCCTGATGTTACAATCTTGCCGATCATGCTTATTTCTGAAGTGCTGCTTAAATGGATGATTTCTGACACTTTGTATTTTCTCTGTTTGTACAGGTGAATGACAATGATCTCTCGAAAGAACTTTACAAAAAATACAGCAGTGTAAGCATGTTTCTTTGTATCGAAAACCTTGCTATTTTGCACCATATTTCTGAAGCATCCATACTTATCAGGTACATAGGCGGAAAGTTCGTGTGTGGCAGATGATATGTGTTTTGTCACACTATGTAGAGGAAGACATAGTTGGGAAAGTGACATCTAGTGTACACACCTGTCTTTACGTAAGCATATTCTTAATCTTATGTGCTTTGCACTTTTACTGCAATTTTATATAATATTAATATATATGTCTAGACTTTCTGTAGGTTGCTTCAAACAAGTCGAATAGTCTGTGTTTTCTCTTTGGTTATACAAACCTGTCTCGAGTTTAAATTCTTATAAGGCTCTAGAACATTTAAAGATCAATTTATTTTCCATGTATAATTTCTATTTTACTGCAGTGCAAGGTCAAATGACACACTTTTTGTCTGTGCAGAGAAATAACCTACCTGCTGTTCGGCAGTACTTGGAGACGTTTGCTATACTTATTTACTTAAAATTTCCAACACTGGTGAGAGCTCCTTCATGTCAGTGCTTGTTGACCTGTGTGACCGGTACATACTTCTTTAGGTGTCTTGTCTGTAACAGTTGACCTCTCTGATGATTATTATTTGCAGGCTGAAGAACAACTCGTTCCTATTTTTCATGATTACGGGATGCGACAACAGGTGAACATTTAGTGAGATGTCTTTCCATTTGTTTTGAGGACGTCCTTCCATTTTAGTCTGTATATTTTATACATCTCTTTGCAGGCACTGTCTTCATATGTTTTTATAGCAGCAAACGTGATCCTCCATTCAAGGGAGCTGGTTGTCCAGAGAAACCATCTGAATCAACTGCTTCCTCCAATAATTTCATTTTTAACATCCCATCACCACAGTCTACGTAGTTTCACTCAGGTAAAACTATGTACTTAAGAATTATGTGGGGCTACATTCTTCTGAAGCTTTATAATGCACTAGTCAACTGAATATCTGTATTGTACCACAGCTACTTGTCCACACTGTTTTTTCCAAGTTGTGGCCTATTTTGCAACTAGAAAGCTCAGAAAATCCATCCATCGAAAGCAGGTGCTTTCAAGATTTGAGAAAGTATCTGGCAGAGAATACCGACTGTGCGAGGTACATCCACATACTTGGGCTATACTTCTCTCAGTGTACCAGCAAGAGTTTACTAAGGGAATTCTTCCCCAACCAATACTGTTAACTTATATACCTTACTCATGCCCTTCTATTAATCTAAAAAGGTGTTAATATAAAAATTTCCTTAAGTGTTCGTATCATCCATATATGTTTTGATTTCAGGCTCAGAGTTTCAATCGGAGGTTTCCTTGATGTTTTTGATCCCGATACATCTGGGACTCCGCCGGGAATATTTACAGCTCGCATTGTGGTTAGTTGTATTCTCTGTATCCTAGAGATTTGAGGACACTGTTGATTTTGTCAGGAAATGAATAACACGGAGGATTCTAGGGCTGTTGTTCGTGTTTTTTATGTGGCACTGAACCTTTCAGCATTTCTGAATATGCCTTGTTTTTATGCAGTCGTCTGGCTTTGAATGTGTTCCAGTGTCCGTGTTGGAGCGAGTAAATAACTTTCTGAATGTAAGCACTTGAACTTGAGCTATCTTGTTGGGTTGGCTTGAAGCTGTATATCCCTATATATTTAGCTGTATGTACCATCAGGACGTGAGGGAGGAGCTGAGGCATGCTATGATAAAGGATTCAGCAACAATCAAAAACGAGGGTCTGGCGGTAAGAAAACATGAGGAGGGCACGGACGAGAAGATAGTAGCCAGTCAAGATTTCCAGAAGAAGATCATACCCCACCGGAACTCGGAGCAAGCACCAAGCAGCAATGGCGCAGTCATGGGCAACAACGACATCTCACGACTGCTCTTTGAGATGGAGGAAGACGACGACACGTTCAGCCTGGCAGTGGAGTCGAGGAAGGAGGCGGCGGAGACGGTGAGGCAGAGCCGGCAGGATCTCATCGTAGTGGCGTCGCTGGTGGAGCGGATCCCGAACCTGGCGGGGCTGACTCGGACGTGTGAGATATTCAGGGCGGGCGGGCTGGCTGTGGGAGACATGGGGGTGGTCCAGGACAAGCAGTTCCGGCTGATCAGCGTGACAGCAGAGAAGTGGGTGCCGATGGTGGAGGTGCCGGCGGAGAGCGTGAGGGCCTTCTTGCAGAGGAAGCGGGTGGAGGGGTACACGGTGGTGGGGCTGGAGCAGACGGCCAACAGCGTGGCGCTGGACGAGTTCGTGTTCCCGGCCAAGACGGTGGTGGTGCTGGGCAGGGAGAAGGAGGGCATCCCGGTGGACATCATCCAGGAGGCGGTGGACGTTTGCGTCGAGATCCCGCAGCTGGGCGTCGTCCGGTCACTCAATGTCCATGTCAGCGCCGCCATCGCCATCTGGGACTACACCCGCCAACAGCGGGCCCGCTCCTCCCCCTCCTTGCGGTAGGTAGCTTCCCGTTCTTCCTTGTTGGAGGGTAAACCAGCCATGCTTGTTGTTGTAAGATGCATGGACCTGAACATCCATGACAAAGACTAGTCATGAACCTTAGCGAGGACTAGATTGTTAGATTTATATATGCACTGAATTGGTCATGACGAAAACTCCTATCAATAAAATGTTAACTGCTCTTGCTCTCCATCGTCCATTAATGTCGTTGCTTCTTCCTGCAAGTACTCAACCACTTGGACAGAAATTTGACCAGACAACTCTATATCTGGTTGACGTGATCACATAATAGGTATTAGGTGCGTTAATACATGGATCAACGCGCCATGATTTTTTCCTTGTTTGACACAATCCAAACTATTGCTCATAGTAATTGTTACTAAGAGGTCTACATCAGATGGAGTACATTAATTTGCTTGTTTATATTCATTATTAAAGGGAAAAAATGTGTCGCTTTGGCATATTAAAAGGGAACTTTGATGATAATATTATCAAAGATTTGCATATGGCTGACCATGTCAGAAAATCTTGCGCAGACTAATCTAGTCGGCAGCCAAAGACCATTTCTATCCGTTGGGCGGTTCCACTTGACTATGCCCATTGCTCACGAGTTCACACTGCTCGCCGTGCCTATATAAACACATACATCCCCTGCATACTCAAACAATCAGTCACTTAACAAACACAGCACGAATACAAGAGAAAAGAAGACCCAAAGGAGCTGAAAACAAATGGCATCCTCCCCTACCTTCCTTCTCCTTGTTGCTCTTTTCGCCTTGGTCTCATGGCAGGCTGTTGCCTCCGACCCTGGACCGCTCCAGGACTTTTGTGTCGCCGACATGCATTCACCAGGTAATGCTTACTTCCCGCTTTCCCGTCCTGCTATCACCAAGAAAAGAATTTCTGAAAATTATCTACATGTTAAACTACTTCCTAGTAATTCCTAAGCTTACACTCTATATCTCCTCTCTGCACCAGTGCGTGTTAATGGATTTGTTTGCAAGAACCCGATGGATGTCAACGTTGATGACTTCTTCAAGGCAGCCGCCCTCGACAAGCCTAGGGTGACCAACAAGGTTGGATCCAACGTCACCTTGATTAACGTCATGCAGATTGCTGGACTGAACACTCTCGGCATCTCAATCGCGCGCATTGACTATGCCCCCTTGGGCCAGAACCCACCACATACGCACCCACGCGCCACTGAGATCCTCACAGTGCTCGAGGGGACACTGTATGTCGGATTTGTCACATCCAACCTGCCCGCCCCCAACAGAAACAAGTTCCTCTCCAAGGTGCTCAACAAAGGTGATGTGTTTGTCTTCCCCGTAGGGCTCATTCACTTTCAATTCAACCCCAACCCCCACCAGCCCGCCGTTGCAATTGCCGCGCTCAGCAGCCAGAATCCAGGGGCTATCACAATTGCCAATGCAGTGTTTGGGTCAGACCCAGCAATATCAGATGATGTTCTTGCCAAGGCATTTCAGGTGGAAAAGAATACAATAGATTGGCTTCAGGCTCAGTTCTGGGAGAACAACCACAACTAAGTCAGACTTTGAGTGATTACCCGGAAGATTACTGCATAGACCAAGGAGTTAGTTGAGTTCCTAGACATGCAGCATAAGCTATAAAATAAACGGAGCATATGTCAGGCCGGTGTGTGTATGTAAACATTGAATGTATTTCTACCTTCCAAATAATTGACAATACCATTTTTTATCACACGGATATGATCTCATATGCGTTTTTGGTTCTAATGTGTCGTATTTCTCAGAACAAATCAAAATTTGGGTTCTTTTCCCCTTGTTCTGAAACAATAGATGATTAGGTTAAAAACGAAACAATACACAATTATTTGGTAATTCAAATATGTTTGATGCTAGGGTTGAACACCTAGGACTTTCTTGCAATACATGTGAAGTATGCGATGGTTGGAGCCGGATTGTGCACAAGATTGAAATATGAAAGTTGAATGTGCAAAAGCTGCTTCCTGGAGTCATTGTTCTGGTATCTCCCTTTCTGGTGGATGCACTAGGAAATTTACGGTTCCTACATGTAATGTTTTAGCTTCCCGGTGGTTCAAAACTCTTGCAAGTTCGGTCGACAAATGATTTAATCGGAATTGATGAGGTGACTCGTTTTATGAAAATACTTATGAGCATTATTTCTTTGTTTTCTTAAGTTGAGAACTAGAAATACGGTTTTTACTAAGTTATTATAGAAACTGGGCACACAGGAGAGCAGGTTCGAACAATCAGCTCAAACATACATATAGAAAACATGCATGAATGTACAAAATAAACGATTATTACCTAGACCCCCCAAAAATGATTATTATTTGAGTTGTTTCTTTGTAACAAGCTTGTGATAGATCCATTTTATCACGAAATGGACTTCGGCCTGCTTCATACATAAAGTCTGATGGTTGAAGGATAGACGGTGTTGAGGAAATCATCATACAAGATGATCAAGGAAAGCACGACAAAATAAGCAAAACATGCTAACAAGCACCGGAAGTGCACAATTAGATGCCTCCAACATGCACCGGAAGTTCCACTTGACGGAGACATCTTTTCTGTATCAAAACTACCAACACAGACCTCCAAGAAATAATAAGTTTATGAGTGGCCACCAGGCCTAGGCATTGGATGCACTGTTTACTCTAACAAAAGAGGCATGTGAGGTGCGTCATGAGAAATTTTTGACCGAGTAAGTATCTTATTGATGTGATGATAACAGGGGCCGCTACATATAATAGTTGTGTATTAGGTGTATTCATGCATGAAATGACACACCTAGATTTCTTCCTCATTGACACAATCCGTTAACTACCGCATCATTTTGCAACCTAATATTTTTTACATCACTAGGTGACTCATGTTGCAAAGTTTCTCTGTTTATTTTTTCCCTTGGTTTTGGAGGACAGTAAGATATTCCATTAAACCTCTAACCATGCTTTCTAACGATTACTACACATATCTATAAATGTATAATTATGTGTATGTTCTTTTTATCCCATGCCATACCTTGTGCACAGTATTGTTCATGACAAATCCGTTGGCAAATATATAGTTTGCTTATGTTAGTGGCCGCACCTTGAAAAGCTTGATTGCACGCATTCTGTAGCAACTTAAAAGAACGGAGAGAGTAGATAAAGCTAAGCAGGTGACTTTGTCTAGGTAGAAAACGATTGCTTTACATCCCTTGGCTATTCTCAACCGCTCTTTGACCTCGTGCGCACCAGTTCTCACCATGACCAAAGTATGGTGATGGGTGGTGACTTTTCTTGGCACCAGCCCTGCAAGCATTGTGCCGACTTGGGTGAGATGAATAAATAATACGTAATTACTACTCAGCCGTACATCAGATGATGCATGCAGTTGCGCTTAGGCATATTAAAAGGAAACTTGAGAAGCTAATGCAAACATCTAACCAGAAGCCAATAGCTGATTATATGGTAATTAGCTCAGAGATTGCAATGTGCAAGTTGAATGTGAAAAAAATTCCTTTCTGGAGCCGTTCTTGTGGTCTGTCATTCTCGTGCATGTAAGAAGTAGTTTACATTTGCTTTGCTATGAAACTTATTGTTTTGGTTGCCTTTAGTTGTATTTTCGCTGAATGTTTTGTTTTAGCTTCCTTTTGGTTCAAAACTCTTGTAAGTTTGATTGATCATTCCACAGCAAAACTATTGTAGATATCTGAGTCCCCAAAACAATTATTATTTGAGTTGTTTCTTTGTAATAAGCTTGTAATAGAATCAATTAAATCATCTGATGAAAACTTCTTTCTATACTAAAACTGCCAAGAGACACCTTGATGAAATTAATCTGTTTATGAGTGGCCGCCTGGCCTAGTCTAGTCATTGGATGCACTATTTACTCTGGCAAAAGAAGCAGGTGAGGTCTGGTGCCATTAGCCAAGTCTAGAAGGCTAACCAGATTGTTAGATTTATACACGAACTGGTCATGCATGATGGAACTCTTCCCAAGAAGATGTTAACTAGTCTTGCTAAGATCATATGGAAACTACCTGCTCTCCATCGTCATGGCATTTGTATCAGCTCTCCTTTTGGTTGGGTACTTCGTGCATTAATGTTGTCGTTTCTTCCTGTAAGTACTCAACCGCTTCGAGATACATCTGACCAAGTAAATATCGGATTGACATGATGATAAGGTACATGGGCTGCTACATATCAGCTAACTACCCAGTCGTCTTATGTTGCTGGATTTCATCAGAGATGTATCGGCAAATACTATATAATTTCATAGTTTGAAAAGCTCGATTGCACACATGATTCTATATCAACTTCTGGAAATAACATAGAGTAGTAGTCACACTATATGTCTTTAGAAGTCATAAACACATGAATCAAAGCCATGCGTGAGTAGGTGACTTTGTCTATGTTGGCCTCAAGTTTGAAAACGATTGATTGCCTTACATGACCTGGCTTTTCTCAACTGCTCTTTGACTGGTTTCGTAGGCACTGGTTCCAACTATGACCGAGTATATGATATCGAATTAAACTAGTGCCGGATGTTTCTTGTCTTAAATATCTTTTCCTTAATAATGATGTGTGGTGAATTTTGCTAGAATCGCCCCTGCATGTATTTTGGCGACTCGGGTAAAATGGAGAAACATTCATAATTACTACTCAGCCGTACACAACACTATAGAGTAGCTTTTATATGGCTGTATACCCGGCATTTTTTCTTTGAAGGGAAAATGTGAAGGGAGCTCGTAAAGTTTATACAAAATAGTTTAATCAGCAGCCAGAGACCATCTCAATCGGTTGGTCGGTTCCAATTGGCAAGGTCTATTATTGCTCATGAGTTCAGACACTGCTTGCCGCACCTATATAAACACATACATACCCAGGATATCCAAACTATCACTCACGCCACAACCACAAACAGGAACACAAGAGAGGGAAATCAATAAGATGGCATCCTCCTCTTCCTTCCTTCTCCTCGCTGCGCTTCTTGCGTTGGTCTCATGGCAAGCCACTGCCTTCGATCCTAGCCCACTCCAAGACTTTTGTGTGGCCGACATGCAATCACAAGGTACTGTCCGGTTTCTCACCATGTTTTCACCAAATACATAAGTTGAAATGAATTTATCGAAATAATATTCAAGTCGAAACAACTTTGTAAGATCTGAGCTTACATGTTGAATCTCCTCTATGCACCAGTGCGTGTCAATGGGTTTGTTTGCAAGAACCCGATGGAAGTTAACGCAGACGACTTCTTCAAGGCAGCGAACCTCGACAAGCCTAGGGTGACCAACAAGGTTGGATCCAACGTCACCTTGATCAATGTCATGCAGATTGCTGGACTCAACACCCTCGGCATCTCAATTGCGCGCATCGACTATGCTCCCTTGGGCCAGAACCCACCACACACACACCCTCGCGCCACTGAGATCCTCACGGTACTCGAGGGGACATTGTATGTCGGGTTTGTCACATCCAACCTGCCCGCTCCCAATAGAAACAAGTTCCTCTCGAAGGTGCTCAACAAAGGTGATGTGTTTGTCTTCCCCGCGGGGCTCATTCACTTCCAATTCAACCCCAACCCCCGCCAACCCGCCATTGCAATTGCCGCGCTGAGCAGCCAGAACCCAGGGGCTATCACAATTGCCAATGCAGTGTTTGGATCAGATCCCGCAATATCAGATGATGTTCTTGCCAAGGCATTTCAGGTGGAAAAGAATACAATAGACTGGCTCCAGGCTCAGTTCTGGGAGAACAACCACAATTAAGTCACACATTGGGTGATTACACGGAAGACAAGTTCACAAATTAAGGACATGGTTGAGTTCCTAGATATGCATCGTAATCTATAAAATAAAAGGAGCATATGTCATTCAATTGTGTGTCTGTAATCAGTGAATGTATTTCTACCTTTTAAATAATGGAAAATATTGTTTTTTTATCACACTGATATGATCTCATATGCCTTTTTGGTTCTAATGAGTCATATTTCTCATAAACAATCAATATTTTGGGTTCTTTCTCCCTTATTCCGAAACAATATTTGATTATGTTAAAAAAAAGAAACTATACTCGATTATTTGGTAATGCAGTATATTTTTGATGCTAGGGTTGAACACCTATTTATCTTGCAATACATGTGAAGCATGCGATGGGTGGAGCCCGATTGTGCTTAGGATGTAAATGTGAACGTGGAATGTGCAAAAGTTGCTTCCTGGAGTTGTTGTTCCGGTCTCTCGCTTTCTGGTGCATCAAATACAAATATACAGTTCCTGCAAGTAACTGTTTTTAGCTTCCTTTTGGTTAAAAAATCTTGTAAGTTCGATTGATGGTTGCTTTAATGGAAATCGATGAGGTGGATCATTTTATCTAAATATTTGTGTGCATTTTTTTTCTTCTAAAGTTGAGAACTTAAAATACAATTTTTACTAACTTTTAGAACCTGGGCACATCAGAGACGAGATTCAAAAAAGTAGCCCCAGCATACATATAGAAAACATGCATAAATATACAAAAGAAACGATTATTACCTAAAACCCCCCAAAATGAATATCATTTGAGTTGTTTCTTTGTAACAAGCTTGTCATAGAAGCATTTTATCACGAAACGGACTTCGGCCCGATTGGCTGAATGATACATGGTGTTGGGGAAATCGTCATACAAGATGGTCAAAGGAAGCATGGCAAAACCAGCCAAACAAGCACTGGAACTGCCTAATGACACGCCTCCAGCATGCGGACAGCAGAGCCATGGCGACGACCTCAAGAGGGAAGTGACTACCAAGACAGCGCTGCCACCAGCGCCGAGGCACCGAGATTTCTTTTGACCATCTCGCACACCTCCCATGTGGAATCGGACCACAAGAGCTACCACGACGGGTCGAGGACTCCATATCAGAATCAAGGCTTGGCCACCACCGACGATGATAGTTTCGCCACGAGCGTCATCTTCTAACCTAATATTTTTTATATCACTAGATGACACATATTGCAAAGTTTCTCCGTTTTTATTTTCCTCTTGGTTTTGGAGGACGGCAAGGTATTCAATTATATCTCTGACCATGCTTTTTAATCATATTTATGTTATGCTGTTAAGACACACCGTTAAATGTATAATTATGTGTATGTTCTTTTTATCCCATGCCATATAATGTGCATAGTATTGTTCGTGTCAAATCCGGTGGCAAATGTATAGTTTGATTATGTTAGTGGCCATAGCTTGAAAAGCTTGATTGCACACACATTCTGTAGCAAGTTAAAAGAATGGAGAGTAGATCAATCAAAGCATGTGACTTTGTCTAGGTAGAAAACGTTTGCTTTACATTACTTGACATCTCTCAACTGTTCTTTGACCTCGTGTGCATCAGTTGTCACCTTGACAAAGTATAAGTATATGATATCTAATAGACTATGGTGATGGGTGGTTATATTTCATGGAACCAGCCTTGCATGCATCACTACTGGAACAATCACCGTTACTGAGTTCTTTTGACTATGCCGAGCATGGGGAACACGGGGTCACGGCAAACACCCAGAGCAGTCTGACAATTGGATTATACATGAACAAACGGTGACTTTCGCCGGTTGGTTGCAGACATGTCTCATGCATGACGACACTGTTGAAGATGACCTGTACTTACTGTCCAAGTTACCATCTTCGACTATATTGACTTTCAAAGGGTACGAGATAAATGGGAATATATTTTACACGACCGCCCAAGATAAAAAGAGCGCCAACCAAAACAGTGATGTCCACTTTGATGCAGCAAACATCAATGGGCCAAAGGACACATATTATGGTTACATAGAGGAGATATGGGAACTTGACTATGGAGGTGATTTGAAGGTCCCTTTGTTCCGGTGCAAATGGGTCAATCTCACTGGAGGAGGGGTAATGATAGACCCGCAGTACGGAATGACAATAGTGGATCTCAACAATCTTGGGCACACAAACGAACCATTCGTTCTAGCCAATGATGTTACACAGGTTATCTATGTGAAGTACATGTCTACCAAGCCGAGAAAAAGAAAAGATAAGGAAGCGAATACATCATACGATGAGTCAAAGCGCCACATAGTTCTTTCAGGGAAAAGAAACATCGTGGGAGTGGAGGACAAGACAGACATGTCAGAAGATTATGGAAAATTTCATGAAATTGCTCCCTTCACAGTGAATGTTGACCCGAGCATCAAGTTAAACGATGAAGGTTTTCCATGGTTACGACGCAAAGGGACACACGCGAAGAAAAAGTTTTATACCCAAAGATCTATCTCTAGTTAGTTTCTGGACTTATATAACTGGAACGTACCACTTCGGACAAAACGAAAGGAATATTTGTAATAGTAGTGTACTTATGTGTTTTGCCATTTGAAATGCGAAGAAATATTATGTCGAAGTATCAGGGTTTCGGAAAAATTCGTCTGTTACAGAGGCATTTCATTTTTTTAAACTTATTTCTACTCCAAAAATTTTGTGCGTTCAGTATGCACCATTCGAAGGCACGTCATCAATTTTCAATCCTTTCTTACTTCATTTGCTATTTTTCATTTATTTACTGGTTTTTTTGAGCTAAATGACACTGAAATTGAAAAGCACTACAAATAAACTCTGAAAAGGTTGAAAGTTGGCATGGTATCATCATTTCATGCTATGTGCTAAAAAGATGAGAGGGTTATGGCAAAAAATAGACGCACTTCGTGTACAAAATGGGCAATCTTTTTCGAAGTATGTGGGTTTCAGACAAAAACTCGTCTGTTACAAAGGCATTTCATTTTTTTAAACTTATTTGAACTTCAGACTTTTTGTGCGTTTAGTATGCACCCTTCAAAGGCACGTCATCAATTTTCAACCCTTTATAACTTCATTTGCTATTTTTCATGTATTTACTGATTTTTTATGAGGTAAATGACCCTGAAATTGTAAAGCACTACAAATGAACTATGTAAAGGTTGAAAGTTGGCATGATATCATCATTTCACCCACGTAGCATGTGCTAAAAAGTTGAAAGGGTTATGTAAAAAACTGAATGCACTTCGTGTACAAAATGAACAATCTCTTTCGAAGTATCAGGCGAACGAAAACTCATCTGTTACAAAGGCATTTCTTTTTTTAAATAACCTAAGAACAAATTGAATATAATAACAAAACACCCTAATATTAAATATCAGAAAAAAGAATCACGAAAAAATCTATTTGTGAACTAAAGTTATTCACAAACTAGTGATTCACACATATTTCAAATAATTCAAATTTGAACTATTCAAATTTGAAAACTACTAGCACTAATAGAAAGTTTATATTTTTTTACCTAAAGCAAAAAGATTAAAAAAAAACTCTAAATAAAGCAAAAAACAACTCAGAAAAAAATTAAAAAGAAAGCATAAAACAAAAGAAAAAAATAAAGCAGAAAACCAAAGAAAAACAAAAAAAGATATAAAAAATCCCACCTATTCGGCCACCAGGACCTGCATACGACTAGAAACCCAACCTCTAGTTGGGTCAGGATGCAGGCCCGTATGGCCCAGTAGGCCCCACAAGGCGGCAGAGGTTCGGTAGGCCCAGAAGGCCTGCATTAGAGAGGAGCTCGACACGGTAGCCGCGACGTGGCTTATAAACCGGTGCAAGCTCCTCTCGACTAGCGTGGTTGGACTAAACATCCACCACACCCCTTGCGTGGCACACTACCTTTAGTCGCGGTTGGTGTCTCCAACCGCGACTAAAGACCCCCCTTTAGTCGTGGTTGGAGCCACTAACCGCGACTAAAGGTGAATTTCATCCAGTCCAACCGGCGGGAAGCAAGGCCTTTAGTCGTGGTTGGTGGTTCCATCCGCTTTAGTCAAGGTTGGAGTCACCAACCGCGACTAAAGGTGCCTCTATATGTACAACAAAAGTTTTCCCAAATCAGCCTTTTCGCCATCGCCGTCCGTCCGCGCGCCCCTGCCCCTCGACGTCGCCGTCCGTTCGTCCGCGCCCCTGCCGCCGCACCTTGCCGCCGCCGTCCGTCCGTGCCTTTGTCGCACCTCGACGTCGTGGCCGCCACGCCTCTGCACCTCGCCGTCGCCGTCCGTCCACGCCCCTACCGCACCTCGCCGTCGTCGTCCATCTGCACCTCTGCCGCACCTCGACGTCGTGGCCGCCACGCCCCTACACCTCGCCGTCGCCGTCCGTCTACGCCTCTGCCGCACCTCGACATTGTGGCCGCCATGCCCCTGCACCTCGCTTGTCGCCGTCACCGCCCCTCCTCGACCTCGCGTGCCGTGGCTCCGCTGTGAGCCCCTACCGCCATGGCCGCCCCCTCCCATCGAGCCCGCACACACACACACACACATGCATGAACACACACACACACACATTTTCTATTTAGATGTTTTATTTGTTTTTCACTAGTATATATGTATGTATGAATGCAT
The DNA here is from genome assembly GCA_022496015.1 of Hordeum marinum. NCBI lineage: Eukaryota > Viridiplantae > Streptophyta > Magnoliopsida > Poales > Poaceae > Hordeum > Hordeum marinum. Next base: position 67,696 of record JAAAWK010000749.1, read on the forward strand.
GTTAGATGGATATAATTAGTGTTTAATTAATATAGATTTTTTTATATAATGTTGTTTTTCTGTTTTTTAGTGGATGTATAGAAGTATGCTTAATTACTATTTTATTTTTCTGTTTTTTAATTTTATATAATGTTGTGTATCATAGTATAGAAAAAATTTGCATATAAAAAAGTTACATAGGAAAAAGTTGACTATATATATAATTGTTAGAAGGACTATATATAAGTGGGAAAAGTTTCGAATTTTTTTGAGAAACGAATATTATTAGGGTAGTTATAACCTAGGAATGGGACATTATAATTGAAAAGAGGATATTTTGCTCAAAATTTCCTAATAAAATGACATTGCATATATAAGAATTTTTTTCATAAGAATTTCTTCTCGGAGTCAACGATGCCCGACCCGCATCCTCGTCGTCGACTCATTCATGACGACATCCTGCTTCAGAGGGGCAACGTTCGGGACTGGGCTCCGCCGGGCTGGCACTAGGAGATGCTACCTTCAGGGGCACGCAGCTTGGTGAGGAACCCGACCCCGGGTCCGGTCGTCGACCCGGTGCTTCTTTGGTGGCGTTCGCGTGGGCCACTTTTGGTGCGGAGGCAGCCGTCCCCGCCGGAGGTGGTATGTCTCCGTGTCAGGGAGGAGGACGAGCACGGCCGTCGCTACATGGATGCGTCGGACGTTAGGTTCTCCAACGCCTGGCAGGTTCTTCAGGGATCTCATCCGAGCTATGATCCTGTGATGGTTCCTTCTCTTTGGGTGTGCACCGCCCGCGTCTCAGGAACCGCGAGTCAACTAGATTCTTCAATAATATTCGATCTGTATTAGCTAGTCATGTTATATATATATGAAAATATTCGAGATGTATCAGTGATAATACTCGAGATGTATTGAAGATTATATTCGATAATATTTGAGACGATTTATTCGATATTATATTCGATGATGCATATTATATGAATTATTCGAGATGCATATTATGTACTACGATTCAGTTTTTCCTTATTGATTGCATGCATTGTAATTTGAATAATAAATTGTTTTATCTTTCTTCTGGGTTAGTTAAATAAAATTTATGGACAATACCGGCTGAGAAGGAGAAGAGGCTCTGTTCGACATCATACACTCCCCGAGCCTAGAGCATGAACCTGAAGATGATGACGGTTCGCAATATCTGAGTCGCCGTCAATCGTTGCCAGGGAGATTGCTTGGCGTGGTGCCAATCAACGCCGGCGAGGAGAGGATGAGTGCATGGGCCTAGGGCCGGCGGAAGAGATCGCCTCTCATGTCATCCACAAGAATGATGTTGGGGCCTGTTTTCTTTTTCTTCTTTGTCGTTTGGAAGCATTTTATCCGGATGAGGGAAACATCATTTCTATATAAAAACTACCAACAGACATCTCCAAGAAAGGCCGACAAGATTGTCAGATTTATGTAGTGAAATGGTCATGCTCAAACTCTCAGCAAGAGGACGTTATCTACTCTTACTAAGATCACATGAATTCTTTCTGTTTTCTATCGTCATTTTTTTTGCATGTGTGGAAAATTTGACCAAATAAAAATCTTATTGATGTGATGATAACAAGGAACGGTACATACAATAGTCGTGTATTAGGTGCATTCATGCATGCAATGATGCGCCTTGATTTCTTCCTCATTGACACAATCCGTTAAGTACCACGTCATCTTGCAACCTAATATTTTTATATCATTGGGTGACTCATTTCTATATAAAAACTACCAACAGACATCTCCAAGAAAGGCCGACAAGATCATCAGATTTATGTAGTGAAATGGTCATGATCAAACTCTCAGCAAGAGGACGTTATCTACTCTTACTAAGATCACATGAATTCTTTCTGTTTTCTATAGTCATTTTTTTTTGCATGTGTGGAAAATTTGACCAAATAAATATCTTATTGATGTGATGATAACAAGGGACGGTACATACAATAGTCGTGTATTAGGTGCATTCATGCATGCAATGACGCGCCTTGATTTCTTCCTCGTTGACATAATCCGTTAAGTACCACGTCATCTTGCAACCTAATATTTTTATATCATTGGGTGACTCATATTGCAAAGTTTCTTTGTTTATTCTTTCCGTTGATTTGGAGGATCGTAGGATATTCCATTGTATCTTTGACCATGCTTTTTAAGTATATGTATGTTTAGCTATCAACACACATCGTTAAAGGTATAATTATGTGTATGTTCTTTTTATCCCATGCCGTATCTTGTGCATAGTATTGTTCATGACAAATCCAGTGTCAAATATATAGTTTGCTTATGTTAGTGGCCACAGCTTGAAGAGCTTGATTGCACGCATTCTGTAGCAACTTAAAAGAATGGAAAGAGTAGATCAAACTAAGCAAGTGACTTTGTCTATGTAGAAACTGATTCCCTTACATCACTTGGCTTTTCTCAACTGCTCTTTGACCTTGTGCGCACCATTTCTCACCATGACCAAGTATATGATATCTAGTAAACTATTGTGATGGGTGGTGACTTTTCATGGAACCAGCCCGGCATGCATTCTGTTGACTTGAGTCACATGGATTAATCGTAATTACTACTCGGCTATACATCAGATGATGCAGTAGCGCTTAGGCATATTAAAAGGAAACTTGACAAGTTTATGCAAAAACTTAATCACTAGTCAATAGATGATTATACGATTATATGTTAATGTGCTCAGGTTGCGCAATGTGTAAGTTGAATGCGCAAAAATTCCTTCCTGGAGTCGTTGTTGTGGTCTGCCTTTCTGGTGCATGTAATAAGTAGTTTACGGTCCCTTTGCTAGGAAACTTGCTGTTTTGGTTCTTGTTAGTTCTATTTTTGAATATTTTGTTTTATCTTCCTTTTGATTCAAAACTCCTTTTGGTTGGACACTTCGTCCATTAATGTTGTCGCTTCTTCCTGCAAGTACCTAACTACTTCGATAGACATCTGACCAAGTAAATATCTATTTGACATGATGATAACGTACAGGGGCTGCCGCAAATCCGCTAACCACTCCACCGTCTTATGTTGCTTCGTTTCATGAAAAATATATTAGCAAATATATAATTTCTTCGTTTGCAAAGCTCGATCGCACACATGATTCTATATCAACTTGTAGAAAGAACCTGGAGTAGTAGTCACTCTATATGTCTTTAGAAGTCATTCACCGGCCAGTAATCAAGCCCACGCGTGAGTAGTTGACTTTGTCTATGTCGGCCTCAACTTAGAAAATGAATTATTACCTTTCATGACCTGGCTTTTCTCAACTGCTCTTTGACTGGTTTCGTCCGCACTGGTTCCAACTATGACCAAGTAGTATATGATATCTAATGAAACTAGTGCCAGATGGTTCTTGTCTTAAAAATCCTTTCCTTAATGGGTGGTGAATTTTCCTGGAATCAACCCGGCATGCATTGTGTTGACTCAGTGAGATGGAGAAACATTCATAATAACTACTCAGCCGTACACATCACCATAGAGTAGCTTTATATGTCTGTATACCCCGCATCACTTCTTTGAAGGGAAAACGTGTCTTAAAAGGGAAACTGTAAAGTTTACGCAAAGTACTTGAATCAGCAGCAGAGACCATTTCAATCTGTTGGTCGGTTCCAATTGGCCAGGTCTATTATTGCTCACGAGTTCAGACACTTCTTGCCGCACCTATATAAACACATACATCCCCGGGATATCCAAACCATCACTCACGCCACAACCACAAACAGGAACACAAGAGAGGGCAATCAATAAGATGGCATCCTCCTCTTCCTTCCTTCTCCTCACTGCTCTTCTTGCGTTGGTATCATGGCAAGCAACTGCCTCCGATCCTAGCCCACTCCAAGACTTTTGTGTGGCCGACATGCAATCACAAGGTATTGTCCGGTTTCTCACCATGTTTTCACCAAATACATAAGTTGAAATGAATTTATCGAAATAATATTCAAGTCAAAACAACTTTGTAACTTCTGAGCTTACATGTTGAATCTCCTCTATGCACCAGTGCGTGTCAATGGGTTTGTTTGCAAGAACCTGATGGAAGTTAACGCAGACGACTTCTTCAAGGCAGCGAACCTCGACAAGCCTTTGGGAGAGAAGGACTTGGGCACTCCGTGTTCCCTTGCCATTGCATTTGGTGCATAGGTTTGAGTTCTCCATGGTGATACGTGGAAGTGAGAAGTTGAGAAGCTATTACTCTTGGGTGTTTGAGCACCCTAGAGCTTGTTCCTCTTGGATGCTTTTGCGCCCTAGACAGTTGGTAGTGCCTCGGAGCTCAATCATTGTGGTGCAAAGCTCCAGGCAAGCTTTGGGGTCTCCAATTAGGTTCTGGAGATTGCCCCGAGCATTTGAGGTCACCTCGGAGCCACAATCCATTGTGGTGGAGCTTCGTGGTGTCGTTAGGAGCCTCCAATCAAGTTGTGGATATTGCCCCAACCTTGTTTGTACGGGTTCGGTGACCACCCTCAAGGGTCCCTTAGTGGAATCACGACATCTTGCATTGTGCGAGGGCGTGAGGAGATTACGGTGGCCCTAGTGGCTTCTTGGGGAGCATTGTGCGTCCACGCTGCTCCAAACGGAGATTAGCGTCCGCAAGGGTGTGAACGTCGGGATACATCATCGTCTCCGCGTGCCTCGGTTATCTCTTACCCGAGCCCCTTTACTTATGCACTTTACTTTGTGATAGCCATATTATTTCTTATTATATATCTTGCTATCACCTAGTTGTATATCTTTCTTAGCACAAGTTGTTAGTGCACATAGGTGAGCCTAGTGTTTTAGGTTTTGTGCTTGACTATTAAACGATGGTTTTATTCCGCATTTGTTCAAGCCTAAACCATAATTATTTTAAAGCGCCTATTCACCCCCCTCTAGGCGACATCCACGTCCTTTCAATGTGCCACACCATCAAGGGAGCATCAACTTAAATGAGTTTGGTGAGAACTGCTTATGTGGCTTGCTTCATGACTCATGCAATTCATTCTTAATGCTATATTTAGCCCCTTACTAATACTTTGTTCCTCTCTCTCTCTCTCTTTTTAGGCACGTCACAATAAGACGGAGGTGCCAGAGATGTACGACCTCTATGCGATGGCCCATACTGCCTTGTACAAGAAGGTCAAGGCATTATCTGAGTCTGACCTCGATCATCCCGAAAACTTCACCAACATCTTCTCCCACCATAAGCTCGTGAAGTACAGAGATCACGGGAAGGCGAGGAAAGGGAAGGACTTTAACCCAAGCCAGGGGCCTACTGATCTAGAGCTGGTGATGATAGCTGTCAATGGGAGGCCCCATGGCTCGATCGCCATTGGAGACGGCCTTATATGTTGTCCTAGCACTCTCCGGCAGATAAAGGCATGCCAAATGAGCTCCTGTCCTGAGATAACACCTCGTCCACGGCCAGTCGAGCTCGCCATCGAGGTGAGTTTAATGGACTCAACTATCTTTTCACATTACGTTGTGTGTGCGAACCAATATGATTACAATGCTAACAATGAGTTGTCTTGCAGGCTACTATTCTGAAAGAAAGAGAGGCAACGCAGACGCTTTTGTCAGCGAAGGATAAGGAGATGAAGGAGTTGGAGGAGAGGACGGCTGCATTGATGGAGGCAGAGAGGGCACGGAACTATGCATCTAACAGGGCCATATATGAGCTCTTCTTGCTAAGTTTCTTCTTCATATTTGTCAAATCTTGCATTTTAATGTTTGTTTCATTAATGAATAAAAAGACTCGCCACGTCCCTCCGGCGATGCCAGTCATTAACATGGCGGGGACAGTGAGTTTCATTTCAACGCAGTGATCTTTCGAGTGTCATCATGCTAACGACACATTGCAAATGATGTTTGGTGCAGGATATCTCCCGAAACGCATCGCACGACCCTTCTACAGGGGAGCCTTCTCCAGGTGAAACAAGCCAGAACTACCGTGCTTCACCTCCGTGCTGACGAGAATGGTATGTTTTTCTAGTGTTTTGCTTAACAACCACATAATGATGGTTACTTACCTTACCTTAGCTCCAAAATGACATATTTTACCCAAGTTAGCTCTAGAATGACCTATACTTAGCTTAGTTTCCTCCGAAATGACATAATAAGCTTAGGTAGCTCCAAACTTGCATAATAAGCTTAGTAAGCTCCAAAATGACCTATGTTACCCAAGTTAGCTATAAAATGATCTATAATTAGCTTAGTTAGCTTCGCAATGGCATAATAAGCATAGATAGCTCCTACATGACATATTTTCACCTAAGTTAGCTCTAAAATGACATATATTTAGCTTAGTTTCCCCCTAAATGGCATAGTAAGCTGAATTAGCTCCTAAATGGCCTATTTTATCAAATATGTCCTATACTTAGCATAGTTCTCTCCTAAATGACATAATAAGCTTACCTAGCTCCAAAATGGCCTATTTAACCTAGCTTAGCTATTAAATGACCTATACTTAGCTTACTTAGCTCCAAAATGGCATAATAAGCATAGTTAGCTCCTAAGTGACCTATTTTCACCTAAGTTAGCTCTAAAATGGCATATATTTAGCTTAGTTTCCACCTAAATGACATAGTAAGTTGAATTAGCTCATAATGGCCTATTTTATCGAATATGTCCTCTACTTAGCATAGTTCTCTCCTAAATGACATAATAAGCTTACATAGCTCCAAAATGGCCTAGTTTACCTAGCTTAGCTATTGAATGACCTATACTTAGCTTACTTAGCTCTAAACTGGCAGAATAGCATAGTTAGCTCCGAAGTGACCTATTTTTATCTAAGTTAGCTCTAAACTGACATATATTTAGCTTAGTTTCCTCCTAAATGATTGTAGTAATCTGAATTAGCTCCTAAATGGCCTATTTTTATCAAAAATGTCCTATATTTAGCATAGTTCTCTCCAAAATGACATACTAAGCTTACCTAGCTCCAAATGGCCTATTTTACCTAGCTTAGCCATTAAATGACCTATACTTAGCTACTTAGCTCCAAAATGGCATAATAAGCATAGTTAGCCCTTAAGTGACTTATTTTACCTAAGTTAGCTCTAAAATGACATATAGTTAGCTTAGTTTCCTCCTAAATGCACATAGTAAGCTAAATTAGCTTCAAATGGCCTATTTTAGCAAAAAATGACCTATACTTCGCCCAGTTAGCTTCAAATGGCATAATAAGCTTAGCTAGCTCCAAAATTACCTATTTTATCAAAGCTAGCCATTAAATGACCTATACTTCACTTAGTTAGCTTCAAAATGGCATAATAACCATAGTTAGCTCCTAACTGACCTATTTTTGCATTCTCTTATTCATCTAGTCTTCTTCTAATTTTGGAGCTTCCCATTTTGCAGATTACATTCACTTGACGGAAGTTTGCATTGACGGAGTGCTTGGGTTACTTGTATTTTTTATGTTGTATCGATGAACAATGTGACACTTGCTACATATGTATATGAAACTATGTATGTATGAAACTATTGTAATATGGTTGGGTACGGATAAAACTTTCATAATATGTATGGATGAAACTTATTTGAATATGGTTATAATTATGGCAACATATTTATTACTGTGAAATATATATATATATATATGTCATATTGCTGTGAAATTGCTATGGAAATGGATTTAATAAAAAAGGAAAATGGCCTTACTCTTTGCCGTCGGTGGGCTGACGACAAAGGGGGGCCTTGGGCAGACGACGAGGGGGACCCCAGGGGCAAATGGCCTCACTCTTTGCCATCGGCCCACCGATGGCAAAGGGTGCACAAGGCAGACGACAAAAAGGTGGGCAAGGCGGCGGCAAAGGTAGGGGGCCCAAGGCCGACGACAAAGGGGGACCTCAGGGGCAAAGGGCCTTACCCTTTGTCGTCCGCCCACCGACAGCAAACGGGGGTAGAAGGCCGATGGCAAAGGGACCGGGATGGCAAAGAACTGCCGTTAACACTTGACGGCCATAGCTCCTGGGTTTGCCGTCCAAACTCTTTGTCGTCAGCTCCCCCACGGCAAAGATTCTTTGCCATCCATGGTCCTAAGGCGGACGGCAAAGGACCACTTTACCAGGGTTTTTTTGCCGGAATTTTTGTCGTCTGCTGACGGACGGCAAAGGCCTTTCTCCTCCAAATTCCTGATCTTTGCCGCCAGCTATGGCAGATGGCAAATAACTAGATTCTTATAGCGTCTGCAATCGACGTGATGCACGTGACGAAGAATCTTTGGGTGAACCTGCTAGGCTTCTTGGGAGTGTATGGGAAGACAAAAGATAGACTGGAGGCACGCGAGGAACAATAACGTGTGCATGAAAAAGACGGCATGCATCCGGAGCAGTATGAAGGTCCTACCAGTTATGCTCTTACCAAAGAAGAGAATGAAATCTTCTTTGAATACCTCCTCAGTATGAAGGTCCTGTCTCGCTTCTCGTCGAATATAAAGGGAATAATAAATATGGCAAAGAAAAAGTTCCAGAACCTAAAGTCTCGTGACTACCGCATGATTATGACGCAACTGCTTCGGTTGCATTGGGGGCCTTCTACCAGAAAACGTTCGATTAGCCATTGTGAAGCTATGTGCATTGCTCAATGCAATCTCTCAGAAGGTGATCGATCCCAAAATCCTGCCAAGGTTAAGGAGTGATTTGGTGGAATGTCTTGTTAGTTTCGAGCTGGTGTTCCCATCGTCCTTCTTCAATATCATGACGCACGTACTAGTTCATCTAGTCGACGAGATTATCGTCCTGGGCCCCGTATTTCTACACAATATGTTCCCCTTTGAGAGGTTCATGGGAGTCTTAAAGAAATATGTTCGTAACCGCGCTAGGCCAGAAGGAAGCATCTCCATAGGCCATCAAACAGAGGATGTCATTGGGTTTTGTGTTGACTTGACCTTAAGAAGATTGGTCTCCCTCAATCGCGGTATGAGGGGAGACTGGCTGGAAAAGGCACGCTAGGAGAAAGACTCAATAATATGTAGGGACGGGCATTCTTGGTCTCAAGCACACTACACAGTCCTACAGAATTCTACCTTCGTGACCCCGTATGTCGATGAACACAACGATATTCTGCGCTCCAAACACTCGGAGCAGTGTGACGACTGGATTACATGTGAACACATCAGGACTTTTGGCAGTTGGTTGCAAACACGTCTTATGCGTGACAACACTGTTTCTGATGAGCTGTACTCATTGGCCAGGGGACCATCTTCGACTGTAATGACTTACAAAGGGTACGAGATAAATGGGAATACATTTTACACGATCGCCCAGGATCAAAAGAGCACCAACCAAAATAGCGGTGTCCGCTTTGATGCAGCAACCAAGAGGGGAAAGGACACATATTATGGTTACATAGTGGACATATGGGAACTTGACTATGGACATGATTTCAAGGTCCTTTGTTTTAGTGCAAATGGGTCAATCTGTCAAGAGCGGGGGTACAGGAAGATCCACAGTACGGAATGACAACAGTGGATCTGAACAATCTAGGGTACACAGACGAACCACACGTCCTAGCCAATGATGTGGCGCAGGTTTTCTATGTGAAGGACATGTCTACCAAACCGAGAAAAAGAAAAGATAAGCAAGTGAATACATCATAAGATGAGGCAAAGCGCCACATAGTTCTTTCAGGAAAAAGAAACATCATGGGATTGGAGGGCAAGACAGACATGTCTGAAGATTATGAAAAGCTTCATGAAATTCCTCCCTTCAAAGTCTAGGCTGACCCAAGCACCCTGTTAAACGATGAAGATTATCCATGGTTACGACGCAATAAGCAAAGGACACAAGCGAAGAAAAAAGAATATTTTTCTCTCCACAACTATATCATTGCAGTTACATGTGAAGAATGAAATGCCTTTTGTAACACATGAGATTTCGTCCGAAACCTTGATACCTCGAAAGAGATTGTCCGTTTTGTACACGAAGTGCATCCAATTTTTGCCATAACCCTCTCAACTTTTTATAACATGCTATGTGGGTGAAATGATGATACCATGCCAACTTTCAACCTTTTCAGAGTTCAGTTGAAGTGCTTTCCAATTTCAGGGTTATTTAGCTCAAAAAAACCAGTAAGTGCATGAAAATAACAAATGAAGTCAGAAAGGGTTAAAATTGTTGATGTGGCTTTGAATTGTGCATTTTGAACACACAAAAAGTATGGAGTTCAAATAAGTTCAAAAAATGAAATCCCTTTGTAACAGATGAGTTTTCGTCCGAAACTGTGATACTTCGAAAGAGATTGTCCATTTTGTACACGAAATGCATCCAGTTTTTGACGTAACCTTCTCAACTTTTTAGCACATGCTATGTGGGTGAAATGATGATACCATGCCTACTTTCAACCTTTTTAGAGTTCATTTGAAGTGCTTTTTAATTTCTTTCAAAACATCGTGGGAGTGGAGTTCAAAAAAGAATCAAGTAAAAAGCTTTTATAAACCTCTAGTATTTTTGAAACTATAATTATATAAAAATTATGCAACTAAAATTATCAAAGTATTTTTGTTCAAAACATTAATAGCAAAAGAAATATAATGATAAAACACACTAGAAAAAAAAAAAAAAAAATAAAGCAAAAAACAAAACAAAAATAATGGAAATTATGCAACTAAAATTATCAAAGTATTTTTTGTTCAAAAGAATGAACTAAAATAACAGAAGAAAAATACTGGAAAAAAATAAAGCAAAAAACAAAACAAAAACACTGGAAAAAATAAATAATGCCACCCATTGGTCCCGGTTGGTGAGACCAACCAGGATCAACACCCACGTTTAGTTTCGGTTGGTGCCACCAACCGGGACCAAAGGTCTCTGCCTCCCACCCTTTGGGCTGACGAAAAGAGACCTTTGGTCCCGGTTGGTGGTACCAACCGGGACTAATACCCACCATTAGTCTCGGTTGGTGCCACTAACCGGGACCAAAGGTCTCTGCCTCCCACCCTATGGGCTGGCAAAAAGAGACCTTTGGTCCCAGTTGGTGGCACGAAACGGGACCAAAGGGGGGCATTGGTCCCGGTTGGTACCACTAACCACCAACCGGACCAATGCTTCTTCTATATAAGTAAACACTTAGAAATTTTCAGTTTTCATCTGCCAGTTGCCCCGAGCCTGCCGTCGTAACCCCATCGCCGCCCCGAGCCCGCCGTCCTCGTCGCGCCCCATACCCGCTATCGCCGCCCCGTCGCCGCCCCGAGCCCGCCGTCCCCGTCACCGCGTGCCGCCCGAGCCCGTTGTCCTCGTCCCCGTCGACCCCGTCGCCTCCCTGAGCCTGCCGTCTTCGACCCCGTCACTACCCCGAGCACGCCGTCCTGGTCGCCGACGTCCAGCCATCGCCGACTCCCTACTGAGCCCCCCTTTCCCATGGTCCCCTGCTCCCCGTCACCGCATGCCGCCCCGAGCCATGTACAAAAATGTAGAGTGAAAACGAAAACAAACATATAAGAACAAACAAAGAAAAAAAAATGAAAAGGAAAAGAAAACTGCCCGGCCCAGCCACCACCCCATTTTCATAATCTTCAGACATAATCTTCAGTTTTTCCACCGAGTCCACGTCGCACCAGAGCACCCGCGGCGAAGCAAGTTTTTTTTGAAGGTAGTTTATTTGTTAAACGAAAATGTTGGAATCGGCTCTATCATCACATTGGCATCGGCTCTATCTATCAACAAGGCCACGGGAGCACCCCGTCCCCCTGTCATCACATTGGCATCGGCTCCCCAAGTGCTTTCCAACGGATCCAGAATGTATGTCGTTTCGATATACCCCCTCCCTAATAACTTCGACATGAGGGGGGCCGATATACCCCCTCCTCGATTATTATTTTCTAAGTTACTAAGGTAAATTGTTCACCCCCTCTTGATATACTGGGCGACCAACTCTCGAGGCCACCCAAATCCTAGAAAAAAACGTTGTCGATATACCCCCTCCTCGATAACTTTGACATGAGGGGAGGTCGATATACCCTCTTCCCGATAACATTTTTTTTCTAAGTTACTACGGTAAAATGTTCACCCCCCTCTCGATATACCGGGCGACCAACTCTCGAGGCCACCCAAACCCTAGAAAAAAGCGTTTTCGATATACCCCCTCCCCGATAACATTTTGTTCTAAGTTACTAAGGTAGAATGTTCACCCCCGCTCTCGATATACCGAACGACAAACTCTCTAGGCCACCCACACACTAGAAAAAAGCGTTGTCGATATACCCCCTCCCGATAACATTTTTTTCTAAGTTACTAAGGTAAAATGTTCACCCCCCTCTCGATATACCGGGTGACCAATTCTTGAGGCCACCCATACCCGAGAAAAAAAGCGTTGATGATATACCCCCTCCCTGATAACATTTTTTTCTAAGTTACTAAGGTAAAATGTTCATGTAGAAAACTCCGGTAATATAGATTTATCAAGAATTCCCCCATTATGGTTGTGCACAAGTTGATCCAAATTTTTTCTGATCCCATCTATATATATTCTTCTATATGTCATGTTGTGTGTCAAAGTATAGAAGAAATCCATGGCTTCATCATCAGCCGGAAGTAACCGGCGTATGATGTTACGAAGCTCTTCAAAGTTGTTTGGAACGGAGTTCCGGATAGAATAATTTGCTTTTTGGTACGAATTTCAGCAACGGCCTTCCAACTAGCGATATTCGGAACGCTCTTGTTGGACTTTGTACCAAAAAGCTAATTATCATATCCGGGACTCCGTTGCAAAACAATTTTAGAGAGCTTCGTACCATTATGCGCCTATTACTGTTGGAAATATACCCTAGGGGAAATAATAAAATGGTTATTAGTATTTCCTTGTTCATGGTAATTGTCTATTGTGCATGCTATAATTGTATTAATCGGAAAACATAATACATGTGTGAATACATAGAACACAACATGTCCCTAGTGAGCCTCTAGTTGGCTAGCTCGTTGATCAATAGATGGTCACAGTTTCATGACCATGGACATTGGATGTCATTGATAGCAGGATCACATCATTAGGAGAATGATGTGATGGACAAGACCCAGTACTAAGCATAGCACAAGATCATGTAGTTCGTCTGCTAAAGCTTTTCCAATGTCAAGTATCGTTTCCTTAGACCATGAGATTGTGCAACTCCTGGATACCGTAGGAATGCTTTGGGTGTGCCAAATGTCAGAATGTAGTTGGGTGGCTATTAAGGTACACTACGGGTCTCTCCGAAAGTGTCTGTTGGGTTGCACAAATAGAGACTGCGATTTGTCACTCCGTGTGACGGAGAGGTATGTCTGGGCCCACTCGGTAAGACATCATCATAATGATCTAATGTGACTAAGGGTTAGCCACAGGATGATGTGTTACGGAACGAGTAAAAAGATTGCCGGTAACGAGATTGAACAAGGTATAGGGATACCGACGATCGAATCTCAGGGAATTATCGTACCGGTAGACAAAGGGAATTCTATACGGGATTATTGAATCCCCGACATCGTGGTTCATCCGATGAGATCATCGTGGAGCATGTGCGAGACGACATGGGTATCTAGATCCCTCTGTTGGTTATTGACCGGAGAGGTGTCTCGGTCATGTCTACATGCCTCCTGAACCAGTAGGTGTCTACACACTTAAGGTTCGATGCCGCTAGGGTTATAGGGAAATAGTGTATGTGGTTACGAAGGTTGTTCCGAGTCCCGGTTGAGATCCCAAATGTCACGAGGAGATCCGGAATGGTCCGGAGGTAATGATTCATATATAGGAAGTGAGGTTTTGGTCATCGGAAGTGTTTCAGGGATTACCCGTAACGTACCGGGACCATTAGAAGGGTTCCGGGGGTCCACCAAGGGGGGCCACTAGCACCGGAGGGCTGCATGGGCCACAAGGGGAGGGAACCAGCACCTAGGTGGGCTGGTGTGCCCACAAGGGGCCCAAGGTGCAGCTTGAGGGGGAGGGGGGCAAACCTAGAGGCAGATGGGCCCTAGGCCAACCTAGGGCACCGCCCCTCCCACTCCCTCTCTGGCCGCCGCCCTAGATTGATCTAGGGTTGGCCGCCGGCCCTGGGGAGGGAACCCTAGGGCTTCCGCACCCCTCCTCCTCCCCTATATATATGAGGGGTTTGGGGGGCTGCCAGACACACGAGTTCTTCCTCTCTCGGCGCAGCCATACCCTTCCTCTTCCTCGTTCTCCTTGGTGCTTGGCAAAGCCTTGCCGGAAACCACGCAGCTCCACCATCACCACGCCGTCGTGCTGCCGGAGCTCTCGCTCA
>JAAAWK010000750.1:0-10867 GCA_022496015.1 Hordeum marinum
AACGAAATTCCTTTGTAATAAATGAATTTTCGTCTGAAACCCTCAGACTTCTTATGAGATTGTCCAATTTGTACACGAAGTGCATCCCGTTTTTGCCGTAACCCTCTCAACTCTCTAGAAGTTGCTATGTGGGTGAAATTATGATGTCATGCCAAGTTACACCCTTTTCAGAGTTCATTTGTATTGCTTTTCGAATTCAGGGTCATTTAGCTTAAAATAAATCATTAAATGCACGAAAATATAAATGAAGTCAGAAAGGGTTGAAAATTGATGATGTGCCCTTGAATGGTGCATATTGAATACACAAACGTATGGAGTTCGAATAAGATATTAAAAATGAAACCCTTTGTAATAGATGAGTTTTCATGTGAAACCCTCATACTTCTTATGAGATTGTCGAATTTGTACACGAAGTGCATCCAGTTTTTGCCGTAACCCTCTCAACTCTCTAGAAGTTGCTATGTGGGTGAAATTATGATGTCATGCCAAGTTACAACCTTTTCAGAGTTCGTTTGTACTGCTTTTCAAATTCAGGGTCATTTAGTTCAAAATAAATCATTAAATGCATGAAAAATATCAAATGAAGTCAGAAAGGGTTGAAAATTGATGATGTGCCTTTGAATGGTGCATATTGAACAAACAAAAAGTATGGAGTTAAAATAAGTTATTAAAACTGAAATCCCTTTGTAACACATGAGTTTTCGTGTGAAACCCTGATACTTCTTATGAGATTGTCTAGTTTGTACACGAAGTGCATCCAGTTTTTGCCGTAACCGTCTCAACTCTCTAGAAGTTGCTATGTGGGTGAATTATGATGTGATACCAAGTTAAAACCTTTTCAGAGTTAATTTGTAGTGCTTTTCAAATTCAGGGTCATTTAGCTCAAAATAGATTATAAATGCACGAAAAATATCAAATGAAGTAGAAAGGGTTGAAAATTGATGATGTGCCTTTGAATGGTGCATATTGAACTCACAAAAATTGGATTTAAAATAAGTTATTAAAACGAAATCCCTTTGTAATAGATGAGTTTTCGTCTGAAACCCTCAGACTTCTTATGAGATGTCCAATTTATACACGAAGTGCATCCAGTTTTTGCTGTAACCTTCTCAACTCTCTAGAAGTTGCTATGTGGGTGAAATTATGATGTGATGCCAAGTTAAAACCTTTTCAGAGTTCATTTGTAGTGCTTTTCAAATTCAGGGTCATTTAGCTCAAAATAGATTATAAATGCACGAAAAATATCAAATGAAGTTAGAAAGGGTTGAAAATTGATGATGTGCCTTTGAATGGTGCATATTGAACTCAGAAAAAGTATGGATTTAAAATAAATTATTAAAATGGAATTCCTTTGTAATAGATGAGTTTTCGTCCGAAACCCTCAGACTTCTTATGAGATTGTCCAATTTGTACACGAAGTGCATCCAGTTTTTGCTGTAACCTTCTCAATTCTCTAGAAGTTGCTATGTGGGTGAAATGATGATGTGATGCCAAGTTACAACCTTTTTAGAGTTCATTTGTAGTGCTTTTCAAATTCAGGGTCATTTAGCTCAAAATAAATCATAAATGCACGAAAAATATCAAATGAAGTTAGAAAGGGTTGAAATTGATGATGTGCCTTTGAATGGTGCATATTGAACTCACAAAAAGTATGGATTTAAAATAAGTTATTAAAAACGAAATCCCTTTCTAATAGATGAGTTTTCGTCCGAAACCCTCAGACTTCTTATGAGATTGTCCAAATTGTACACGAAGAGCATCCAGTTTTTGTCGGAACCTTCTCAACTCTCTAGAAGTTGCTATGTGGGTGAAAGTATGATGTCATGCCAAGTTACAACCTTTTTAGAGTTCATTTGTAGTGCTTTTCAAATTCAGGGTCATTTAGCTCAAAATAAATCATAAATGCACGAAAAATATCAAATGAAGTTAGAAAGGGTTGAAATTGATGATGTGCCTTTGAATGGTGTATATTGAACTCACAAAAAGTATGGATTTAAAATAAGTTATTAAAAACGAAATCCTTTGTAATAGATGAGTTTTCGTCCGAAACCCTCAGACTTCTTATGAGATTGTCCAATTTGTACACGAAGAGCATCCAATTTTGCCGGAACCTTCTCAACTCTCTAGAAGTTGCTATGTGGGTCAATTATGATGTGATGCCAAGTTACAACCTTTTCAGAGTTCATTTGTAGTGCTTTTCAATTCAGGGTTATTTAGCTCAAAATAAATCATAAATGCACGAAAAATATCAAATGAAGTTAGAAAGGGTTGAAAATTGATGATGTGCCTTCGAATGGTGCATATTGAACTCACAAAAAGTATGGATTTATAATAAGTTATTAAAAATGAAATCCCTTTGTAATAAATGAGTTTTCGTCCGAATCCCTCAGACTTCTTATGAGATTGTCCAATTTGTACACGAAGTGCATCCAGTTTTTGCCGTAACCTTCTCAACTCTCTAGAAGTTGCTATGTGGGTGAAATGATGATGTGATGCCATGTTACAACCTTTTTAGATTTCATTTGTAGTGCTTTTCAAATTCAGGGTCATTTAGCTCAAAATAAATCATAAATGCACGAAAAATATCAAATGAAGTTAGAAAGGGTTGAAATTGATGATGTGCCTTTGAATGGTGCATATTGAACTCACAAAAAGTATGGATTTAAAATAAGTTATTAAAAACGAAATCCCTTTGTAATAGATGAGTTTTCGTCCGAAACCCTCAGACTTCTTATGAGATTGTCCAATTTGTACACGAAGAGCATCCAGTTTTTGCCGTAACCTCTCAACTCTCTAGAAGTTGCTATGTGGGTCAAATTATGATGTGATGCCAAGTTACAACCTTTTCAGAGTTCATTTGTAGTGCTTTTCAATTCAGGGTCATTTAGCTCAAAATAAAGCATAAATGCACGAAAAATATCAAATGAAGTTAGAAAGGGTTGAAAATTGATGATGTGCCTTTGAATGGTGCATATTGAACTCACAAAAAGTATGGATTATAATAAGTTATTAAAAACGAAATCCTTTGTAATAGATGAGTTTTCGTCTGAAACCCTCAGACTTCTTATGAGATTGTCCAATTTGTACACGAAGTGCATCCAGTTTTTGCCGTAACCCTCTCAACTCTCTAGAAGTTGCTATGTGGGTGAAATTATGATGTCATGCCAAGTTACAACCTTTTCAGAGTTCATTTGTATGCTTTTCAATTCAGGGTCATTTAGCTCAAAATAAATCATTAAATGCACGAAAAATATCAAATGAAGTCAGAAAGGGTTGAAAATTGATGATGTGCCTTGAATGGTGCATATTGAATACACAAACGTATGGAGTTTAATAAGTTATTAAAAATGAAACCTTTGTAATAGATGAGTTTTCGTGAAACCCTCATACTTCTTATGAGATTGTCCAATTTGTACACGAAGTGCATCCAGTTTTTGCCGTAACCCTCTCAACTCTCTAGAAGTTGCTATGTGGGTGAAATTATGATGTCATGCCAAGTTACAACCTTTTCAGAGTTCGTTTGTACTGCTTTTCAAATTCAGGGTCATTTAGTCAAAATAAATCATTAAATGCATGAAAAATATCAAATGAAGTCAGAAAGGGTTGAAAATTGATGATGTGCCTTTGAATGGTGCATATTGAACAACAAAAATATGGAGTTAAAATAAGTTATTAAAACTGAAATCCCTTTGTAATACATGAGTTTTCGTGTGAAACCCTGATACTTCTTATGAGATTGTCCAATTTGTACACGAAGTGCATCCAGTTTTTGCCGTAACCTCTCAACTCTCTAGAAGTTGCTATGTGGGTGAATTATGATGTGATGCCAAGTTAAAACCTTTTCAGAGTTATTTGTAGTGCTTTTCAAATTCAGGGTCATTTAGCTCAAAATAATTATAAATGCACGAAAAATATCAAATGAAGAGAAAGGGTTGAAAATTGATGATGTGCCTTTGAATGGTGCATATTGAACTCACAAAAATATGGATTTAAAATAAGTTATTAAAAACGAAATCCCTTTGTAATAGATGAGTTTCGTCTGAAACCCTCAGACTTCTTATGAGATGTCCAATTTGTACACGAAGTGCATCCAGTTTTTGCCGTAACCTTCTCAACTCTCTAGAAGTTGCTATGTGGGTGAAATTATGATGTGATGCCAAGTTAAACCTTTTCAGAGTTCATTTGTAGTGCTTTTCAAATTCAGGGTCATTTAGCTCAAAATAATTATAAATGCACGAAAAATCAAATGAAGTTAGAAAGGGTTGAAAATTGATGATGTGCCTTTGAATGGTGCATATTGAACTCACAAAAAGTATGGATTTAAAATAAATTATTAAAATGGAATTCCTTTGTAATAGATGAGTTTTCGTCCGAAACCCTCAGACTTCTTATGAGATTGTCCAATTTGTACACGAAGTGCATCCAGTTTTTGCCGTAACCTTCTCAACTCTCTAGAAGTTGCTATGTGGGTGAAATGATGATGTGATGCCAAGTTACAACCTTTTTAGAGTTCATTTGTAGTGCTTTTCAAATTCAGGGTCATTTAGCTCAAAATAAATCATAAATGCACGAAAAATATCAAATGAAGTTAGAAAGGGTTGAAATTGATGATGTGCCTTTGAATGGTGCATATTGAACTCACAAAAAGTATGGATTTAAAATAAGTTATTAAAAACGAAATCCCTTTGTAATAGATGAGTTTTCGTCCGAAACCCTCAGACTTCTTATGAGATTGTCCAATTTGTACACGAAGAGCATCCAGTTTTTGTCGGAACCTTCTCAACTCTCTAGAAGTTGCTATGTGGGTGAAATTATGATGTCATGCCAAGTTACAACCTTTTTAGAGTTCATTTGTAGTGCTTTTCAAATTCAGGGTCATTTAGCTCAAAATAAATCATAAATGCACGAAAAATATCAAATGAAGTTAGAAAGGGTTGAAAATTGATGATGTGCCTTTGAATGGTGCATATTGAACTCACAAAAAGTATGGATTTAAAATAAGTTATTAAAACGAAATCCCTTTGTAATAGATGAGTTTTCGTCCGAAACCCTCAGACTTCTTATGAGATGTCCAATTTGTACACGAAGAGCATCCAGTTTTTGCCGTAACCTTCTCAACTCTCTAGAAGTTGCTATGTGGGAAATTATGATGTGATGCCAAGTTACAACCTTTTCAGAGTTCATTTGTAGTGCTTTTCAATTCAGGGTCATTTAGCTCAAAATAAAGCATAAATGCACGAAAAATATCAAATGAAGTTAGAAAGGGTTGAAAATTGATGATGTGCCTTTGAATGGTGCATATTGAACTCACAAAAAGTATGGATTTAAATAAGTTATTAAAAATGAAATCCCTTTGTAATAATGAGTTTTCGTCCGAAACCCTCAGACTTCTTATGAGATTGTCCAATTTGTACACGAAGTGAGTGCATCTTTTCGTAACCCTCTCAACTCTCTAGAAGTTGCTATGTGGGTGAAATTATGATGTCATGCCAAGTTACACCTTTTCAGAGTTCATTTGTATTGCTTTTCAAATTCAGGGTCATTTAGCAAAATAAATCATAAATGCACGAAAAATCAAATGAAGTCAGAAAGGGTTGAAAATTGATGATGTGCCTTGAATGGTGCATATTGAACACACAAAAAGTATGGAGTTAAATAAGTTATTAAAAATGAAACCCTTTGTAATAGATGAGTTTTCATGTGAAACCCTCATACTTCTTATGAGATTGTCGAATTTGTACACGAAGTGCATCCAGTTTTTGCCGTAACCCTCTCAACTCTCTAGAAGTTGCTATGTGGGTGAAATTATGATGTCATGCCAAGTTACAACCTTTTCAGAGTTCATTTGTACTGCTTTTCAAATTCAGGGTCATTTAGCTCAAAATAAATCATAAATGCATGAAAAATATCAAATGAAGTCAGAAAGGGTTGAAAATTGATGATGTGCCTTTGAATGGTGCATATTGAACAACAAAAAGTATGGAGTTAAAATAAGTTATTAAAAACGAAATCCCTTTGTAACACATGAGTTTTCGTGTGAAACCCTGATACTTCTTATGAGATTGTCCAATTTGTACACGAAGTGCATCCAGTTTTTGCCGTAACCCCCAACTCTCTAGAAGTTGCTATGTGGGTGAAATTATGATGTGATGCCAAGTTAAAACCTTTTCAGAGTTCATTTGTAGTGCTTTTCAAATTCAGGGTCATTTAGCTCAAAATAATATAAATGCACGAAAATATCAAATGAAGTTAGAAAGGGTTGAAAATTGATGATGTGCCTTTGAATGGTGCATATTGAACTCACAAAAATGGATTTAAAATAAGTTATTAAAAACGAAATCCTTTGTAATAGATGAGTTTTCGTCTGAAACCCTCAGACTTCTTATGAGATTGTCCAATTTGTACACGAAGTGCATCCAGTTTTTGCTGTAACCTTCAACTTCTAGAAGTTGCTATGTGGGTGAAATTATGATGTGATGCCAAGTTAAAACCTTTTCAGAGTTCATTTGTATGCTTTTCAAATTCAGGGTCATTTAGCTCAAATAATATAAATGCACGAAAAATATCAAATGAAGTAGAAAGGGTTGAAAATTGATGATGTGCCTTTGAATGGTGCATATTGAACTCACAAAAATATGGATTTAAAATAAGTTATTAAAAACGAAATCCCTTTGTAAGATGAGTTTTCGTCTGAAACCCTCAGACTTCTTATGAGATTGTCCAATTTGTACACGAAGTGCATCCGTTTTTGCCGTAACCTTCTCAACTTCTAGAAGTTGCTATGTGGGTGAAATTATGATGTGATGCCAAGTTAAAACCTTTTCAGAGTTCATTTGTAGTGCTTTTCAAATTCAGGGTCATTTAGCTCAAAATAATTATAAATGCACGAAAAATATCAAATGAAGTTAGAAAGGGTTGAAATTGATGATGTGCCTTTGAATGGTGCATATTGAACTCACAAAAAGTATGGATTTAAAATAAGTTATTAAAACGAAATCCCTTTGTAATAGATGAGTTTTCGTCCGAAACCCTCACTTCTTATGAGATTGTCCAATTTGTACACGAAGTGGCATCCAGTTTTTGCCGTAACCTCTCAACTCTCTAGAAGTTGCTATGTGGGTGAAATTATGATGTGATGCCAAGTTACAACCTTTTCAGAGTTCATTTGTAGTGCTTTTCAATTCAGGGTTATTTAGCTCAAAATAAATCATAAATGCACGAAAAATATCAAATGAAGTTAGAAAGGGTTGAAAATTGATGATGTGCCTTTGAATGGTGCATATTGAACTCACAAAAAGTATGGATTTATAATAAGTTATTAAAAACGAAATCCCTTTGTAATAAATGAGTTTTCGTCGAAACCCTCAGACTTCTTATGAGATTGTCCAATTTGTACACGAAGTGCATCCAGTTTTTGCCGTAACCCTCTCAACTCTCTAGAAGTTGCTATGTGGGTGAAATTATGATGTCATGCCAAGTTACAACCTTTTCAGAGTTCATTTGTATGCTTTTCAATTCAGGGTCATTTAGCAAAATAAATCATTAAATGCACGAAAATATCAAATGAAGTCAGAAAGGGTTGAAAATTGATGATGTGCCTTTGAATGGTGCATATTGAACACACAAAAAGTATGGATTTAATAAGTTATTAAAAATGAAACCCTTTGTAATAGATGAGTTTTCGTGAAACCCTCATACTTCTTATGAGATTGTCCAATTTGTACACGAAGTGCATTAGTTTTTGCCGTAACCCTCTCAACTCTCTAGAAGTTGCTATGTGGTGTGATTATGATCATGCCAAGTTACACCTTTTCAGAGTTCATTTGTATGCTTTTCAAATTCAGGGTCATTTAGCTTCAAAATAAATCATTAAATGCATGAAAAATATCAAATGAAGTCAGAAAGGGTTGAAAATTGATGATGTGCCTTTGAATGGTGCATATTGAACAAACAAAAGTATGGAGTTAAAATAAGTTATTAAAACTGAAATCCCTTTGTAAAATGAGTTTTCGTGTGAAACCCTGATACTTCTTATGAGATTGTCCAATTTGTACACGAAGTGCATCCAGTTTTTGCCGTAACCTCTCAACTCTCTAGAAGTTGCTATGTGGGTGAAATTATGATGTGATGCCAAGTTAAACCTTTTCAGAGTTCATTTGTAGTGCTTTTCAAATTCAGGGTCATTTAGCTCAAAATAGATCATAAATGCACGAAAAATATCAAATGAAGTAGAAAGGGTTGAAAATTGATGATGTGCCTTTGAATGGTGCATATTGAACTCACAAAAAGTATGGATTTAAAATAAGTTATTAAAAACGAAATCCCTTTGTAATAGATGAGTTTTCGTCTGAAACCCTCAGACTTCTTATGAGATTGTCCAATTTGTACACGAAGTGCATCCGTTTTGCCGTAACCTCTCAACTTCTAGAAGTTGCTATGTGGGTGAAATTATGATGTGATGCCAAGTTAAAACCTTTTCAGAGTTCATTTGTAGTGCTTTTCAAATTCAGGGTCATTTAGCTCAAAATAGATTATAAATGCACGAAAAATATCAAATGAAGTTAGAAAGGGTTGAAAATTGATGATGTGCCTTTGAATGGTGCATATTGAACTCACAAAAAGTATGGATTTAAAATAAGTTATTAAAAACGAAATCCCTTTGTAATAGATGAGTTTTCGTCCGAAACCCTCAGACTTCTTATGAGATTGTCCATTTGTACACGAAGAGCATCCAGTTTTTTGCCGTAACCTTCTCAACTCTATAGAGTTGCTATGTGGGAAATTATGATGTGATGCCAAGTTACAACCTTTTCAGAGTTCATTTGTAGTGCTTTTCAAATTCAGGGTCATTTAGCTCAAAATAAATCATAAATGCACGAAAAATCAAATGAAGTTAGAAAGGGTTGAAAATTGATGATGTGCCTTTGAATGGTGCATATTGAACTCACAAAAAGTATGGATTTAAAATAAGTTATTAAAAAAATCCCTTTGTAATAATGAGTTTTCGTCCGAAACCCTCAGACTTCTTATGAGATTGTCCAATTTGTACACGAAGTGCATCCGTTTTTGCCGTAACCCTCTCAACTCTCTAGAAGTTGCTATGTGGGTGAAATTATGATGTCATGCCAAGTTACAACCTTTTCAGAGTTCATTTGTATTGCTTTTCAATTCAGGGTCATTTAGCTCAAAATAAATCATAAATGCACGAAAAATATCAAATGAAGTTCAGAAAGGGTTGAAAATTGATGATGTGCCTTGAATGGTGCATATTGAACTCACAAAAAGTATGGATTTAAAATAAGTTATTAAAAACGAAATCCCTTGTAATAGATGAGTTTTCGTCCGAAACCCTCATACTTCTTATGAGATTGTCCAATTTGTACACGAAGTGCATCCAATTTTTGCCGTAACCCTCTCAACTCTCTAGAAGTTGCTATGTGGGTGAAATATGATGTCATGCCAAGTTACAACCTTTCAGAGTTCATTTGTATGCTTTTCAAATTCAGGTCATTTAGCTCAAAATAAATCATTAAATGCATGAAAAATATCAAATGAAGTTAGAAGGGTTGAAAAATGATGTGCCTTTGAATGGTGCATATTGAACAACAAAAGTATGGATTAAAATAAGTTATTAAAACTGAAATCCCTTTGTAAACATGATTTTCGTCTGAAACCCTGACTTCTTATGAGATTGTCCAATTTGTACACGAAGTGCATCCAGTTTTTGCCGTAACCTCTCAACTCTCTAGAAGTTGCTATGTGGGAAATTATGATGTGATGCCAAGTTAAAACCTTTTCAGAGTTCATTGTAGTGCTTTTCAAATTCAGGGTCATTTAGCTCAAAATAGATCATAAATGCCGAAAAATATCAAATGAAGTAGAAAGGGTTGAAAATTGATGATGTGCCTTTGAATGGTGCATTTGCTCACAAAAAGTATGGATTTAAAATAAGTTATTAAAAACGAAATCCTTTGTAATAGATGATTTTCGTCTGAAACCCTCAGACTTCTTATGAGATTGTCCAATTTGTACACGAAGTGCATCCAGTTTTTGCCGTAACCTCTCAACTTCTAGAAGTTGCTATGTGGGTGAAATTATGATGTGATGCCAAGTTAAAACCTTTTCAGAGTTCATTTGTAGTGCTTTTCAAATTCAGGGTCATTTAGCTCAAAATAATTAAATGCACGAAAAATATCAAATGAAGTAGAAAGGGTTGAAAATTGATGATGTGCCTTTGAATGGTGCATATTGAACTCACAAAAAGTATGGATTTAAAATAAGTTATTAAAAACGAAATCCCTTGTAATAGATGAGTTTTCGTCCGAAACCCTCAGACTTCTTATGAGATTGTCCAATTTGTACACGAAGTGCATCCAGTTTTTGCCGTAACCCTTCTCAACTCTCTAGAAGTTGCTATGTGGGTGAAATTATGATGTATGCCAAGTTACAACCTTTTCAGAGTTCATTTGTATTGCTTTTCAAATTCAGGGTCATTTAGCTCAAAATAAATCATAATGCACGAAAATATCAAATGAAGTTAGAAAGGGTTGAAAATTGATGATGGTGCCTTTGAATGGTGCATTTGAACTCACAAAAAGTATGGATTTAAAATAAGTTATTAAAAACGAAATCCCTTTGTATAGAATGAGTTTTCGTCCGAAACCCTCAGACTTCTTATGAGATTGTCCAATTGTACACGAAGTGCATCCCGTTTTTGCCGTAACCCTCTCAACTCTCTAGAAGTTGCTATGTGGGTGAATTATGATGTCATGCAAGTTACCTTTTCAGAGTTCATTTGTATTGCTTTTCAAATTCAGGGTCATTTAGCTCAAAAAATCATTAAATATGCACGAAAAATATCAAATGA
>JAAAWK010000752.1:0-126063 GCA_022496015.1 Hordeum marinum
CTTCTTCTAGTCTTCTTCTTGTTCTTTCTTGTTATTCTTCTTCTAGTCTTCTTCTTCTTTCTTCTTCTCTTCTTCTTCTTCTTCTTCTTCTAGTCTTCTTCTTTTTCTTCTTCTTCTTCTTCTTCTTCTTCTAGTATTCTTCTTCTTCTTAGGTTATTTTCCCCAAAAAAGACATACTTATATAGCTAATATCCTCCACAATAACATAATTAGCTTATTTAGTCCATTTATGACATAATTTGCTTATTCGTTCAAAAATGGCATAATAACCATGGTTACCTCATCAATGTCATATTCTTAGCTTATTATTCTCAAAAATGACATAATTACCTAAGTTAGCTCTCAAAATGACCTATACTTACATAATTTAGCTCAAAGATGGCATCATTACCTAGGTTAGCACAAAAATGACCTATACTTACCTAATTTTCCTAGGTTAGCACAAAAATGGCATACTTACATAGGTTAGCTCTAAAATGACACAAATAAGGAATAAGATGAAGAAAACAAGGAAGAGGATACAAAAAGGAATAGAATAAAAAGAACAAAAGAACAAGACTAGAAGAAGAAGAAGAAGAAGAGAAGAAGAAGAAGAAATTCTTCTTATTCTTCTTCTAGTCTTCTTCTTTTTCTTCTCTTCTTCTAGTCTTCTTCTTCTTCTTCTTCTTCTAGTCTTCTTCTTCTTATTTCTATTCTTCTTCTTCTTCTTCTTCTTCTTCTTTCTTCTTCTTCTATTCTTCTTCTTTTCTTCTTCTTCTTCTAGTCTTCTTCTTCTTATTCTTGTTCTTCTTCTAGTCTTCTTCTTCTTCTCTTCTTTTTCTGCTTCTTCTAGTCTTCTTCTTTTTCTTCTTCTTCTTCTTCTTCTAGTCTTCTTCTTCTTCTTAGGTTATTTTTCCCCAAAAAATACATACTTATATAGCTAATTATCCTCCACAATGACATAATTAGCTTATTTAGTCCATTTATGACATAATTAGCTTATTCGTTTCAAAAATGGCATAATAACCATGGTTACCTCATAAATGTCATATTCTTAGCTATTATTCTCCAAAATTATAAAATTACCTAAGTTAGCTCTCAAATGACCTATACTTACATAATGTAGCTCAAAGATGGCATCATTTCCTAGGTTAGCAAAAAATGACCTATACATACCTAATTTTCCTCGGTTAGCACAAAAATGGCCATACTTACATAGGTTAGCTCCTAAAATGACACAAATAAGGAATAAGATGAACAAAACAAGCAAGAGGAGAAAAAAAGGAATAGAATAATAAGCAAGAAAAAAGGAGAAGACTAGAGGAAGAAGAAGAAGAAGAAGAGAAGAAGTATTCTACTTCTTCTTCTAGTATTCTCTTTTGCTTCTTCTTCTTATAGTCTTCTTATTATTCCTTCTTCTAGTCTTCTTCTTTTATTCTTCTCTTACTCTCTTATTTCTCTTCTATCTTTATTCTTTTTCTTCTTATTCTTCTAGTATTCTATTCTTGTGCTTTTCTAGTCTTATTCTTCTTCGTCTCTTCTCTCTTATTCTGCTTCTGCTTCTTCTAGTCTTATTCTTTTCTAGTCTTCTTCTTCTAGTCTTCTTCTTATTCTTATTCTAGTCTTATTCTTATCCTTGTTCCTTCTTCTTCTTCTTCTAGTCTTCTTCTTCTTCTTCTTTTTCTTCTTCTTCTTCTAGTCTTCTTCTTCTTCTTCCTCTTTTTCTTCTTCTTCTTCTAGTCTTCTTCTTCTTCTTCTTCTTTTTCTTCTTCTTCTTCTTCTTCTTCTAGTCTTCTTCTTCTTCTTAGGTTATTTTCCCCAAAAAAAGACATACTTATATAGCTAATTATCCTCCACAAGACATAATTAGCTTATTTAGTCCATTTATGACATAATTAGCTTATTCGTTTCAAAAATGGCATAATAACCATGGTTACCTCATAAATGTCATATACTTAGCTTATTATTCTCCAAACTGACACAATTACCTAATTTAGCTCTCAAATGACCTATACTTACATAATTTGGCTCAAAGATGGCATCATTACCTAGGTTAGCACAAAACTGACCTATACTTACCTAATTATTCCTAGGTTAGCACAAAAAAATGGCGTGCTTACATAGGTTAGCTATAAAATGACACAAATAAGGAATAAGATGAAGAAAAACAAGGAATAGGAGAAAAAAAGGAATAGAAGAATAAGAAGAAGAAGAAGGAGAAGTTCTTCTTCTTCTTCTTCTTCTTCTTTTCTTCTCCTTCTTCTTCTTCTTCTTTTTCTTATTCTTCTAGTCTTCTTCTTCTTCTTCTTCTTCTTCTCTTCTTCTTCTTCTCTTTTTCTTTTTCTAACTTTCTTATTTCCCATTTTGCAGATTTGATTCCCTTCACGGAAGCTTGCGTTCATGGAGTCCTTGTCCTTCCTTTTTTGTTTTGATTTTGTAGGATGAACAGCGTGAAACTACTGTAATATGGTGGAACTTGCATATGTTTTGATTTGGTATATGTGTTGGATGATCATATATGGTATATGTGTTGGATATGATTTGCAGATTTGATTTGGTATATGTGTTGGATATAGTTTATTATGTGTTGGTTGAGACTATTATTTGCCTTATTATGTGAAATATATATATATATCATATATTTGCATTGAAATTGCTTTGATATAACAAAAAAAACAAAATAAAAGTGGCAATACAGCCCCCTTGTCGTCTGCCGCGGACGGCAAAGTTGCCACGTGGTGGCCACCTGTAAACCTGGGAAGCCTCTTTGCCGTCCGCGACCGACGGCAAAGAGGGACTGGAGGCAGACGGCAAAGGCTGGCCTGTTGCCAGACTGGGCGCTTTGCCTCTTTGCCGTCTGCAGCAGACGGCAAAGAGGGGCTAGAGGCAAATGGCAACGGCCTCTTTGCCGTCCGCGACAGACGGCAAACGCTTGGGGTCTGTTAGCCGCCTAATAGTGGCGTCATCAGCAGTACGCCGTCCAGTTCCTTTGTCGTCTGCAAGCGGACGGCAAATAATCTTTGTTGTCCGCTTGACCGAAGCAGACGGCAAAGGACCCCTTTGCTGGAGTTAACTGGGCCCAAAATTGTGTCGTCCGCTAGCAGACGACAAAGGTCTTTGTCATCTGCTTTCTGCCCTTTGCCGTCTGCCATGGCAAACGGCAAATGTCCTGATTCCAGTAGTGATCTTATTGTGTGAGCATGTTGGTCGAGATTTATTTTCTCATTCGAGGACATCCAATTGTTGCTATTTGGTTATCGATTTTCTCCTTTGCCAATTGGATAGACAAGAATGCCTAGGACCACTCTTTAGCTATCTATGCTTTCTCACCTCATATTCCATTCATGTTGCATCACAAAATTTGAACAAGTGCTTTTTGATCCCTCTGTGTGTGGAGCACTCGGAGTTCCGTATCGACAAGGACTGACCATTAAAACCTCCCAAGTGCATCTCGGTAGAACCAACCCCTCAATCTCGGTCTCACCGAATGCCTAGGGTTGATATTCTTTTCAATCTCGATACTGCCGATTTAATATTCTCGGTTACACCGAGTTTCTCTGTCAGCTGATAGTTGTGGAACTCGGTGACACCGAAAACAAAAAATCGGTATCACCGACAGTGGAGGGTATATATACTGTGGACCCGACATTTAAAAATTCATCCTCAGAACCGTCGCGCCTCAGAACCCTAAGCTGCTACTTCAAGATCCCTGGTCGTCGCCCTTGTCTTCCTACGCTCCTCCACCGCTAGGAATTGCCACCGTCGATGAAATCTGCTCCATCGTCAGCGCCGTAGCGGATCCACACCAAGTTAGGATACGGATTCGACCTCCTTTGCGCTCCCTTCTGATTCTTGCGCATTGGATTTGATTTTATCTATAAGCCACTCATTGCACGTATTCCTATCCACACAAAATCCCATAGGCTAGCGAATCATTAATTTTCTAGGGTTTTGCCTTCCGCCCGACGCAACTCGGTAGAACCGAATCAAGAAAATCGGTACCACCGATTTTCGTTTCTGTGTTGCTGAGAACTGTCTCGGTGAAACCAAGCACTCCTTTTCGGTCTCACCGAAAAGGGTGCCAAGTTTCTGTTAAAAGGGACAGTCAGTCTCGGTGTCACCGAAAATTTTGTTTCGGCCTTACCGATTTGTTTTCTAACAAAATGCAAAACTTTGAAAATCTTTTGTTCAAAATTTCAAAAACCAGCTGATAATTTTGTGATGACTCATCTACTTCTGCTCATCTATATTCCATTCATAGGGTCAGTATGTCAGATGTAGAGGACAGTCAGAACTTGCCAGAGCAGGGTGCTGACATGAGTTCAGGCACAAGCCCAGAGTCCAGTTCATTTTTAGATCCAGGCACCCCCAGCTCCCATGGTTTGCCCAAGGCTGCTACTAGGGCTAGGAAGAAGTTGAATTCTGATGAAGAAGATTCCGACTTCATTCTAGAAGAGATTCTTGCTAAGAAGTAAGAGAAAGCTGCTAAGAAGTCTGCTACTGAAGCCACTTCTTCCAGGAGAGTTGTCAGCAAGATCCATGCACCTGCTTCCACCTTCAAGGCTCATGAGACTGCCAGAGCAACTATTTCAGTTGAGGTCCCCAAGAAAGCTATTCCTAAGAAGGCAGGAGAGAAGAAAGCAAGAAAGAGGGTTATTCATGTTATTGGCAGAAGAACCTCCACGTATGAGGATCCAAAATAAGCTGATGGTGCTGATGCTGAAGAGGAGGAAGAGCATGTTGAGAAGGCCCCTCCCAAGAAAAAGAAAAAGAATATTATGGTTGTTGCTATGCCAAAGACTAGCACATCCAAGAAGGTTTTTGTTGAGAAGCCTAAGAGGACATCCAGGCAGATTCCAGCTTCTGAGAAAAACAAAGGGACTGCTTCCAGAGTTGAAGATGATGATGACTTGACAACTTTGATGAAGCTCAGACCTCACCTTCCGGTACACAATGACAGCTACCCACTAGCTGAGGATATGAAGAAGAGGAAGGATTCAGGATTGAGAGCTTGGAGAGCTATAGATCCATATGCCCAAAGGAAGAAGACAGTTGTGGACTACGGATTTTATACCAAGGAGCAACAGGATTTCTTTGAGACTGTGCTTTTTGACAAGAGCCCAGCTATTAGTGATATGCGATATGTTGATTGGAAATTCATCGAGGAAAATTTCCACTTGATAGGTTTGGCTGAGTTTGTTGGTAGAGAATTCACTGCTTGGAACGATGAGATGATCATGCAATTCTACTCCACTGCACATTTCTATGGAGATGGTAGAATTGTATGGATGACTGAAGGTGCAAGGTATGAATCGACTGTTGAAGAATGGGCTGCTATCTTAGGAGTTCCTGAAGCACAGGATGGTGACTTGGATGTGTACTCAGAATCCAAGAAGAGCCACAATGCTATGGCAAATATGTACAAGGAGATCCCTGCTGCCAATATGAAGTCTCACGTTCTAGGATCTATCTACTTTCTTCAGGCTAGCCTCCACACAATGAACACCATTCTGAGGCATACTTTGATGCCCAAGCTAGGAGATGACAAGATGATCCGAGGCCACTCCATCAATATGTTGATCCACCTTGCCAGACACACCAGGATCAGAGTCATGGATTTGATTGTTGAGATAATCAAGAGGGTTGCTGCTGACCAGAAGCGCTCTTGCTGTTATGCACCCTAAATCTAGATGCTTATCAATTCAAAGCTGGAGAAGCACATTTTTGCTCTAGATCGTCCACATTTACCCTTACAGCCAGATCTCGAGGACAATGTTGTCGTGATGAACCCAGATCATCCCACTTTAGCTGCAGCTCAGGCAGAGGCAGAGGCAGCTCGAGCAGCTAGTGCTCAAGTCCCTAGATCCATGAATGAGCAAATGGATCTATTGATATCATCAGTTCAGGGTATGCATAAGGACATTAAGGGGATTCTGGAAAACCAGAACAGTCTTGTGAGGATCTTTGAAAACAGGATCAAGACCCTTAATGATAAGGTGGATGGGCTGACTAAGATAGTCAATGAGCTCAAGAAGGAAGTTGAGTCAGTGCCTCTTACTCAGACTACTTCTTCAGATGATGATGATGATGATGGGGATGAACCACCTCTGAGGACAAGCACACAGTTCCATACCCAGGCCAGATCAGCCACTGTGCCAGCTCTAGACTTGAGGCCCTCCTCATCATCTCCTGTTGCTGTCACCTCAGCTCCTGCTCCATCTGCTCCTGTTCCTCCAGCTACCACTCCAACTCCATCCACGACATCTGCAGAGATCTTTGCCGATGCTGTTCTCTCAACTCCTTTATCAAGAACCGGAGGGGATCAACCCAAGAACGATTAGATGTATGCCTTTGAACTTTTTCGTAACTTGTTGCCAAATGGGGAGAAGTGTATATAGATCTTTAGGCTTCGAGCGAGAAAGCGTTTTGGTGTTTATTTCTTTTCAAAACATTTGGTCTTTTGTTTGCTTGTGTTGAGCGTATGATCATGTGTGTTATCCTACTATTTTATGCTTTATGTGTGATGCTACTATTTCCTATCATATTAATTCTTATGAGATGATCACTCACCTTTGCTTGATTGTGTTGTGCTTTGTTATTCATTATAATTATTCTCTCACACCACCAAGTTGTATGTGACATGTAAGAAGTGCCCCATATACCTAATCGATTGTGCATTTGCATTCAAACACAAATTCAAAATAATGCACAAATTTAGTGGGAGCTCTTGCTTATCACATACCTCTCAAAGTGACGATCATATTCATTGATTTTATCATATGTCGAAGCTTTGATCTATATGTTGTCATCAATTACCAAAAAGGGGAAGATTGAAAGCACATTTGCTACCTTGGTGGTTTTGGTAATTAATAACAACATATAAGTCATTGAACTAATGTTTGCACCAAGTATATTTCAAGAAATGTTCAATGATAGGATTGGCAAAAGGAGATTGTGGACATACCCCAAGATGCAAGGAAATAGGTTGGCCAAGCTTCAAGCAAAAGGACTCTACATTTTATATTTGTGAGAAATCACTTTGAGTCCATAGGAAAGACAATACTATTAAAAGGGGGTAAGGTTTTGTTAGTGAACAATATGCTCAAACGTGCACACGTGATAGTCGCCAAAAACATCCACAAACTCTCCAACCAAAGTCTGTTCTATACCTAACACTCAAAATCGGTGCAACCAACTTTCCCATACCCGTGCCACCGATTCCAGAACCTAGACAGATTCAGCCAAACCCTAGCCACTTCGATGGAACCGATTCCATACCGGTGCCACCGAGTTTAGGTTGCCAACTTTCTGTTACGCAAATTCAAATTATCGATACCACCGAGAATGTTGGATCGGCGTTACCGAGATTGGAAATCTGACCATTGGTCACTTTATCTGTGCAACCGAGTTTCCTATATCGGTCTCACCAATATTCAAAAGTTGCCACCTTTTGGTCACTTCGGTACCACCGAAATTAACATATCGGTGTCACCGAGTTGGTCCTTTTGTGTGTAACGGTTGGATTTTTGGGGATGCCTATATATACCCCTTCACCAACACCTACTCAAAAGAGAAGCACTCAGAACTATTCCATACCTATCCTATTAGATTTTCTGAGAGAGAACCACCTACCCTTGTGTTGAGGTCAAGATCTTCCACTCCAATCATATGGATCTTGATCTCTAGCCTCCCCAAGTAGCTTTCCACCAATCCCATCTCATCCACCATGCCAAATCTTTGTGAGAGAGATTGTGTGCTGAGGAGTCTATCATCTCGAAGCACAAGAGCAAGGAGTTCATCATCATTACCGAGCTTATTACCTTTTGGAGGGTGGTGCCTCCTAGATTTGTTAGGTGTCGCTTGGGAGCCTCCTACTTTGTGTTGTGGAGTGAACCAAGAAGTTTGTAAGGGCGAGGAGATCGCCTACTTCGTGAAGATCTACCCATAGTGAGGCTAGTCCTTCATGGACGGAAGCCATTATGGAATACTCAAGGTTGCTACTTCGTGGACCCTTTGGGTGGAGCCCTCTGTGGACTCTCGCGACCCTTACCCTCCGTGGGTTGAAGACTCCATAAACGTGGATGTATGATAGCGCCACCTATCGTAACCACGGGAAAAATCATCGTGTCTACAACTACGTTTGATCTTCCTACCATATCCCTTCTATACATGCTTGTTGTTACTTTCGGCTGCTATATACTCTTAGACTTGCATGTGTAGGGTGTACTTGACTTGCCATGAAATGCTAGAAACTGTCAACCCTAGAACTTGGTATAGGCAAAACTTTTATTTGGTCAAGTAGTATAATCACCCCCCTCTAGACATATTTTCGGTCCTACAGAAACAACTTTAGAATATAGTCATAGCGAATTTTTTCCTCATGAGTAAATAGGGTGGCTACACCATTCAATTTGGCAAGATGTGCCACAACAGTTTCAGATTCATAACCATGGAAAGGATCAGATTGAACCAAAGTAATTAACACAAGATTGATAGAGAATTCTTAATCCTTATCAGTAACAAAGATAGGTGAAGTAGCAAACTTAGGATCATATTGCATTCTAGCATTCAAAGATTTTTCCTTCAAGTTGTGAAGCAATTTCTTAAGATCATCTCTAATCTTACAAGCAATAAAGTCCCTAGCTACCTCTCCTTCCATAACATAACCCTCAGGTATATCGGGCAAGTCATATCTAGGAGAGCTAGACCTAGTTGGTGTCTCATAGTGTTATGTTTCAATAATTTCATCAGATTCAGAAATATCATCAGTTTCAGTATTGACTCTAGCAATTTGTTCATCAAGGAATTCACCAAGTGGCATAGTGGTATCAAGCGAAGTATCATCATAAGCATCATGCATAGAAGAGGTATCATCATCAATTACTTGCGACATATAAGAATTACTAGCAGGTGGTGGTGTCGCAAATTTACTCATAATAGAAGGTGAATCAAGTGCAGAGCTAGATGGCAGTTCCTTACTTGTCCTCGTAGTTGAGGTGTAGAACTTAGTCTTAGCATCTTTTAGATTCTTCATAGTGATCAACATATATATATATATATCCGAAGTGACTCAGAGAATAGAGCTATGCTCCCCGGCAACGGTGCCAAAAAAAGGTCTTGATAACCCACAAGTATAGGGGATCGCAATAGTTTTCGAGGGTAGAGTATTCAACCCAAATTTATTGATTCAACACAAGGGGAGCTAAAGAATATTCTCGAGTATGAATAGCTGAGTTGTCAATTCAACCACACCTGAAAGACTTAATATCTGCAGCAAAGTATTCAGTAGCAAAGTAATATGGAAGTAACGGTAACGGTGGCAAAGTCATAGTAGCAGTTTGTAGTCATTGTAATAGTAGCAACGGAAAAGTAACTTAGCAAAGATCAATATGTGAAAAGCTCGTAGGCAATGGATTAGTGATGATAATTTTTTAGGATGGCATTCATCATGCAACAGTTATAAAATAGGGTGACACGGAACTAGCTCCAATTCATCAATGTAATGTAGGCATGTATTCCATATATAGTCGTACGTGCCTATGGAAAAGAACTTACATGACATATTTTGTCCTACCCTCTCATGGCAGCAGGGTCCTAATGCAAACTAAGGGAAATTAAGGCATCCTTTTAATAGAGAACCGGACCAAAGCATTAGCACTTAGTGAATACATGAACTCCTCAAACTACGGTAATCACCGGAAAGAATCCCAGTTATTGTCACCCTGGGGGATGCGGATCATAACTCGTAATAGGTGTGTACAACTTGCAAGATAGGATCAAGAACACATATATATTCATGATAACATAATAGGTTCAGATCTGAAATCATGGCACTCGGGCCCTAGTGACAAGCATTAAGCATAGCAAAGTCATAGCAACATCAATCTCAGAACATAGTGGATACTAGCGATCAAACCCTATGAAAACTAACTCGATTACATGATAAGTCTCATCCAACCCATCACAGTCCAGCAAGCCTACGATGAGATTACTGTGGAGAGCATCATGAAATTGGTGATGAAGAATGGTTGGTGATGACGAAGACGTCGATTTCCCCTCTCCGGAGCCCAAAACGGACTCCAGATCTAGTCTCCCGATGAAGAACAGGAGGTGGCGGCGGCTCCGTATCGTGAAAAGCAATGAACTCTTCTCCTTGATTTTTCTCTCCCAGAATAGGAATATATAGAAGTGGAAACAAGGTCGGAGGAGCGACAAGGGGCCCACAAGCCACAGGGGCGCGCCCTAGGGGGGTGGGCGCGCCCCCTGGCTTGTGGCCAGGTGGTGGGCCCCATGAAGTTTATTCTTTCGCCAATATTTTTTATTAATTCCAAAAATATTCTCCGTAAATTTTCAGGAAAATCCGAAAACTTTTATTTCTGCACAAAAATAACACCAAGGCAATTCTGCTAAAAACAGCATCAGTCCGGGTTAGTTCCATTCAAATCATGCAAATTAGAGTCCAAAACAAGGGCAGAAGAGTTTGGAAAAGTAGATACGTCGGAGACGTGTCATGAACATCTCCATGTTGATCCTATCTACTGTATGACTCATGTTTGACCTTTAGGTCTCTTGTGTTCCGAGGCCATGTCTGTACATGCTAGGCTCGTCAAGTTTAACCCGAGTGTTCTGCACGTGCAACACTGGCTTGCACCTGTTGTATGTGAACATAGAGTTTATCACACCCGATCATCACGTGGTGCTTTGAAACGACGATCTTTCACAATGGTGCACACTCTGGGAGAACACAATTTTATTTTGAAATTTTAGTGAGGGATCACCTTATAATGCTATCGTCGTCCTAAGTAGAATAAGATGCATAAAAAGATTAACATCACATGCAAATCATAAGTGACATGAGATGGCCATGATCTTGTGCTTTTGATCTCCATATTTAAAGCACCAACATGATCTCCATCGTCACTGACATGACACCATGATCTCCATCATCTTCATATCCTTCAATGTGTCACCATCGGGTTTTTTGCACCCACCATGCTTCTACTACTATTGTAACGCCCCGGACACACCCGCCGGTAGTCGTTACTCCTGTCAGGATCTAGAGTCGCCTATAAGTGACATGAGATGGCCATGATCTTGTGCTTTTGAGCTCCATCTTTAAAGCACCAACATGATCTCCATCATCACCGACATGACACCATGATCTCCATCATCTTGATATCCTTCAATGTGTCGCCATCGGGTTTTTTGCACCCACCATGCTTCTACTACTATTGTAACTCCCCGGACACACCCACCGGTAGTCGTTACTCCTGGTAGGATCTAGACTGGCCTCACAGATCAAAACTAGTCTTTTCTGCGCACTTTGTCCTCACTCATGCGCACCCGGGACCAACTTCCTGGTAGGTCACCCATCCTAGAACTACTCCAAGCCAAGCACGCTTAACCTGGGAGTTCTGTTTGATTGGGTTTCCTGAAAAGAAGGAATTCCTTATTGATATGAGTAGTCTATCATCCCTAATAAGCCAGGCTAACACAACTATACCTACCGCTTAGCGATAAAGTAAAGCATTACATAGTGCTTAATGATTGACATGCAGGTTATACAATAAATGAAGACAACCCTATGGCTCCTGTCGGTTTCCGTATTCATCAACATGCAAGAGGTGATATTCTATACAAAACATGATCATCTCATACATCACATATATCTCATCCTGTAATTGGCCATATCACATCACAACATACCCTGCAAAAACAAGTTAGACATCCTCTAATTGTTGGTGCGAGTTTTACGTGGCTGCTACGAGTATCTAGCAAGAACGATTCTTACCTACGCAAAAACCACAACGGTGATACACAAATTGACAGTCAACCTTCTCAAGGACCGCCTTTGTCGAATTCGATCGAACTATAGTAGGAGATCCAGACACCCGCTAGTGATCTTTATGCAACAAAGTCACATGTCAGTCGATGGAACCGGTATCTCGTAAGTGTACGAGTAAGGTTGGTTTGGGCCGCTTCCTCCCACAATACCTCTGAATCAAGAAAAGACCAAGGGAGGAAGCAATCTGAGCGTCAATGCCCACAAACTCCTTTGTGTTCTACTCATGATCTCATGTACGCATAGACCCGGATCATGATACCATTGTTGGGGAACGTCTGATGGGAAACAAAAAATTTCCTACGCTTCACCAAGATCAATCTAGGATATGAGAATCTACGAGAGGAGAGAACGGATCCACATAACCTTGTAGATCACTAAGCGGAAGCGTTAAGAAACGCGGTTGATGTAGTCAAACATCTTCGCGATCCAAATCGCAAATCATCCCTCGATCCAATCACGATCTAGCGCCGGCCGGACGGAACCTCCACGTTTAACACACATACATCTT
This sequence comes from Hordeum marinum, assembly GCA_022496015.1. Classification (NCBI taxonomy): domain Eukaryota; kingdom Viridiplantae; phylum Streptophyta; class Magnoliopsida; order Poales; family Poaceae; genus Hordeum; species Hordeum marinum. The sequence goes on from JAAAWK010000752.1 coordinate 12,333, forward strand.
GATGACGCCTTAACCTCCTCGATCCAGCAAGCAATGGTGAAGTAGTAGATGAGTTTCGGTAGCACGATGGTGTGGTGACGGTGGTGGTGAAGAATAATCTTCACAAGGCTTCGCCAAGCACAATGGAAACTATGACAGAGGATAAACTAGAGGGGGCGGGTTACTGGCACACGGCTTGGGGAATTCTTGATGTGTTTCAGGTGCTAGTCTTGCGCCTCTATTTATATATTGAGCCCTGGGTCGAAACTTGGAGAAAGAGCCTCCTCAAAGTCGGTTTGGCCTGCAAGGCAAGAGTCCTCCTCGGACTCCAGGACCAGACACCAGGGTCCTCGGCATCTGGCCCCTAGCCTCCACAAAACTCCTTTTGCACCTTCCTAAAGCCTCATTGGCTTTACCCCTTGTCCCAAATAAAGTGTTCTCATACCCGAACATTTCGAGAAACATCTGAAACCCCTTTTGGTGAATTCCGGAGACCAAACACTATTATCCCATATAAAAATCTTTATCACCTGACTATTCCGGAGCTCATCGTCATGTCGGGATCTCATTCGGGACTCCTAACAACCTTCGGTCACCAACACAACAACTCAACTATACTTATATCATCACCAAACATTAAGTGTGTAGACCCTGCGAGTTCGAGAACTATGTAGATATTGGAAATATGCCCTAGAGGCAATAATAAATTAGTTATTATCATATTTCCTTGTTCATGATAATCGTTTATTATCCATGCTATAATTGTATTAATCGGAAACTCAGATACATGTGTGGATACATAGACAACACCATGTCCCTAGTATACCTCTAATAGACTAGCTCGTTGATCAAAGATAGCTATGGTTTCCTAGTCATGGACATGAGATGTCATTTGGTAACGGGATCACATCATTAGGAGAATGATGTTATGGGCAAGACCCAAACTACAAATGAAGCATATAATCGTTTCAGTTTATTGCTACTATTTTCTGCATGTCAAGTATATGTTCCCATGACCATGAGATCATGCAACTCACTGACACCGGAGGAGTACCTTGTGTGTATCAAACGTTGCAACGTAACAGGCTGACTATAAAGGTGCTCTATAGGTATCTCCGAGGGTGTCTATTGGGTTGGCATGGATCAAGACTAGGATTTGTTACTCCGTGTGACGGAGAGGTATCTCAGGGCCCACTCGGTAATACAACATCACAATAAGCCTTGCGAGCAATGTGAATAAGTGTTAGTCACGGGATCTTGTGTTACGGAACGAGTAAATAGAATTTCCGGTAACGAGGTTGAACTAGGTATGGAGATACCGACGATCGAATCTCGGGCAAGTAACATACCGAAGAACAAAGGGAACATCATACGGGATTAACTGAATCCTTGACATAGAGGTTCGACCGATAAAGATCTTCGTAGAATATGTGGGAACCAATATGGGCATCCAGGTCCCGCTATTGGTTATTGACCGAAGAGGTGTCTCGGTCATGTCTACATAGTTCTCGAACCCGCAGGGTCTGCACACTTAAGGTTCGGTGACATTTCGGTAGTATAGAGTTATGTATGGTGGTGAACGAAGGTTTTTCGGAGTCCTGGATGAGATCCTAGACATCCCGAGGAGCTCCGGAATGGTCCGGAGGTAAAGATTGATATATAGGAAGTCCTATTTTGGTCGCCGAAAAAGTTTCGGGCTCATCGGTAGTGTACCGGGAGTGCCGGTAGTGTACACGGAGACCATCGAGAGGGGTATTTCGACCCAAGAGGCTACATGGGCTGTGGGAGAGAAAATACCAGCCCCTAGTGGTCTTTTTGAAGTCCCACGCAAGGCCCATGCGGCTGGGAAGAAAAGCCCAAAGAGAAACAGGTGGAAAAAGGCAAAAAAGGCAAAATAAGGAGTCCTAGTCCTACTAGAATTGGAGGAGGATTCCTCCTCTCCTCCTTGGTTCAGCCAACCCAAGGGCTGGATCCTTGGGATCAATGCCTCCTCCTCTCTTCCTCCTATATATACTAGAGGTTTTAGGGTTTTTTTCACTAGATTTTCAGCCACGTGCTACCCTATTCTCTAGTGCATAGTTTCTCCTCTAGATCGGTTTTCTGCAGTGCTTAGGCGAAGCCCTGCCGGAATTGCTCCACCACCATCGCCGCAGCGCCGTTACACTGCCGGAGAACTCGTATACCTCTTCTCTCCCTCTTGCTGGATCAAGAAGGCGGAGATCGTCATTAACCTGTATGTGTGATGAACGCGGAGGTGCCATCCGTTCGGCGCTAGATCGGAAGGACCGTGATCGAGATCGCGAGACGGATCATGATGACTCGCGGGACGGATCGTGATGAGTTCGTAGGATGGATCATGATGAGTTCGCGGGATGGGTCGTGATTGGATCGCGGGACGAATCGTGATGAGATCGCGAGACGCTCGGCGATTTGGATCGCGAAGACGTTCGACTACACCAACCGTGTTTCTTAACGCTTCTCGCTTAGCAATCTACATGGGTATGTAGATCTACTCTCCCTCTCGTAGATGCTCATCACCATGGATAGGTATTGCATAACATAGGAAATTTTTTGTTTCCCATGCGACGTTCCCCAACAGTGGCATCATGAGCTAGGTCTATGTGTAGATGAGATCTCGAGTAGAACACAAAGAGTTTGTGGGCGTTGATGCTTTGATTGCTTCCTCCCTTGGTCGTGTTTTGGTTCAGCGTATTGTGAGATGAAGCGGCCCGGACCAACATTACTTGTACGCTTACGGGAGACTAGTTCCCTCAACCCCAACTTGTTGGATAGATGGCTTGCGGGTGTCAGTTTCTCTCACTTTAGTTGGAGCGGATTCGACAAAGGCGGTCCATGAGAAGGTTGAAAAGCAACTAGTGTATCACTGTTGTGGTTTTTGCGTAGATGAGAATTGTTCTTGCTAGATACCCATAGCAGCCATGTAAAACATGCAACAACAATTAGAGGACGTCTAACTTGTTTTTGCAGGGTATGTTGTGATGTGATATGGCCAATTACATGATGTGATATATGTGATGTATGAGATGATCATGTGATGTATAGATTACCACGACTTTCATGTCGATGAGTACGGCAACCGACAGTAGCCATAGGGTTGTCTTTAATTATTGTATGACTTGCGTGTCAATCATTAAGCGCCATGTAATGCTTTACTTTATCGCCAAACGGTAGCTATAGTAGTAGAAGCATGTTGGGCACAACAACCCGATGGCGACACGTTGACGGAGATCAAGATGATGGAGATCATGGTGTCGTGCTGGTGACGATGGAGATCATGCCGGTGCTTTCTAGATTGAGATCAAAAGCACAAGTTCATGGACATATCATGTCACTTATGATTTGCATGTGATGTTAATCGTTTTATGAACCTTGTTTTGCTTAGGACAATAGTAGCATTATAAGGTGATCCCTCACTTAAATTTCAAGATGAATTGTGTTCTCCCCGAGTGTGCACCGTTGCGAAAGTTCGTCGTGTTGAGACACCACGTGATGATCGGGTGTGATAGACTCTACGTTCACATACAACGGGTGCAAGCCAATGTTGCACGTGCAGAACACTCAGGTTAAACTTGACGAGCCTAGCATGTATAGACATGGCCTCGGAACACAAGAGACCGAAAGGTCAAACATGAGTCATATAGTAGATATGATCAACATGATGATGTTCACCATTGAAACCACCTCAACTCACGTGATGATCGGACTTGAGTTGGTGAATTTAGATCATGTATCACTCGAATGACTGGAGGGATGTCAATTTGACTGGGAGTTCTTCAGTAATATGATTAATTGAACTCATTATCATGAACATAGTCAGTAGTGTCTTTGCAAACTGTGTTGTAGATTACTAGCACACACTATAGCTCCCTTGAATTTTTATATGTTCCTAGAGAAATAGAGTTGAAAGATGATGGTAGCAATATTGCGGCCTGGCTCCGTGATTTGAGGATTGTCCTCATTGCTGCATCGAAGGCTTATGTCCTTAATGCACCGCTCGGTGCGCCAACCCCTCTAGCGTCATCTGTAGATGTTGTGAACATCTGACAGGCGTGTTCTGATGACTACTTGATAGTTTAGTGTGTCATGCATTACGGCTTAGAATTTAGGCTTCGAAACGTTTTGAACGTCACGGAACATATGAGATGTTCTAAGATCTGAAATTAGGATCTCAGGCTCGTGCCCATGTTGCGAGATATGAGATCTCCATCAAGATTATTTGCCTGCAAGATGAAAGAGAATAGCTCAATCGTTAAGCATGTGCTCAGATTGTCTGGGTGCTACAATCGCTTGAATCGAGTGGGAGTTGATCTTCCAGATAAGATAGTGATTGATATAGTTCTCCAAGTCACTGTCACTAAAGCTACTAGAACTTGGTGATGAACTATAAAACGCCACGGATAGAAATAATGATCCCTGAGCTGTTCGCGATGTTTGACACCGCGAAGGTAGAAATCAAGAAGTATCATCAAGTGTTGATGGTTAGTAAAACCACTAGTTTCGAGAAGGGCAAGGGCAAGGAGGGAAACTTCATCGATAGCAAGTCAGTTGCTGCTCCAGTGAAGCAACCCAAAGTTGAACCCAAACCCAAGACTAAGTGCTTCGATTATGAGGAGAGCGGTCGCTGAAGCGGAACAACCCTAGATACTTGGTAGATAAGAAGGCTGGCAACATCGACAGAACCATATTTGTTATACGTGTTAATGCTGTGTACCTTGCGAGTACTCCTGGTAGCACCTGGGTATTGGATACCGGTTCGGTTGCTAAATGTTAGTAACTCGAAATAAAAGCTACGGAATAAATAGAGAACTAGCTAAGGGTGAGGTGACGATGTGTGTTGGAAATGTTTCCAAGGTTGATGTGATCAACATCACATGCTCTCTCTACCTTCGAGATTAGTGACAAACCTAAATAAATGTTATTTGGTGCTTTGCGTTGAGCATGAACGTGATTAGATCGTGTTTATTGCAACACGGTTATTCATTTAAGTTAGAGAATAATGGTTATTCTGTTTACATGAATAATACCTTCAATGGTCATGCACCCAGTGAGAATGGTTTGTTGAATCTTGATCGTAGTAATACACATGTTCATAACATTGATGCCAAAATATACAAAGTTAATAATAGTACCACATACTTGTGTCACTGCCGCTAAGTGTCATATTGGTAGAAAGCGCATGAAGAAACTTCATGCTGATGGATCTTTGGACACATTCAATTTCGAATTGGTTGAGACATGCGAACCATGCCACTTGGGCAAGATGACTAAGGACCCCGTTTCCAGATGGATGGAGCGGGCAAGTGATTTATTGGAAATGATACATGTTGATGTATGCAATCCAATGAGTCTTTCAATGAGTACATACCTTGACAAGATTTTGAAAGAGCTCAAAATGGATCAGTCAGAGAAAGAGTTCTCGCCTGATTTGCGAGGTGTGAAGTTGAGTGAGACTCAAAGCTCGACAACGGCAGAAGAAAGAGAAAGGACGAATGTCGTCCCCTATGCCTTAGCCATAGGATCTGTATAGTATGTCATGCTGTACACCGCACCTATGCGTGCCTTGCCATGAGTCCGTCAAGGGGTACAAGAGTGATCCAGAAGTGGATCACTGGACAGCGGTCAATATTATCCTTAGTGACTAAAAGACTAAGGAAACGTTTCTCGATTATTGAGGTGATAAAGGGTTCATCGTAAAGAGTTATGTCGATGCAAGCTTTAACACTAAGCCAGATGACTCTTAGTAGCAATCCAGATATGTATAGTGGAGCAGCCATTTGGAATAGTACCAAGTGGAGTGTAGTAGCAGTGTTTACAGTTTGACATAGAGATTTGTAAAGTACATAAAGATCTGAATGTCGCAGACCCGTTGACTATAAGACATGTCTCACATAAAAGCATGATCGAGCCCAGAACTCAGTGGGTGTTAGATTCATAACAATGCGAATCACATGGTGATGTGATCTAGATTATTGACTCTAGTGCAAGTGGGAGACTGTTGGAAATATGCCCTAGAGGCAATAATAAATTACTTTTATCATATTTCCTTGTTCATGATAATCGTTTATTATCCATGCTATAATTGTATTAATCGGAAACTCAGATACATGTGCGGATACATAGACAACGCCATGTCCCTAGTATGCCTCTAATAGACTAGCTCGTTGATCAAAGATGGCTATGGTTTCCTAGTCATGGACATGATATGTCATTTGGTAATGGGATCACATCATTAGGAGAATGATGTGATGGACAAGACCAAAACTACAAACGTAGCATATGATCGTTTCAGTTTATTGCTACTATTTTCTGCATGTCAAGTATATGTTCCCATGACCATGAGATCATGCAACTCACTGACACCGGAGGAGTACCTTGTGTGTATCAAACGTCACAATGTAACTGGGTGACTATAAAGGTGCTCTACAGGTATCTCCGAGGGTGTCTGTTGGCTTGGCATGGATCAAGACTGGGATTTGTTACTCCGTGTGACGGAGAGGTATCTTAGGGCCCACTCGGTAACACAACATCACGATAAGCCTTCCAAGCAATGTGACTAAGTGTTAATCACGGGATCTTGTGTTACGGAACGAGTAAATAGAATTTCTGTTAACGAGGATGAACTAGGTATGGAGATACCGACGATCGAATCTCGGGCAAGTAACATACCAAAGAACAAAGGGAACATCATACGGGATTAACTGAATCCTTGACATAGAGGTTCGACCGATAAATCTTCATAGAATATGTGGGAACCAATATGGGCATCGAGGTCCCGCTATTGGTTATTGACCGTAGAGGTTTCTCGGTCATGTCTACATAGTTCTCGAACCCGCAGGGTCTGCACACTTAAGGTTCGGTGATGTTTCGGTAGTATAGAGTTATGTATGGTGGTGAATGAAGGTTGTTAGGAGTCCTGGCTGAGATCCCGGACATCACGAGGAGCTTCAGAATGGTCCGGAGGTAAAGATTGATATATAGGAAGTCCTATTTTGGTCGCCGGAAAAGTTTCGGGCTCATCGGTAGTGTACCGGGAGTGCCGGTAGTGTACCGGGAGACCATCGGGAGGGGTATTTCGACCCAAGAGGTTACCTAGGGTGTGGGACAGTAAATATCATCCCTTAGTGGTCTTGTTGAAATCCCACACAAGGCCCATGTGGTTGGGAAGAAAAGCCCAAAGAGAAAAAGGTGGAAACAGGCAAAAAAAAAGGCAAAATAAGGAGGAGTCCTAGTCCTACTAGGATTGGAGGAGGATTCCTCCTCTCCTCCTTGGTTCGGCCAACCCAAGGGCTGGATCCTTGGGATCCAAGCCTCCTCCTCTCTTCCTCCTATATATATGAGAGGTTTTAGGGTTTTTGGCACTAGATTTTCCGCCACGTGCTACCCTATTCTCTAGTGCATAGTTTCTCCGCTAGATCGGTTTTCTACAGTGCTTAGGCCAAGCCCTTCCGGAATTGCTCCACCACCATCGCCGTAGCGCCATCATGCTTCCGGAGAACTCATTACCTCTCTGCTCCCTCTTGCTGGATCAAGAAGGCAGATCGTCATTGAGCGATACGTGTGCTGAACGCGGAGGTGTCGTCCGTTCGGCGCTAGATCGGAACGACTGTGATCAAGATCGTGAGACGGATCGTGATGAGTTTGCGGGACGGATCATGATGAGTTCACAAGACGGATCGTGATGAGTTCGTGGGACGGATCGTGATTGGATCGCGGGACGGATCGTGATGAGATCGCGGGACGCTCGGCGATTTGGATCGCGAAGACGTTCGAATACACTAACCGTTATTCTTAACGCTTCCCGCTTAGCGATCTACATGGGTATGTAGATCTACTCTCCCTCTCGTAGATGCTCATCACCATGGATAGGTCTTGCGTGAACATAGGAAATTTTTTGTTTCCCATGCGACGTTCCCCAGGAGTAGACATTACAAACCTCTATGGTCAACAACCAATAGCGGGACCTGGATTCCCATATTAGCTCCTACATATTCTACGAAGATCTCTATCGTTTGATCCTCTATGTCAAGGATTCAGTTAATCCCGTACACTGTTCCCTTTGTTTCTCAGTATGTTACTTGCCCGAGATTTGATCGTCGGTATCTCCATACCTAGTTCAATCTCATTACCGGCAAGTCTCTTTACTCATTCCGTAATACAAGAACCCATGGCTAATAATTTAGTCACTTTGATTGCAAGGCTTGTTGTGATGTTGTATTACCTAGTGGCCCTGGGATACCTCTGTGTCACAGGGAGTAACAAATCGAAGTCTTGATCCATGCCCACTCAACAGACACCCTTGGAGATACCTGTAGAGCATCTTTATAATCACCAAGTTACATTGCGACGTTTGATACACACAAGGTATTCCTCCGGTATTAGTGAGTTGCATGATCTCATGGTTACAAGAACAGATACTTGACATGCAGAAACTATAGCAATAAACTAACACGGTCATATGCTATATTCATAGTTTGGGTGTTATCCATCAAATCATTCTCCTAATGATGTGATCCCATTATCAAATGACATCTCATGTACATGGCCCAGAAACCTTGACCATCTTTGATCAACGATCTAATCTATTAGAGGCATAATAGGGACATGGTGTTGTCTATGTATCGACACATGTATCTGAGTTTCCAATCAATATAATTCTAGCATGGATAATAAATGATTATCATGAACAAGCAAATATGATAATAACTAAGTTATTATTGCCTCTAGGGCATATTTCCAACAAATATTTGGCCTTCATGGCCCTATCAATGTAAGACTAGTACTTCATGGTCTTTATTTGTGTAAGACGATATGTATGGATGTAAGACTCTTGTTATCCAGCTTCTGTATGTTCAGTGAGCATTGATCTCTGGGATCACTGTACACGTGCATTCGGTGATGACGACTTATGAGTTGGGGTCCCCACAGCTACGAAACTTTTTTATGTTTTTTCTAGACCAAAAGAAGATCTCGAAGCTTCGGAAGGAGGCCGAGGGCCACACGAGAGCACCAGCACACAACAAGGCGCGCCCTAGGGGGTTGCCCTGATGTGTTCTACCCCCCTCGTGGCTCTCCCGACATACCCCTTCTACTTAAAAATTCTAAAATATCCCAAAAACCCTAGATGAGGTCCCGAAACACTTTTTACGCTGCCGCAAGTCTCTGTTCCAGTGGGAGCCCATCTAGAGCTCCGTTCCGGCACCCCGTCGAAGGGGGATCGAGCATGAAGGGACTCTTCATCAACTTTGCTGTGCTCATGATGATGTTTGAGTAGTTCACCATAGACCTACGGGTCCATAGGTAGTACTTAGATGGCAATCTCTTTCTCTCTCGGTCTTCAATACAATGTTCATTGCATTTTTGCCTTGATCTATCCGGTGTAATCCCTTTGTATGGTGCGTTTTTTGGGATCTGATGAATTTTTGGGTTTATGTTCAGATTATTCATGAAAAGTATTTGAGTCAAACCTGATTACTATGATTCTTATTTTCATGATCATTATAGCTTCGTAATGCTCTTCGATCTATTGAGATAGTTTGGACAACTAGATTGATATTTCTTCGGTGGGAGTGGTGCGTTTTAGTAGGTTCCACCTGGCGAGTTTCTATATCCCAATGACAAAGTAGGGGACAAGATACATCTTTGTGTTCCTTCTACAAAGGATAAGATGATGGGGTTTATTCATATTGCTTGAGTTTACTTTGTCTACAACATGTCATCGTTCTCCAAGCATTAGTGTGTTTTACTTAGTACTCTAGATGCATGTTGGATAGCGGTCGATGAGTGGAGTAATAGTAATAGATGCAGGAAGGAGTCGGCCTATTTTCTTATGGACATGATGCTTATACATACATGATCATTGCCATGAAAATCACATAACTATCTACTTTTCTATCAATTGCCCAACGGTAATTTGTGTACCCACCGTATGTTATTTTAATGAGAGATGCCACTAGAGAAAAATACGGCCCCGGGGTCTATTCACTTATATATACAAAAACGCTATTTTTAACTTGCTGCCATTATTTGTCTTTTATTTTAGTTTTCAGTTTACAACTGTCTACAATTATCTACACAACTCGCTTGCAAACAACGAGACCAAGCGGATTGACAACCCTCTTGCCAGCGTTGGGTGCAAGTTGTTTGCTCTTTTGTGTGCAGCCGTTGAAGACGGTTAAGGATTGGTATTCGTATTGGTTCAATAAACCTTGGTTTCATAACTGAGGAAAATACTTACCCGCATTGTGCTGCGATAACCCGTTTCTCTTCACGGAAAATCCTACTATCAAGTATCAGGAAGGATTTCTAGCGTCGTTGCCGGGGAATATCATTATCAACTAGCAAGTAACTTCACACAAATTATTATTCACTTGTTCTTCTTTTTTATTTGTTGTTATATTTAGTTTTTCCCATAAAAAATACAAAAATATTTCTATTTGCTTGGTTGCCCAGTCATGTTGTCCTTATTCTTCTCTGACACAAGCATAAAGTAAAAGGTAAAAATAAAGACTTACGGATCCAAACAAAGTTTTCTACTTGGGTCGTCTTCGATCCATTCGTGCTCGTGCAGAAACCCCAACTATCTTAGTTAATGTAAAATCTTTAGATGAGCATGCTTATTTTGTGCGTCGCCAATTGTCTCAAAAGGGGAGAATTTTATGCCATCTAATAAAATGTTTGATGTGATATACTTGGAACCTATGTGAAATTTATGATTCTACTTGTTGCTCTGAGAACCCTAAGAAACACATTCCCTACCTATGTCAGTTTAATGATAATGAAATCTTATCTTCTTATGCCAAGGGTGTTTATAGTTACTATGATATCAAAAAAATGAAGAATTTGTCACTTTTAAGGGTGCTTATGAAGTTGCTTATTTTATTGAAAAGTATGATGTTGCTCTCTAAGAATATGAAAATTTTGCCACACTTAAATATTGCTATGAAAACTATGCTTCTAATGCCTATGTGAAAGAATTAATTAAGAGAATGACTACTGCATTGGAAGAAAATTATGATTCCATTGATTCAGTTGAAATATCCCTCTTGATGAATGTGATGCTTGCTATTCTTGTGGCCATGATGCCAATTTTAATGATGCTTATGGAGATGAAATTGCTATAGTTCCTTATGTAGGAAATGGAATTCTTGATATTTCACTCAAAAAGCATAATAGCGATGATGTTACTATAAATTCTATTAATGCCAATTCTGCTAGCGATATCCAGAGCTACAAGCTTGGGGATGATGGTTTTGTTATACCCGCTACTGATTGTAATGATCATGATTGGGGTGATGATGTTTCTTTTGATCTTGAGAATTTATTTAAGCCTCATGATGAATATGTTATGGATAATAGTGTTTGCAATAATATTGAAAGTGGGGTTGGATAGGTCATGCCTTTAGTTAATATTGATCCCCTACCTTGGAAGATTGTAAAACTCTTTGGCATGTGGATCATAGAGAAAATATCTTATATGACAACTATATTGTTGAATTTGAATATGATCCTACATGTAATTATTATGAGAGAGGCAAATATCACTGGTGCAGCGACGTGCTATGCAAACGGTTTTAACCCCTTCTAGTGACGTAGTTTCAAACCGTCACCTTGCTAGTGTGGGCGATAGGGGGTCCATCGCACACGCTATACATCCCACACAGTTCAGCACAAAAAATGTTTGCAGTTTGGATTAGCATCACACATGGTTATTTCACGAAAATCATATGTATTGTGCGATTCATTGCACACGATTAAAAATAAAAAAACTGTGTGTGATGTAAATGCCATCACACACAATTGGATCGAAAAAACTATGTGCAATGTGTGGTCTTAATGAAGTGTTAATTAGTCCTAAAATCAGCTAGACTTAATCAATTTACTATGATCATCTTTTTCAATCAAACATAACGCAAAAATGCACATTCAAAATTCACTATATGATTTATTTTCAAGCTTTTTCATGCAACATACAAAAGTACAAACATACTATCTCACATCACATGACAACCAACACATACGCTAGCAATCACATCTAATTAAGTCATAAAGCTTGATCAGTATCTTTTTCAATGATGACATCAACTCTCAAACCTTCCCACATTTCTTATTGTATCTCATCCTGAAAAACCAAGTGAAAAGGGTGACAAGGTCAAAAAAATTAAATCCTTACACCGAGCAGTGATTCAGTGCCTAGGCTCATGTGCACCTTCGATCTAAAAAAATCAAAACAAATAATATAAAAATTCAAAAAATCCATTTTTTGCAAGGTAGAGTATTTGGTGTGTGAGGTTGACTCCAAATTTCAGATCATTCGGATATCTGAGTGTCCCTCGGCAAAAAGACAAATTCGGGGTGTGTAATTTTTTTACTATTCATGTATTGTTCTGACCCAATTTGTTGTTTTTGCTGATAGCGACTCATATGTCCAAATGAGCTAAAATTTGGAGCATACCTCACGCACTAAATTTTCTACCATGCAAAAATGGACCTTTTTATTTTGTTTCTATTTTTAATGATTTTTTGACCTTACATACTCAAATATCCTACTTGGAATTAGTTCTAACACTAGTTATGCATAATATTTTTATCAAAAAGTGTTGGAAGAGAAAGTTCAGGACTTCACAAGAGATATTTTGTGATTAGTTTGACGTCTTGGGAAATCTTGATGGACCAGAAGAATCAAAAATCGATTAGATGGCTAGAGACATCATACTTAGACATACAGAAAACAAGATTAGTTTAGTAATATCCGGCAAGCTAGCTGGCAGCCAGCCGGGTGGATTGATTCTTGGAAAGATATGCAAGGGAATATAGCTTACATGGCCACGAACTGCACCTCCATGACGCTGCGTCTCAGTATGCACAACTTGTTGACGTAGTTTTGCCACCGAATGAGATCCCGGAGCTGTACGGCCGCTTCGGGCTCGTGATCGCGTCTACGGCCGACAACGAGCATCATGGCGTCCATGGTACCCGCCTCACGCACGACTACCCGATGCCGAGCGGCACCGTCGTGGCCTACTCCTATTCGAAGCTTGGGGCAGACGTCGTTTGCTTCGCCGGCCATGACATGGAAGAAGTGTGTGTTATGTCTGTCGTTCTAAAGGAGGTTGGATTGGTGCTAGTTAGATATATATGTGGATGTGGTAAAGTATGTGGTGATGAGATAAGGCTAGATATTTTTCTTGGTTGTGGAGTGTGGACGGATGGATTCATGCCATGTCATCGATCCAAGACTTCAATCTCTTCACCAATAAGGATTTAGTACACATATGTGTGCTTTCTTTCCATTTGATTTTTGCTATTTCATCATCAAAATAATTATGAATCTTTCTCAAAAATTTACTACAGTATAATGATGTCTTATATAGATACCGTGCCAAGTTTCGTATTTATTAGACATTATTTACATTTTATAGAATTAAAATACCAATAAACTTCATGTTCATGCTTGATTCTTGCCACATAGATATTTGAATTTTATATTTATTTCTTCTATGAGGCATACACTTCACTGCCCTAAATGTGATTTTTCAAATCCTTTTTGTATACTTTTTTCTGTACTCGTAGAACAAATTTGAATGCATCAATTAAATGACTAGAAATGTAGTTAATGACTCAAATATAGAAAATTAGCTTCGAAAAGTGCCAAATTTTAATGTGGAGGATTCTATGGTGTATCTTAACTATAGAAAAAAATTCAAGGTCAAATGATAAAGGAAAACAGAAGTTCGCTACCAATTTGTTACATTCACTCTCGAAACCACGATCTATCCTCGGAGGTCATCAGATTTCTAAAGGAAGTACATCAATTTTTTTTGAAACCTTCTCAAATTTTTACCACATCATGGTGAGGTCATATCATGACACTATGCCATGTTTCATAGTTTCCAAACTTCATTTACAATTTTTATCATTTCATTACCAATAAACTCTATGTTCGGAGATGATTCTTGCCACATATTTCTAATAAATTTATATTCATTTCTTGTATGAGCCATACAAATATACTCAATAACCTAAATATGATTTTTCAAATCATTTTTGCGTACTGTTTCATGCATTCATAGTTCAAATTTTAATTATATCCATTAAATGACTGGAAATGCAGTTAATCACTGAAATATAGCAAATGAGCTCTAAAAAGTGTCAAATTTTAACAGTGAGGATTCTATGGTGCATGTGAAGTGTAGAAAAAAATCCAAGTCAATTGATGAAGGAAAGTGTCAGTTCACCTTCAAACATATCGCGCAAACCAGTATTCTTTGAAAAATAATAATTAGAGGCATCACACATGGTTCCTTTTGTGAAAGTGTGTGCGATGACACACTACATCACACACATAATGTACGCAAAAAACGTGTGCAAGGCATCACACACGCTTGCGTTTTTAACACCGTGTGCAATGATATGCTACATCACACACACACTTTTTGTGAAAATTGTGTGCATGACATCACACATAGTTGCATTATAAAAAATGTGTGCAATGATATAGTACATCACACACATGATTTGTAAAAACCGTGTGCAGAGCATCGCACACACAACTCTTTTCCGAATTGTATTTGATGGATCCGCCATCGCACACAGTGTTGGGGAACGTTGCGTGGGAAAAAAATTCCTACACACACACAGATCTATCCATGGTGATGAGCATCTACGAGAGGGAGAGTGGATCTACATACCCTTGTAGATCGGTAAGCGGGAAGCGTTAAGAAACGCGGTTGGTGTAGTCGAACATCTTCGCGATCCAAATTGCCGTGCGTCCCGCGATCCAATCATGATCCGTCCCGTGATCCAATCACGATCCGTCCCGCAATCCTATCACGATCCGTCCCACGAACTTGATCACGATCCTTCCGATCTAGCACCGAACGGACGGTACCTCCGCGTTCAGCACACGTACAGCTTGATGACGATCTCCACCGTCTTGATCCAGCAAGAGGGAGTGGAGAGGAATAAGAATTCTCCGGCAGACTGACGGCGCTCCGGCGATGGTGGTGGAGCAATTCTGGCAGGGCTTTGCCTAAGCACTGCAGAAAACCGATCTAGAGGAGAAACTATGCACTGGAGGAACGGGTAGCACGTGGCTGAAAAAACTAGTGCAAAACCCTAGAAATCCACAAGTATATATAGGAGGGAAGGAGGAGGAGAGGCAGCCTTGGCCTCCAAGCCTTGGAGTCCTCAGCCGAAGTGGGAGGTGGAGGAGAACTCTCCTCCTCCAATCCTAGTAGGACTAGGATTGCTCCTTTTTGCCTTTTTTTCCACCTTTTCCTATTCGGTTTTTTCCTCCAGCCACATGGGCCTTGTGTGGGAGTTTCCACCAGCCCACTAAGGGCTGATATTCACTCTCCCACAGCCCATGAAGCCTCTTGGGTCGAAATACCCCTCCCGGAGGCCTCCCGGTACACTATCGGCACTCCCGGTACACAATCGATGAGCCCGAAACTTTTCCGGCGACCAAAACGGGACTTCCTATATATGAATATTTACCTCCGGACCATTTAGGAGCTCCTCGTGATATCCAGGATCTCATCCGGGACTCCAAAAAAACTACGGTCACCACTATACATAACTCTATACCACCGAAACGTCACCAAACCTTAAGTGTGCAGACGCTGCGAGTTCGAGAACTATGTAGACATGAACGAGACACCTCTACAGTCAATAACCAATGGCGGGACCTGGATGTCCACATTGGTTCCTACATATTCTACGAAGATCTTTATCGGTCGAACCTCTGTGTCAAGGATTCAATTAATCCCGTATGATGTTCCCTTTGTTCTTCGTTATGTTACTTGCCCGAGATTCGATCGTCGGTATCTCAATACCTAGTTCAACCTCATTACTGGCAAGTCTCTTTAATTGTTCCATAATACAAGATCTCGTAACTAACACTTAGTCACATTGCTTGCAAGGCTTATTGTGATGTTGTATTACCGAGTGGGCCCTCAGATACCTCTCCGTCACACGGAGTAACAAATCCTAGTCTTGATCCATGCCAACTCAATAGACACCCTCGGAGACACCTGTAGAGCACCTTTATAGTCACCCAGTTACGTTGCGACGTTTGATACACACAAGGTACTCCTCCGATATCTGTGAGTTGCATGATCTCATGGTCATAGGAACATATACTTGACATGCAGAAAACAGTAGCAATAAACTCACACGATCATAAGCTACGTTTCTAGTTTGGGTCTTGTCCATCACATCATTGTCCTAATGATGTGATCCCGTTATCAAATGACATCTCATGTCCATGGCTAGGAAACCTTAACCATCTTTCGATCAATGAGCTAGTTCACTAGAAGTATACTAGGGACATTGTGTTTGTCTATGTATCCACACATGTATCCAGGTTTCCAATTAATACAATTATAGCATGGGTAATAAACGATTATCATGAACAAGGAAATACAATAATAAACACTTTATTTATTGCCTCTAGGGCATATTTCCAACACACGGTTCATGTCATTAGTGATAGAGCGTGAACTGTACCGTTTGCGATTGGTGGATCGCACATAGTTGCGTCGAAGAGTATTTGATTGATGTGTTGTCTTTGGACCATACTACAGTAGTGTGTGGTTATAGGAATTTTCATGTTACTCACATACCTCTCTTTGTGTTGAAATTATTAACGCTTCACTCTTCCTATTTGCATATGCAAGATTTCACTTGTCTGGAGAATTTGTTTACCTATAAAATGCCTATGCATAGGAAGTATGTGAGACTTAGATGTGTATTTCATATGCTATATGATGGTCTCCTTGTGCTTCAATAGTTATCCTTTATGTGAGCATCATTCAAATCTCAAGCCTATCTTGATGGCTACAAAGCAAGAGCTTGTTGGGAGACAACCTAATAGCTATTTATACTTTCTGTTTGTTTGTGATAACATGATTATTAACTCTGTAATGATTATGTTTTTATGTTTTAATTAGTGTTTGTGCCAAGTAAAGCCTTTGGCATGACTCACAAGATGAGTAGAAACGATGCTGAAACAAAACAGAAACTTTTACCTCCAGTACATGAATTTTCATTTTTTACTGGAGCGTGATATTGATCTCAAATGTTTACACGGTATTGCTATACCAATTATCCAGGTTTCAATATTTCAGAATTTT
This sequence comes from Hordeum marinum, assembly GCA_022496015.1. Lineage (NCBI taxonomy): Eukaryota > Viridiplantae > Streptophyta > Magnoliopsida > Poales > Poaceae > Hordeum > Hordeum marinum. The sequence continues at coordinate 29,465 of JAAAWK010000752.1, forward strand.
TAGAGTTGCGGTAGTATAGGTTCTCTACAGATTGCTACAAAATGTTCTGTTTTAGACAAATTCATTTTTGCTTGCATAGTTTGCTTGTTTTGATTATGCTATGGATTATTTCGGGCAGTATATGCCACGAAGAAGTTAGAATACGGTACCTATTATGCAAAAATGAATTAAGAATCAATCTATAATAGTACCTAAAGTATTCAATATGTTGCTTATACTAATGGACGTCACGAAGTTTTGTTGAGTTTTATGTGATTGAAGTTTTCAAGTTTTGGGTGTTATCACGATGGACCACGGAATAAGGAGAAGCAACAGCCTAAGGTTGGGGATGCCCAAGGCACCCCAAGGTAATGTATGTCACTTGGAGCTACATTTTTATTCATCACATGATATGAGTTTTGCTTGGAGCGTCGTTTTTTTTTGTTTGCTTTTACTTTAAGTTTGCCATAATCATCGTTTGCTGGACAAATGTAGCGACCCGACCTGAAAGGTCGAATCTCCGGTGTTTCTGTACCATCCCAAGATCATGCTGGTACTCACACGGTACATCAATGTATATATCAAAGGGAAATCACACAGCATAAATTAATCGAAATCTCATATCGAGTCCTTTATTACAATAATGATTACAATAAAGTGGCTGAAGGCCAACTCATGAGATAAACTAAACCATAAACTTGCGGAAGCATCGAAGGTAGATGAGTCCATCTGACTCCAAGGGCATCTCCCCAAGCATAGGCGTATCCTCACTCCTGGTCGGAAAAGTACTCTGCAACATGATACGTTACAGCCGTATAGGTCAGCATATTGAATATGCCGGCAAAGTCACAAGAGAGGGGGTAAAGTAATCATCTAGTCTATATGCAAATATGGCAGGTGGGGTAGTAAGTTTTTGCATAAAGCCAAGTTTTTCCGACAACAAGAGAGGGCAAAGGCATAATTACTATAATGTTGGTTGATTAATGAGATGGTTCCACCAACCAATTCTCATACCCAAGTTGACATTAATAACCCACATCAATATAATTAATTGTGTTGAGAGTTCCAGATAGTTTCAATTCCTTTGGCTCAATCTATCCATGACCGTGGACACGGCTAATCGATTAGGTTTGGGTACTCTGCAGAGTTTTGCACACGTTCCCCACAAGATTTGATCACCTCCGTTGGATTTCTCGCACTTCATGGTGTTTGAGAAACGGATGACCAAAACATGGTCTTCTAAAGGGTTTCCCTGCGACTCTGTCGGTGCCCATCCTTTCCTACTGTTCTTCTACATCTCGTAGCACCGCCTGTCCAGGGTCACCACGATATCCAACCAAGCCAAAGCCCATAATGACTTGTGGCTGTGCAGTTAAGCCTTGGGTCTTGAAGCATCCATCCATCTCTTTGTGCCTGGGTGGACCTTTCCGCATGAATACTGGCACATCTCCAGCATCATCTTGGCTAACCACTGGTTTCTCCAGGGCACCGTTCAACCATCATCCACCCAGAGGTAAGTTGAAAACTTGGAGTCTTGAAGACTTGATCATCATGTAGGTCTTGAAATTATTAACTCACAACTCTCATGAATCACACAACCCACCCCGTCTACTAATAGCATAGCAAAAATGTAAAACAAGGTTTCCCGGGGCCAATGTGTCAAGGGGTTGAGGGGGTACCTACCACATGATACTACAACAAGTAACCAAGTTTCCAATTACCTACTTTGCATGCAATTGGGGTGATGGAAGAACTAATGAAATAAAACATAGGTAGACATGATCAAAGTGACTTGCCTTGCTGACGATCCTCGAAATCAAGTGACTCTAGATAACACGCTTCGCACTCCGGATGATCTAACGAATCAAACAAGAGCACACCATAAGCATAAATACAAAACAATTCACACAATTCAGCAAGGGTAAACAAATAATACTAAAACCATTCAATAGTATCAATCAAGAGAAAGAAATCAAAATAAAAAGAATATTTTGACTCACAAAAATTTGTAGTGTCAAAAACATCTACTACTACTACTTTAAGACAAACAACCAAGCAATAGCTATTAGAAAAGGAATATTAAAAAATCAATTTTTTTGTAAACAGAATCAAATTCACTAAAACTTTTGTGTAAAGAAACACTACTAAAATGAAAATAACTAGAATGTTCCTATAACTTTGGAATAGGAAACCAAAACAATGATATTATTAACACTAATATTATTATCATCATATTACTTAACAGAATTGAATTACTAAAATTATTTATTAGAAATCTAACTAAATCATCTAACTAGTTTGTGAAAGTAAAACTAAATTGTTTTATAAAACTATACCTAATGAAAATAAATATAAAGATTCCTATAACAACATGGTATAAAACTAAACAATCATTCTAAATAATTGCAAGTAGTGTTACCTAAATGTTTGAAACAACAGAAACTTATGAAAACTATAAAAAAAAGGTAAACTAATTCAGGTTCAAATTAAATTAAAAAATTAAGAAAACTAAACTACATTAAGGACTAAACAGATTCTGTTTTTGGTTAAAAACAGTAACTAAATTTATTCAAAAAATACTCAAATCATGTAGAATGATAGGTTTAACTAATACCAAATAGTGAAAAAAAGATTCACTCAAAAATATATTTTTAAACTATAGTTATACAGATTTTAGTAATTTGAACAAATTTGATTAGATTCAAAATTTAAAGGTCAAATTTTAAATCTAAGCATACAGACATAAACTACATCAAATATGTGAACTAATTCAAAAGGAATCAACTAAAACCTATAAATAGTTTAAAAGATATAATAAAAACAAAAACAGAAAACATTCTGTTTTCTAAAACAGAATCAGAAAAAGAAAAAGAAAACTCATCGGACAGGGGCTACGTGGCGAGTCGTGGTTGGACGAGAGGGTGTGCGTGCAGGCATTTGCGGGTGGGTGACTGAAGCTTAGCACGTATCGGTTCGGGTTTTAAAATGATCTAATCCCACGCGTCGGATCTGGATCGAACGGCTACGGGAGGGTTCGGTGGCTTACAGAGAAGGGGGTCGCCGGCGAGGGGGTTCTCCGGCGAGGCCGATGCGGCGAGGTCGTCGGGGAAGGCACTCCGGTGGTTGGGGACGGCGTCCGAGGGGTGCAAACGACGGCGGCGGGTCTCCGGCGTGCTCTGGTGGGGTCGGAGGGGAGTGGGGTCGACAGAGGCGACGGGCACGAGCTCCGGGAGCTTCGGTGGGGATCCAAACTCCGGCGAGGGTGTGGGCAGTGCTCTGGCGAGGTATAGTGGGGGCTCGGGGGTGGCATGAGGAGCGGAGGATCGGGGCTACTTATAGGGCCGGAGCGGTGGTCGGGGAAGGGAAGAGGAGGGAGATTCGGGAGAGGGATCTCCAGCGACGGCGGTGCGCGCGCGAGGAAGAAGGCGACCGCGGCGTCTTCAGGATCGGGCGGTGGGGACAGGGCGTCAGATAGAGGGAGGGCGGCGTCAGCGCGTCGGTCGGTCGGCTCAGAGCGGTTTCGGGAAATAACTGCTGTGGGCCGGCCCGTTTTCAAATTAAATCGTTTCCTTTTTTAATATCTAGAGCAGTAAAACTCATTTAAAAGCATTCAAAACATTTCCAAATATAGGAAATATATATATCAAAATAATTAGGAGAATTAATGCTATTCAATGAACATTTTTCCTCCGCCATATTGAATACTTTGAAAAAAATTATTTTCAGAAATTGCTATTTTTGATTTTAAATCCTTTTGCAATAATTTTCTCAAATAGCCCCCTGGCTTTATTGTCCAAATATTTCACCAAGATGACCCTGGTGTGGAGTGTCATGTTACTCCCCTCTTTTCTTTGAACTTTTCCAGAAGTTTTCAAATAGGTGAAACAAGAAAAGGGGAAAGATGAAAGTGACATTTCAGAAATTCAAAAGAAGCACTTCAACCATTATATTCATTCAAACAATATGATGATGATGCATAGCTATATTTCATAACATTCCAAAATGAAATTTTGGGATGTTACAAACCTACCCACCTTAAGATGAATCTCGCCCTCGAGATTCGGGTTGGCTAGAAAATAGGTGCGGATGGTCTCTACGAAGATCTTCTTCGCGTTCCCAGGTGGCTTCTTCTTCGGTGTGGTGACTCCACAGAACCATATAGAACTTGATGATCTTGCTTCGGGTAACTCTGTTGGCAGTCTCAAGGATTCTGACAGGTTTCTCCTCATAGGTCAGGTCACTGTCAAGTTGTATGGCCTCTAAGGGCACTGTGTCTCTCAAAGGAATATCATCCATCTCAGCATGGCATTTCTTCAACTGGGAAACATGGAAAACATCATGAACTCTGGACAGTCCTTCCGGCAATTCCAGCTTGTATGCAACTTCGCCTCTACGTTCCAGAATTTTCTAGGGGCCTATGAATCTGGGTGCTAACTTTCCTTTAACGCCAAACCTCTTGATTCCTCGAAGTGGGGACACACGGAGATATGCTCGATCCCCTACTTCATATGTCACCCCTTGCGTTTGTTATCAGCATAACTCTTCTACCGGGATTGAGCTATCTTGAGTCGGTCTCGAATCAGTTTGACCCTATCTTCAGAATCTCTGATAAGATCGGGACCAAAAAGTTGTCGGTCTCCAACACCATCCCACGTCAATGGTGTTCTGCACCTTCTTCCGTATAAAGCTTCGAAAGGGGCCATCTTCAGACTGGTCTGATAATTGTTGTTGTACGAGAACTCTGCGTAAGGTAAGTTTTCATCCCAACTGAACCCATAGTCTAGCGCACAGGCTCTCAACATGTCCTCCAGAATCTGGTTGACTCTCTCAGTCTATCCATCGGTCTACGGATGAAAAGTTGTACTGAACTCCAGTCTTGTACCCAAAGTTTCATGTAACTGATGCCAAAACTTTGAGGTAAATTGTGTTCCTCTATCTGACACGATACTCCTCGGAACTCCATGCAGACATACGATCCTGGTCATATATATCTTGGCTAGCTTAGCGCTGGTATAAGTGGTCTTCACTGGAATGAAATGAGCCACCTTGGTCAAGCGATCGACCACTACCCAAATGGAATCATATCCTAAACGGGTCCTAGGTAGTCCTGTGATGAAGTCCATACCAAGCTTATCCCATTTCCACTCGGGTATCAACAAAGGTTGGAGTAACCCTGCTGGTTTCTGATGTTCCGCATTTACTCGCTGACAAACATCACATACCGCAACATGTTCGGCAATATCTTTCTTCATACCTATCCACCAGTAACTTTCCTTCAAGTCCAGGTACATCTTGGTGTTACCTGGGTGTATCGAGTATGGTGAATCGTGGGCTTCTTGAAGTATCAACTTCCTGAGCTCTGGGTCATGGGGCACATAGATTCCGTTTTCAAACCATAGAGTACCCTGTTCATCCTCACGAAAGCCTTTAGTCTTGCCTTCCTTCATTCTCTGCTTTATCTCAGCTATCTCCTTGTCTGATTTCTAGGCTTCTCGAATTCTTTCGGTCAAAGTGGACTGAATCTCAAGTGTGTTAACATATCCTTGCGAAACTATCTCTAACCGAAGCTCTCTGAGATATTTGGTTAACTCTTGGGGTAATCCTCCGGCTATGAGTGTGTTCACATAACTCTTCCGACTCAAAGCATCTGCCACAACATTTGCCTTTCCTAGATGGTTATGTAATCTCATGTCTTAGTCCTTGATTAACTCTAACCATCTCCTCTGTCTGAGGTTCAACTCCTTCTGCGTGAAGATATACTTCAGGCTCTTATGATCAGTGTACACATCACAACTATTTCCGATAAGGAAATGTCTCCAAGTCTTGAGTGCGTGCACTACGGCTGCTAGCTCCAAATCATGGGTGGCATAATTCAACTCATGGGGTCGTAGCTGTCTGGATGCATATGCCACAACTTTTCCCTCCTGCATGAGTACTCCTCCAAGTCCTTGACGGGATGCGTCACAATAAACCTGGAAGTCCTTCCGAATGTTTGGCAGTATCAACACTGGGGCTGTGACCAAACATTGCTTCAATTCCTAGAAACTAGCCTCACATTCCTCAGTCCAGATATACTTAGACTCTTTCTTCAACAGCTCTGTCATGGGCTTGGCAATCTTTGAGAAATTCTCAATGAATCTCCGGTAATATCCGGCAAGTCCGAGAAAACTGCGGATCTCCTTAACTGAGGTGGGTGACTTCCACTTAGTGACTGCTTCAACCTTAGCGGGGTCTACTGCTATTCCTTCTCCGGAAATAATATGTCCAAGGAATCCGACTTCCGTCAGCCAAAATTCACATTTACTGAACTTGGCATACAACTGATGCTCTCTAAGCTTCTCCAGAACTAAACGCAAGTGTTCCTTGTGTTCTTCCTCGCTCCTGGAGAATATCAAAATGTCATCGATGAACACCACGACAAACTTGTCCAAATATTCCATAAACACTTTTTTCATCAAATTCATGAAGTAGGCAGGAGCATTAGTCAAACCAAAGGACATGATTGTATACTCGTATAAGCCATACCTGATGGTGAAAGCTGTTTTGGGTATATCCTGTTCACGAATCTTCAGTTGGTGATACCCTGATCGACGATCGATCTTGGAGAATACTTTGGCGCCTACTAGCTAGTCAAATAGGTTGTTAATCATCGGCAGAGGGTACTTATTCTTGATAGTCACCTCGTTCAATGCTCGATAATTGACCACCATCCTCAAGGTTTTATCTTTCTTCTCCACCAAAAGAACTGGGGCTCCCCAAGGTGATGAACTTGGGCGAATATACCCCTTGTCCAATAGCTCCTTAATCTGCTTCTTGATTTCCACTAAATCATTTGCGGGCATCCGATAGGGTCTCTTGGAAATTGGGGTTGTCCCTGGTAGTAGCTCTATCAGAAACTCAATCTCCCTATCTGGTGGCATGCCTGGTAATTCCTCCAGGAATACATCTAGAAAGTCTCGTACAACCGGTACTTCCTCCTGAACAACTCCTGTGAGGGAATTTAACCGAGCACTCCTCTGTGTGCATCGGGATACATACTTAATCCTTTTGTTCTCTGGAGTGGTGAGTGAAATAGACTTGCTGGGGCAATCGAGGTTTCCTTCATACTTGGTCATCCAATCCATGCCTAGGATTACATCCAATCCCTGGGATTCTAAGACGATGAGGTCGGTAGGAAAAACATGGTTTCCTATGTGGAGTTTCAGGGTGTGGCATCCTATCCCTGCCATCATCATTCCTCCTGGGGAATTTACCTTAATGGGCTGACTAAGGGTTCGGGTGGGTAAACCATACTTTTCCACAACTACCCTTGATATGAATGAATGAGTTACACCAGAATCAAAAAGTACCATAACTGGACGTGAATGCAATAAAAACTTACCAACCACGGTCTCGGGATGATCATAGACTTCTTCCACGTCGAGGTGATTCACCTAAGCGCGAGGAAACGGATTTGGCTTCTTAGCTGCGGAGTTGCCATTTCCATTCCCTTGCTTGTTCTGAGGGCATTCAGTGGCATAGTGCCCTGTCTTCTGACACTTGAAGCATGTGATGTGGTTCAGATCCTTCTGAGATGGAGCGGGACACTGTTGGTTGCCATTCCCACCTCCATTACCATTCTTGAAGTTGCCATTGTTGGGACGATTGTTCCCATTTCCTCCATGGTGGTGGCCTCGATGGTTGTGCACGGGATGAGTGTGTCCTCCATACTTACCGGTCCCTGATCCGGTATTTCCTGAGTACGGGGTGTAGCGGGGCTTTTGATGAGCTCCAGAGGTAGACTTCCCATGTGCATACTTCCTATTGCGGTTCTCAATTTGCTTCTGCTTCCCCTCCAAGATGAGGGCCTTGTCTACCAGCTCCTAGTAGTTGCTGAAGGTAGCCACCATCAGCTGCACACTCAGCTCATCATTGAGTCCTTCCAAGAACTTTTCCTGCTTGGCTGCATCATCGGCCACATCTCCTGGTGCATAACGAGCCAATGTGCTAAAATTGTCCACGTACTGGGCCACGGAATGGTTCCCCTGGCGTAAGTTGCGAAACTCACGCTTCTTCAGACTCATGGCTCCAGCCGAGACATGTGCGGTGCGGAAGGCTTGCTTGAACTGCTCCCAAGTCACATCAGCAATGGGGTATGTGGTGGTGTAGTTCTCCCACCATGAAGCTGCGGGGCCCTCCCATTGATGGGCGGCAAAACGCACTTTTTCCGCCTTAGTGCATCCTGCGGTGGTGAGTTCCCTCTCCATCTTGCGGAGCCAATCATCTGCCACAATGGGCTCGGTGCTGCTGGAGAAGATTGGGGGATTCAGTCTCAGAAAACGGGTGAGGTTGTCGCCTTGAGGAGGAGGGTGGTTTTTGTGGTGGTTGGTCTGATTCTGAATCAACAGCTGCATCAGAGCGTTCTACTACTAAAGAAGTTGGGTGAGCTCTGGCGGGAAAGTGAAGTCGGGCTCACATTGCGGAGGCATCTTGCTGTTTTCAGAGGGATGAGAATTAGAATAGAACAAGAACCTAAAATGGAAATTCACTACCCATATGCAATACAACAAACATATCACACCAAGCACTCATTCATTTATTCAACTCAAGGTCACACATTGAGATACAAATCTCCAATAAAACTAAACATCGACCTACGCTTTAATGACGAAAATGAAGATACATGGGGCATAACTAAAGTTGTCGTCAAAAGTACATGGTGGCTGAGCCTCCTCTAGTGGTGCTCTCCTCATAGTCATCATCGTTGCTGATCAAAGGAGCCATGTCTCCCTCGGGATGAAGATTTTCACCCATGTCCATCTGCTCCTCCAGAGTTGCGACGCGAGTGTTCAGCTTGTCGATCCTCTCTAAGAAATCCTTCAACTCATACTCATGCTCGTACTCGGCTTCCCGTAAGTGAGCTTCGAGGTCAATCTCACGGTTCATCAGCCTCTTGATCTTTTTCGTGTCGGCACGTACCTGAAGTTCTAAGGTCCTGACGTGCGTCTCCAAGGTCTGGATATAGGAAATGGTGGTATCTTCAGTGGGAGTGGTTATGATATTTCCATTGGCATCCCTGCGACAAACCACGCTGAGTCCTGGTGAAATGGTTCCACCTCTGTATTCCTCCTGAATACGTCCAAGGGCATGATGAATGGCCATGTCACTTCCAAGTATCCAGCTGGGTGCCACAAACTTGAAGTCGATGGGTTCCTTCCGATTTCCAAAGGTCTTCCCTGGGATGTGCACCTCGATCCTGTAGTGACCGTCTTGGGGAAAAGACATGATAGGAGTCCTGGTGATGCTTGGCAAATCAATCCTCACGTCCCTAACGATCCTCATCAGCTCCTTGCCAAAGGGCATCATTGCGTCAGGCTAGCAAAACTCCGTGATCAAAACTGGGATGAAGGTGGCCATCTATAAATTTTGAAATAATCGGAGGGAAGTCAGAAATGAGTAGATGAGAGTATAAGAATTTTAAAGACAAAAGGGAAATAAATCCTAAGGCTTTCCAATCCTAGAGGTTACGTCCTACGGTCAGCGTGTGCTCTGATACCATTTCTATAGCGACCCGACCTGAAAGGTCGAAACCCCGGTGTTTCTGTACCATCCCAAGATCATGCTGGTACTCACACGGTACATCAATGTATATATCAAAGGGGAATCACACGGCACAAATTAATAGAAATCTCATATCGAGTCCTTTATTACAATAATGATTACAATAAAGTGGCTAAAGGCCAACTCATGAGATAAACTAAACCATAAACTTGCGGAAGCATCGAAGGTAGATGAGTCCATCTGACTCCAAGGGCATCTCACCGAGCGTAGAGCGTATCCTCACTCCTGGTCGGAAAAGTACTCTACAACATGATACGTTGCAACCGTATAGGTTAGCATATTGAATATGCCAGCAAAGTCACAAGAGAGGGGGTAAAGTAATCATCTAGTCTATATGCAAATATGGCAGGTGGGGTAGTAAGTTTTTGCATAAAGCCAAAATTTTCCTACAACAAGAGAGGGAAAAGGCATAATTACTATAATGTTGGTTGATTAATGAGATGGTTCCACCAACCAATTCTCATACCCAAGTTGACATTAATAACCCACATCAATATAATTAATTGTGTTGAGAGTTCCAGATAGTTTTAGTTCCTTTGGCTCAATCTGTCCATGACCGTGGACACGGCTAATCGATTAGGTTTGGGTACTCTGCAGAGTTTTGCACACGTTCCCCCACAAGATTTGATCGCCTCCGTTGGATTTCTCGCACTTCATGGTGTTTGAGAAACGGATGACCAAAACATGGTCTTCTAAAGGGTTTCCCTGCGACTCTGTCGGTGCCCATCCTTTCCTACCGTTCTTCTACATCTCGTCGCACAGCCTGTCCAGGGTCACCACGATATCCAACCAAGCCAGAGCCCATAATTACTTGTGGCTGTGTAGGTAAGCCTTGGGTCTTGAAGCATCCATCCATCTCTTTGTGCCTGGGTGGACCTTTCCGCATGAATACTGGCACATCTCCAGCATCATCTTGGCTAACCACTGGTTTCTCCAGGGCACCGTTCAACCATCATCCGCCCAGAGGTAAGTTGAAAACTTGGAGTCTTGAAGACTTGATCATCATGTAGGTCTTGAAATTATTAACTCACAACTCTCATGAATCACACAACCCACCCCGTCTACTAATAGCATAGCAGAAATGTAAAACAATGTTTCCCGGGGCCAATGTGTCAAGGGGTTGAGGGGGTACCTACCACATGATACTACAACAAGTAACCAAGTTTCCAATTACCTACTTTGCATGCAATTGGGGTGATGGAAGAACTAATGCAATAAAACATAGGTAGACATGATCAAAGTGACTTGCCTTGCTGACGATCCTCGAAATCAAGTGACTCTAGATAACATGCTTCTCACTCTGAATGATCTAACGAATCAAACAAGAGCACACCATAAGCATAAATACAAAAGAATTCACACAATTCAGCAAGGGTAAACAAATAATACTAAAACCATTCAATAGTATCAATCAAGAGAAAGAAATCAAAATAAAAAGAATATTTTGACTCACAAAAATTTGTAGTGTCAAAAACTTCTACTACTACTACTTTAAGACAAACAACCAAGCAATAGCTAGTAGAAAAGGAATATTAAAAAAATCAATTTTTTTGTAAACAGAATCAAATTCACTAAAACTTTTGTGTAAAGAAACACTACTAAAATGAAAATAACTAGAATGTTCCTATAACTTTGGAATAGGAAACCAAAACAATGATATTATTAACACTAATATTATTATCATCATATTACTTAACAGAATTGAATTACTAAAATTATTTATTAGAAATCTAACTAAATCATCAAACTAGTTTGTGAAAGTAAAATTAAATTGTTTTATAAAACTATACCTAATGAAAAAAAAATAGAAGGATTCCTATAACAACATGGTATAAAACTGAACAATCATTGTAAATAATAGCAAGTAGTGTTACCTAAATGTTTGAAACAACAGAAACTTATGAAAACTATAAAAAAAAGGTAAACTAATTCAGGTTCAAATTAAATTAAAAAATTAAGAAAACTAAACTACATTAAGGACTAAACAGATTTTGTTTTTGGTTAAAAACAGTAACTAAATTTATTCAAAAAATACTCAAATCATGTATAATGATAGGTTTAACTAATACCAAACAGTGACAAAAAGTTTCACTCAAAAATATATTTTTAAACTATAGTTATACAGATTTTAGTAATTTGAACGAATTTGATTAGATTCAAATTTAAAGGTCAAATTTGAAATCTAAGCATACACACATAAACTACATCAAATATGTGAACTAATGCAAAAAGAATCAACTAAAAACTCTAAATAGTTTAAAAGATATAATAAAAACAAAAACAGAAAACATTCTGTTTTCTAAAACAGAATCAGAAAAAGAAAAAGAAAACTCATCGGACAGGGGCTACGTGGCGAGTCGTGGTTGGCCGAGAGGGTGTGCGTGCGGGCGTTTGCGGGCGGGTGACCGAAGCTTAGCACGTACCGGTTCGGGTTTTAAAACGATCTAATCCTACACATCGGATCTGGATCGAACGGCTACGGGAGGGTTCGATGGCTTACAGAGAAGGGGGTCACCGGCGAGGGGGTTCTCCGGCAAGGCCGAGGTGGCGAAGTCGTCGGGGAAGGCGCTCCGGTGGTTGGGGACGGCGTCCGAGGGGTGCAAACGACGGCGGCGGGTCTCCGGCATGCTCTGGTGGGGTCGGAGGGGAGTGGGGTCGACAAAGGCGACGGGCACGAGCTCCGGGAGCTTCGGTGGGGATCCGAACTCCGGCGAGGGTGTGGGCAATGCTCTGGGGAGGTAGAGTGGGGGATCGGGGGTGGAATGAGGAGCGGAGGGTCGGGGCTACTTATAGGCCGGAGCGGTGGTCGGGGAAGGGAAGAGGATGGAGATCCGGGAGAGGGATCTCCGGCAACGGCGGTGCGCGCGCGAGGAAGAAGGCGACCGCGGCGTCTTCGGGATCGGGCAGCGGGGACAGGGCGTCAGAGAGAGGGAGGGCGGCGTCATCGCGTCGGTCGGTCGGCTCGGAGCGGTTTCGGGAAATAACTGATGTGGGCCGGCCCGTTTTCAAATTAAATCGTTTCCTTTTTTAATATCTAGAGCAGTAAAACTCATTTAAAAGCATTCAAAACATTTCCAAATATAGGAAATATATATATCAAAATGATCAGGAGAATTAATGCTATTCAATGAACATTTTTCCTCCGCCATATTGAATACTTTGAATTTTTTTTTGAAGAAATTGCTATTTTTGATTTGAAATCCTTTTGCAATAATTTTCTCAAATAGCCCCCTGGCTTTATTGTCCAAATATTTCACCAAGATGACCCTGGTGTGGAGTGTCATGTTACTCCCCTCTTTTCTTTGAACTTTTCTAGAAGTTTTCAAATAGGTGAAACAAGAAAAGGGGAAAGATGAAAGTGACATTTCAGAAATTCAAAAGAAGCACTTCAACCATTATATTCATTCAAACAATATGATGATGATGCATAGCTATATTTCATAACATTCCAAAATGAAAGTTTGGGATGTTACAACAAACCTATTTGAGAGAGACACACCTTCATCATAATTAGTTAGAACACTCTATGAGCTTCACTTATATCTTTTGAGCTTAGCAGTTGCGCTAGTACTTCAATTATATCTTTTTGAGCACGGTGGTGTGTAGATTTTATAGAAATGATTTCACTCTCACTCATCACTTATATTTGTTTGATAGTTAATGAATAGTGATGGTAATTTTCATGGTTCATAAGAATAGTCCAAAAATAATAGGTATTCAATGAGTCATAATCAAAACCATCATGTAGCACATATAGAGAAATTGTGGATTAATGACATTGATGTGGTAAGATGAAAAAGGTGTGAGTTCATAATTATTGATTCGTAAAATTGTCGATATTAAGAGGTGTTGACATCTTGTTTGTCTAAAACTTAAATAGGAATGGTGATGATGTATGAGAATTTCTATTCCTTGTTGAAATCCTTGTGTTGTTTCGAGTCGGGGGCGTGCGATGGTTAACTCCTACCAACCTCCTCCCTCGGGGCATGCGAGTAGTGCTTTGATTTATGATAAAACTAATAAAACTTCACAATGAGTATATTAGTTCTTTATGACTAATGTGAAACAATGGACGTACGCATTTTCACCTTCTCATTTTTATAGCCTCTTTGGTACCTTGCATAGCCCATTCTCACCTCGAGGACTGGTTAAACTTTCGCCGGTGCATCCAAACCCCGTGACATGAAACACTCTATTGCACATAAGCCTCTTTTTTATATTCCTCAAAACAGCCACCATACCTACCTATCATGGCATTTCCATAGCCATTCCGAGATATATTGCCATGCAAATTCAATCGTCACTTCATACCTATCATAGTCATATAGAGTCGACATAGTATTTGTGGCAAAGCCATTGTTCATCTTGTTTTTAATACATGTCACGCTAGATCTTGCACATCCTGGTGCACTGCCAGAGGCATTCATATAGAGTCATATCATCCCATCAATTTTTCATATTGAGTTGTAAGTAAATAAAAGTGTGATGATCATCCTTATTAGAGTATTGTCCCAGTGAGCAAAGTATGATGGAGACTATGATTCCCCCACAAGTCGGGATGAGACTCCACTCAAAAAATAAAAAATTGGGAAGGTCAAATGAGCCCACCAAAAAAATACAAAGAGGGAAGGCGAAAAAAGAAAAAGAAAAAGCCCACCATGAAAAAAAAGAAAATAAATGAGAGAACAAGAGATAAGGGAGTTTGCTACTGTCCTTTACCACACTTGTGCCTCAAAGTGGCACCATATTCTCCATATAGAGAGTCTCCTGTTTTGTCACTTCCATATGCTAGTGGTAATTACCTTTTCACTATAAACTTAGCTTGTATATACCAATGACGGGCTTCCTCAAATGCCCGAGGTCCTCATGAGCAAGCAAGTTGGATGCACACACCCACTTAGCTTCAGATGAGCTTTCATACACTTATAGCTCTAGTGCATCATTTGTATGGCAATCCCTACTCCTTGCATTGACATATATCAATCGGCATCTCCATAGCCCGTTGGTACGCCGAGTTGATGTGAGACTATCTTCTCTACTTTTTACTCCTTTGATATCTACCATTATATTCTATTCCACGTACATGATATGTCCAATGGCTCACGCTCATGTATTGAGTGAAGAATAAAAAGTTGATGTGTATTGAAAAATTACGATCCAATTGCCTGACTGGGACATCGTGGTGCTTGGCATTTGTATTAATGTGGTGAAGACGGAGTCATTCCTTGCTAATATAATAAGCTGAATGGGGGTAAACATTCTTTTAGGATCGTATACTTTGAAAGATTAATGATTTTGTTGCTTATGATTATAAGTATTGCTATGTTAATGTTTGTTAATTTGTCGTTTCTTAGTGGGCATACATACAAAAGATTACATAATGGGTAGCATGTCAAATCAAAAATTCTATTTTTATCATTTACCTACTAGAGGACGAGTATGAATTAAGCTTGGGGATGCTTGATACGTCTCCAACGTATCTATAATTTTTGATTGTTCCATGCTGATATATTATCATTCTAGGATACTTTTTGGGCATTTATTTACCAATTTATAATATTTTTGAATACTAACCTATGGACCCAGCGCCTAGTGCCAGTTGTTGTCTTCTGCATGTTTTTGGCTTTTCAGGTTCCAGTACCAAATGAAATCCAATTGCCACGAATTTTTTATGACTTTTTCTAGACCAAAAGAAGACCTGCAAGCTTTGGAAGGAGGTCGGGGGCCACACGAGGGCATCAGCACACAACAGGGCACACCCCAGGGAGGCACCCTGATGTGTGTTGGCCCCCTCATGGTTGTCCCAATGTATCTCTTTAGCCTATAAATTCTCTAATATCCCAAAAACCCTAGAGGAGGTCCCGAAACACTTTTTACGCTGCCCAAGTCTCTGTTCCAATGGAAGCCCATCTAGAGCTCCGTTCAGGCAACCTCCCGGAGGGGGGATCAATCACGGAAGGCCTCTTCATCAACCTTGCTGCCCACATGATGATGTGTGATTAGTTCAACACAAACCTATGAGTCTGTAGATAGTACCTAGATGGAAATCTCTCTCTCTCTCTCTTGATCTTCAATTTAATGTTCATCACATCTTTTCCTTGATCTATCTGAGGTAATCCCTTTGTATGGTGCGTTCTTTGGGATCCAATAAATTGTTGGTTTATGTTCAGATTATTCATTAAAAGTATTTGAGTCAAACCTGATTACTATGATTCTTATTTGCATTATCATTATAGCTTCGTAATGCTCTCTGATCTATTGAGATAGTTTGGCCAACTAGACTGATATTTCTTCGGTGGGAGTGATGCGTTGTAGTAGGTTCAACCTAGCGAGTTTCTATATCCCAGTTGACAAAGTAGGGGACAGGATACGTCTTTGTCTTGTTGCTACTAAGGATAAAACAATGGGGTTTACTCATATTGATTGAGTTTACTTTGTATACATCATGTCATCATTCTCTAAGCATTACTTTGTTTTACTTAATACTCTACATGCATGTTGGACGGTGTTTCATGAGTGGAGTAATAGTAATAGGTGCAGGCAGGAGTCGACCTATTTTCTTATGGAAGTGATGCCTATATATACATTTCATTGCTGTGAAAATTGCATAACTATCCGATTTTGTATCAATTACCCAACAATAATTTGTTTAGCCACCGTATGCTATTTTTATGAGAGATGCCACTAGACAACACTACGGTCCTCGGGTCTATTCACTTATATATTCAAAAACAATATTGTTTCCTCGATGCCATTATTTGTCTTTTATTTTATTTTGCACTTTACAACTATCTATAATTATGTACAGAACTCACTTGCTTGCAAATAACGAGACCAAAGGGACTGACAACTCTCTTGCCAGCGTTGGGTACAAGTTGTTTGCTCTTTTGTGTGCAGTCCTTGAAGACGGTTGAGGATTGGTATTCCTATTGGTTCGATAAACCTTGGTTTCATAACTGAGGGAAATACTTACCTGCATTGTGCTGCGACAACCAGTTCCTCTTCACGGAAAACCCAACGCAGATCACAAGTATCATGGATCCATCAAATACGATTTAGAAAATAGTTGCATGTGCGATCTACGGCAGACAGTTTGTTCTTATGAACTTTTGGTGATTAGCAAAGATAATAGAAACAGTTAACAAAACTACGTACGTGTGTGAAGTACGACATACAATTCACTAGGGTAAACAGTTTGCGCTGATCCAACAGAACATAAACGGGTCAGCATAAGAAGGTGCGTGTGATATGCAACAAACAGTTCATTCATCATAATTGTGTGGAAAGACCAATAATAACTGAAATGGTCATCCGGACAAGTTGTGTGTGTGTTGTGGGAAGACGGTTGTTGCCAAACAATTGTCAGCGATTGATGAAATCATTACTGATGGTACATAAGGAAGTGTTGTTTGCCCGTATTAATATCGCAAACGTTTTCTTATTATTACCCGTCTGACTGCGCATCATCTCTTCTTCCTCTCTCACGTCTTCTCACCGGGTTTTCGCCCAAGGATTCCAATGCACTCTTTGGTACCGCACATGCATTTCTTTTGGCAACATTCCCATGCAGAACCACGCATGTTCCTGCGCAAGTGTCCCCATCGGTTTCCCGCTAGAAGCGAATGAGCATAAGAGCTGGCGCACGACACATGCTAGTGCAGCCTAACCCATCTACGAAGCATGCCAACCCGACCAAGCGCTGCCTCTCCCATCAACCTCCTCGATGACGAAAACGATCCGGTGCAGACGCAACGGCCTGTCGAGGATGATGGTGTGTCTGGCGGCATGCTAGACAACGTTGTGCTGCGCGTCATCACAAGGGTTGAGCAGACTCTTAGCATAGGGTGCGACAGCACCGTCGAGCAACATAGCTGCCTCACCATCGAGATGGTGCAGCATGCCGCACAAGAAAATCATGGGTGGTTCTTAGTACAGCAAAACATGCGCGTCCACGCTGAGAGGGCAAGGTGCGCCGTACAGCAAGACCAATGGAGGGCCGCGGAGTGAGAGGTGCGGTGCGTGACAGAGCAAGAGCGGTTCCATCCTCGCTTGCCTGCTATCCCACGCGACATGACGTTGCATCTGTGTCCATGGCACGTCAGTATCCCAATTTCTCACCAGTAATGGGCAGCGGCCGTCTGTGCCATACTTGCACCAGAGCCCGGCCGCATCGTACTTGCACCGGACTCTGGCCACGCCTTTCGCATGGGGCATGCCATTTGCCTTGTCCGCGGCCCCCTCGATGACAACGGGCTAGTCGGTAGGCTCGAGCGCCTCCTTGGCCCAGGTGTCCACTAGGGAGCAGTAGAACAAAATGGTCGTCCCATCCTCGCAATAGTGCGGAAATACCTAGCTATGGTGTGGCAAAAAAGGTTGTGCTGATGTAGTAGGCCGACACCACTAATATGGCGCCATTGTTAAAAAATAATGGTGGCATCGGGTCCCACGTCAGCGATATTCTACGCGCTGATGGCATGCCATGTAGGCTATGCCACCACTATAATTGCTCACCTAGCGGCGTGCACTGTACATTGCACACCAAGCACATTTTGTGCAGCCAACAAAAAAATAAAAATCACATAACATAACATTTAGCATTTTGGATTGCACATGAGGAATTAGCCCAATAGAACAATGCATCCAGTTAATAATAAGTGTCAATCTCATAAGCAGTACTAGCTAGCTAGAGTTAATAATAAGTACCTATTATACAATCCTCACAAACACGAGCAAACTAGCTATAGCATAGTTAAAGGATGTCGAAAACGATCATCATACTCAAGTAATGGCGTGGGATATTCCTGATAGTGACTAAGACGACCTGTCCAACCCAAAGATTCTTGCCAGCGAGGAAGTTGCTCCATCTAGCTGCACTGAAGATAGTGCGCCCGTCTGTGTCCATTGCGTAAGCACAGGTGGTGACGGTGCCCCTTCTGGTAAGGCGTAGTCCAGCAATGCCTTCTTCATCCAGCTTGATGCCACAACTCACACATAGCCTCTTAGGTAATTTCTGAAGAAAAAAACATGATGATCATATCATCATACATTACTACACTATAATCAATATATCACATTACTAAGCATATCACATTATTATACACTAAGAATATCATCACATTAATATACTAAGCATATCATCGCATTACCATTACTATAAGCATAGATCACATTACTATATATACTAAGCATGGATCACATTAATATATTACTATATATACTAAGCATATCACATTATTAATTAAGCGTATAACATTACTAAGCATATCGCATTACTATATATACACACTAAACATATCATCACATTAATATACTAAGCATATCATTGCATCACTATACTATAAGCATATAGATCACATTACTATATATACTAAGCATATCGCATTACTACACACAAATTAAACATATCATCACATTAATATACTAAGCATATCATGCATTACTATACTATAAGCATAGATCACATTACTATATGTACAAAGCATATCACATTACTAGCTACAGCAATAAGAAACATACCATGATATGGCGGTTAACCATCGTCCGTGTCAGGCAGGTCACGAATGGCACCCTGACATAGGCATCATGTGGCGGAAGCTTTCGCCAAAGCGTGTCCGTTTCATCCTCGCTCAACCTGGTCATTCTTTGGGCAAAGAGTGATATATCTAGTGGGTCATCATCTTGTTCGTCATAGTTGAGATAGATAACAGCCAACCTTGGAGTTTCTGTTCTGAGCGAGAAGCAGATCAATTCACCCCCGGGAGATACATGTGGGCGATGAAACGACCACATTCATCTCCTCCAATCTGGGTTATGTTTCTTCCCTCATTGACCTCCACGGTGTAGGGCCCCCCAGGAGAGTCGAAGATGACAGTGTCTCTAGTAATGAGCTCATTGAAATCCAATCTGACATTGCAAGAAAAAACAAAAACACACACAAAATGCATTAGTGGAAATATCAACAAAATCAAAAGAACAAACTACTAGAACAAAACACGGCTGCTAAAAATGCCGAACAAGGTGGCAGTTGCAAGGCTTGTTGCACATCTTGACCTGCACACTCGGCATGGTGCTGGTTGCACCATACTACACAAAAAAATATTGAAAACTAATCAAGTAATCGGATTTTAAACATATTGAAAAATAACATGTATATACACAAGTAAAAAAATCCATGGAGGGAGACAAAAATAAACAAAATCTACTCAAAATGCATCGGATTTTACATCGGATTATGACTAACATTTCTACACAAAGCAATCCATGGAATCAAATTTATATTCTACATCACATAAAGCATGTACTAAAAAAATTACACAGAGCAATCCTTAAATTTCTACACATCACAATCCTAAATCACATAGAGCCAAAGAAGGAGATGCAAAAGATGGAGGAAATAGATGAAGACAACGGAGAGGAGTGAACCTTGGTGGTACGGAGAGGAAAGGAAGGGCAACGACGGGGTGGCGATGGGAGGCGACGGGGTGGCGACGGGATGTGACGGGAGGCGACGGGTGGCGGCTAGTCGAGCGGGAGTTGAAATGAGAGGGAGGCAACGACTAGGTCTTTTACAATGGGCCGGTAGTTGACTCAGGTCGGCCAGTGCTGGGGCAATTATGTCTCGCATAAACAATTTGGCACGCCGGCACTATTTATTTATCTATGACGTGCATGCAAACTCAACGCCACCACTATGTTCTAAACGGTAAGACTCACGTGGCCCAACAGATTTGTAGCGTGACAAAAAAAACACGCCAGCACTAACCATTTACAGTTGGCGTGCCAATTTAGTAGACGTCAGCACTATTTGAAAATATTAGTGCTTGCGTTGGAGAGTAATGGCGCGTCATGAACAAGAGTTGTGGCTAGCCATTTCTCCACTAGTTTCGAGATGGTAATCTCCAACGAAATAGCCAGCATGGAACTCGAGATCGCGCTCTAGGTGTATCGCGAGCGTGTAAACTGGATGGACGAACTCCTGACCCAGTTTAGGCATAACCAAAAGCTTCTGTAGGTTAGGGTGGTAATCATGGACGCGTTTTTTTGTTGTTGAATCGTTTTGATGCCGATCCCAATGTCTGGACAAGAATCATAATATTGATATGTTTCAATGTGTGAATGATTTATGTTCTATTGTTATATTTCAATGTGTGTAAAAGGCTAATAGCTAGAGCTAGAAAATCAGTAAAAAACAGATAGAAATGTGAAATAGATAATATATATTAATTGTTCAATAGCTCATTGAAGACATGATACATGCACAGTATATATCATCACATATACGGGATGATAGTACTTAACTAATACGTACAATGAATAAAAACTAAAGTAATAATAACCCCTCCTTGAGCAGGAAGTAATAAAGCGACAACCTCTCGCCATCAGCTCCCTGGTGTGCGGTGGCTTCTCAATAAAGCAAGTAGTATGTAAATAGGATTTTTCAAGTAGTTTTTGCTTCATCTTACATGTTTCGCGTTTCAGTTTTGAACTATGGCCATTAAATTTTTAGAAACTAACTTATTGTTTAAAAATGCGAGTAGAACGCCGAAATTTTTCAATTTTAGGATGTCGATCGTATTCGTGCATTGTAACAATGGAAAAAAAACTAGGCCCGAATGAGACAGCGATTGATGGTTCGTCGTCACACAAGACCCACATTCCCTCTCAGAACTAGGCGCCTTCGTGTGATGCTCTGATTTGTGAGAGGCATGTGTCTCAAGCTGGCAATGGGGATTACTCATGCAGGTATTGTCGTCCCATCCTTCTCCCATCACCTTACTTGGAATAGTTATAATACATGTGTGACTAGAAATATGGGTGGACCATATAGAGCGCACCTAAATCTTCAAATCTAACCTTTCAGTTACAACTTACTATCCCTTCATAGTATATCATGCTCTTCGTTGGGGTATATCATGCAACCATCAGCGTAGATCCTGAACATGGCCAGGCTATTTATTCTGGTATGTGGTGTAACATCATAATGTAGCTGGTGTGTGGCTCCTTATAACTCTGATGTTTTTAGCTCATTGCGCAAAGACCATTTTTATGTGGCTAGAGCATAACACCCTCTCGGCAAAAATCTCAGTAGTACATTTGGGTCTGTACTTTATTCCACTACATTTCATGTGATTCCGTAGCTCCGTATCTTAGCATAGTATGGATATTTTAGGACCAGTTTTTTTGTTGGCTTCTAGAATAAGCTAGAATAAGTTGTTCCCTATCCAGTTTATTCTAGCTTATTCTAAAAGCCCAATCAAAAATATTTTTTAGAAATTTATTAGTCGCTAATTAATACTTGATTAGTAGACTTCTAAAAAAATATTTTTTGTTAGGCTTTTAGAATAAGTTGGGTAAGGATAGCTTATTCTAGTAACACGAAAAGGTCATCAAAAAAACTGACCCTTACTAGGAAAGCGGTTGTCTCGAACGCAGTGGCAGCTGGACGCAGATATCTAGCCGCCCGCTGCGCCGAGGTGATGCGTGCATAGAATAAGCCTAAAACTCACAATTGATGCATACATCGCCATATACAACCAAATACCAAGGCAACATGTGCTTTGGGGTTCGCATCTATACTTATATTAATTTGTGACTCTTTAAAAAGTTTCACGTTAATTAAATTTTATGAGTCATTAATCTAGTGGGACCGAATTATTACGGTATAGATCGACTCTTGATCTGTTAAATAAAAAATGATTTAAATAACTTCTACCACAATCTATATATGTACAACTCTCTGTCTCCTTTTATTGAGAATTGCCGCATCTTCTACGGACTCCCACATCCCATGTTTTTTTTTTGGCTGGCTTAGGCTCTCACGTTTCTCTATTTCTTTCTCACCTCTCTCTCTCTCTCAAAAACAATAAAATCATCATGAAAAAAGTTAAGGCCCATAACGCACCTCTCTCTCTCTCTCAAAATCATAAAAATCTTCAGTAAAAAATAAAGGCCATAATCTTTTTTGGTCGGTTCAAGAGAAAAATAAAGGCCATAATCTTAAGTTAAAAAATTTCAGAGAAAATGCTCAAGGCCCATCATATTTGGTCGGTCAAAGGAATAGAAGTAATAAAAACTTTGATACGAATCTATCTATAACTCCACGCCTCTTTTCACGTCTGGATCTGTAGAAGGAGAAAAACTCACTTCCCGATCTCGACCTACCTAGAGCTCCACGGCCTCAATCTCCATGATTTTTATCTAACTATTCTCCAAGATCTATTCCTTCTCATCAACTCTCTCTTTTCCCATGAAAAAAATACTACAACGTGTCTCTCTTCTTCCATTGGAAAAATCCATCATATGTCTCAAGCTGAAGGAGATCGGTTCAGGCGGCACACTTATGAAGCTAGCTAGATTACGTCCTTGCCAATCGGCGTTGGGAGGACATGAAAAGCTGTAGCGGATGCCTTCTGGCAAGTTCGCTTGATTATTTCCTAGCCTATTGGTGTTGACAGCAGCAGAAAATATACGGTAGAAACATGCACATAAAGAAGCTAGCAGGCTGCTGGATCGATTCCGCTATAAGACGGAGGCATATTATGCTAATCCCTTCTGTCTGTTCGGCAAAACATACGCACACAACGTCACAAATTCTTTGACATAGACTTGAGACGTGCATGGTTGAATCAAGCTAGCATGTATGTGCATGTCCATGACTCCATGAACAGCCAGAAATAACGTGGCCGCTTTGATGACTATGAGCGTGCTCTCGGCGCAAAGTAATCGTCGATGAGAGATGATCGGGTCTGCACCATTGACAGTATTCTTTGCTCAAGCTCTTTGCATGCTTCAGCATTTTGCTTCCTATTTACATGGCAGTAGTTAGATTTTCAGCCTGGGAAGTATATTCGAATCAGCATCATAATAATAGATAGCCTCAATCATGTGAGCGTTCGCCCAACCAGATGTTTGCTTTATTGCACCACTCTTTTGATATTTTGAGAAAAAACATAATTGATATTATTTTGAGGTGGGTTTGCCAATTTAGCCTGTTCGGATGTGTACACATGAAAACATTCCTGTTGCAGGCTCTTCTTCTGCACAGGAAGCTTCATATACAACTCTAATGTTGTGACAATACCATTCTCAACCTAATACCTCTCATGTGTGCCTCAATACCGAAAAGAATCATTCAAAAGTTACACTGGCTATATTTCCTTCATTTTCGTACATGTGGGTGAGGAAAGTCTCAGCTGGTATGTGTCACTATCTATTTTCCTTTGGTTAGCACATAGTTTTCCTATTGCCGGCATCGTGTTGTATAGCTACTGATTTTGAGATTTCTAAATATCACTCTTTTCTTTTGGCCCGACAGAACATTTCCCACAACAAAAGTAGTATTCTTTTGGCAACTACGACATCACTATTATGATCTTGATTTTGAATGCCTTAATGTATAGTTGCAAACAAATGAATCTACCATATTGTTTCACTTTCATTATGTAATGATTTATTATGATTCAAGAGGAAATCCATCGATATATTATGTCTAGAGTTCGTCAATCGAGTAAATAGTTTTTTGCCTATCTTAGGCTCTCCAAAGGCCAGCACTCCATGTTTATATCAAATTCTCTAAACTCCACATTTTTTACGACGACCCATATCTTTTGCTCTTCAGAATACAATTTAATAGTTAAATTTTGCAGGCATTAGTCAATATGGATTTCTAGAACCGACTATTTGTCTACACATTCGTAGTAGGAGTTGGACGAAAGGCTAATTAGTTACTACGGATGAGAAAAAAAATCATATTTTAAGTAAAAATATTGAAGGACGATTTTTCATACATGGTCATAATAAAAAATACTATTTACTTTGATGTTTGATATTCGTAACATAAATGTTCACAAAGCATCATAATTTACGATTATGAAACGGTTTCTCAAGAAACTTTTACGCTACTAAATATTATAACTCAAAATTATTAAGAACTTCTATATATATTAGTAGTGTAATTTAGAGAAATTTACCGACAAGTTTATGTGTGCCTTACAATATCATTGAAGATATATTAGCATAAATAAAATAATTTGGGAAATGCGAATAAAATTGCTCGGCTATCTATAATTTTTATTGTTAAATTTTTTCTGAATAGTTACAAGTATAAAATGTCAGACCCTATACATAAGAAAAATAAGCAGGATGTTCGGCGTCTCTACGTCCTTTCCAAATGAGACCAATAAAAAATGGTTAGGGAAATTGTTCACACATTATTGTAGCTTCATATTAGAGAACTTTTTAGCAATATAGCAAGAGTCTAAGTCATCAGCATTTTAGTTTGGTGAGGTTACATGATGATTTCATTTAACTTATTTAAATACATTCTTATGAAAATCATTGTAACTCTAAAGGCATATTCTTAAACTATCTCTCAAGTATAGTGATCCATATAAAAAGTACATATTTTATTATTTTATTAAAATACATTGTGATAAAAAGTATTAGATCGTCATCCCGTGCGAATGCATGGGTTGACGACTAGTTTTTTTAATGTTGGTATTTACTACCAAATTCATTGATCAGGAGAGAAAAAACCTGGAACAGGGTAAAGGGGGACCCAAGCGGGCAAGCACCATGAAACAAGGGCAGGTACAGAAGTAAAAAGGAGGAAAAAAACTAGCACTCAGCCGGGGTCAAAAGGGATACTCGCTCCAGCCAAGTTCCATAACCGAATCTCGTCTCTAATTTTCTGCACCAATGTACTTCCAGTCAGTGATTCATATGACTCCTTCATGAAGATACACCTATTTCTTTACCCCCAAATCTCCCATGCTACCGGGTGTAAGGCCAGCTCCAACGCACGACCCTATCCGGAGGTCCGTTTTGTCTTGATTTTGTCAGTTTGTGGGCAGGAATGGAGTCGTGTCCGTCCGGATTTGCGGTTGGGTCTGCCGTGCGCCCAAAACGCGGCCGCCTCTTCGACTCCATCTTGCCCCATGCATGCAAATGTAGAACAAACGTTGTTGGCCGCGGCCGCGGTTTGCACTAGTTCATGTCGACCGGCAACACAGCTAGCGGCCTACAGTCTGAGACGCCGGCAACAAAGCCAGCGGCCGACATAGGAGCTAGCCCTAAAAAAGAATATGTTTTTACCCCTGAAACAAAGCCAGCGGCCGGCACAGGAGCCAGCCCTAAAAAATAACCAAGTTTTTGGCGTCAGCTTGTAAAGCCAACGGCTGGCACACTAGCCAGCCCTAAAAAAGAATGGTCGTCGACCACGACTAGTTCAGGTCGTCACGGGCGAACATTTCCTTCTGCTGATTCGCGAACCAAGGCTTCCTCTCCGGCGACATGTTGTTCTTGTCCACGCTCATGAACGCGAGTGCCACCTCTTTATCTTTGATGTCCGCCATAGTGGCCTCGATCTCGAGCTTCTTCAGTTGAGCGGCCTCCTTGATGTCAAGTTTCCTCTTCTTTGTTGCCTCCTCCATGTTAAGGTTCCTCCTCTCTGCGGCCTCCTCCATGGCAAGCTTCTTTGTTTGAAGTTCTAGATACATTTTCAATTGCTCCTCCTTTCCTTTGCTCCTCCTCTCGTCCCTCATTTCCTTTTGGCTCATCATTTTCTCCAAAGTGCCTTGCAAGGCAATGGCCGATGTGTCATGTCTCTCGTGAGCCTTGGAGTTTGTCTTGACCCTCAACCTCTTGAGGAAGTCTCCCTCATCATCCACTGCCTTCTTCCCTCCTTTCTTCTTCCAAGCAACATATTGGTCTTTGAACTTGGCACGATGATCGCCCAACAATGCGTGAGAGTAAACAACTTGTTTTTGTGTCGGGCCTTGAAGGCTTTCAAAGATTGAAATGCCTACATGGTCATTCATGATGACCCTAATGTCAGAACAAAGGAAACCACATGTATGAAAATGGACACAAAATCAAAAGGCAAGAAGTTCATACCATGTCACCAATGCCAAGGTTACTCACGGGACGGGCTTAGACGCTCTCAAGTGTGGCACAATACTTGTTGCACTCTTGTTAAATGAACCCCCACCTCTTTTGGATTGAGTTGATGTTGTGATTACTCTCAATTTCGCAAAGGTCAAACTTCCTTCGCTCATGGAACGTTTTGTAAACCCTTATCCAAAAGAAGACACCGTTTTGCTCGGCACCTCTTATCGGATCTTCTCCTATTTCAATCCACCACTCACAAATCAATTTGTCCTCTTTTTGGGTGTATGATCCCGTGTGAATGCTTTGCTTCCTCTTTTGTGCCTCGACCCTTTGGGTGAGCTCAGTGATAAACACCAATGGTTCTTTAGAAATGTCGAGCTCCTCCTCCTCATCTCCACAATACAATTCATCATCATCATGCCATAAGTTGCCATGGTCGTCACCTCTTCATCATCATGGCCGGCGAAATCAGTGCCCTCATAGTGCCCGCAGCCGTCCTGGCTCTGGGTCTCGTTGGAATCAAAACTATGGCCTTGGTTGTCGACCTGGAAGGCCTCACCACGGCCCTCGTAGATGACACTCTCCGTGAACGAGCAATCAGGGTCGTCGGCGGTGCCTGTCGGCTGTGCCATTCCATCGAACAACTTGCGGACACTGGCGAAGTCTGCCGTTGGACACGACCGGGGCTGCTTCCTATTGGAAATATGCCCTAGAGGCAATAATAAAATGGTTATTATTATATTTCCTTGTTCATGATAATCGTTTATTATTGATGCTATAATTGTATTGATTGGAAACACATTGCATGTGTGATATAGACAACGCTGTGTCCCTAGTATGCCTCTAGTAGACTAGCTCGTTGATCAAAGATGGTCAAGGTTTCCTAGTCATTCACATGATATGTCATTTGATAACGGGATCACATCATTGGGAGAATGATGTGATGGAAAAGACCCAAACTATAAACATAGCATATGATCATGTTAGTTTATTGCTATAGTTTTCTACATGTCAAGTATCTGTTTCTATGACCATGAGATCATGCAACTCACTGACATTGGAGGAGTGCTTCGTGTGTATCAAACGTCGCAACATAACCGGGTGACTATAAAGGTGCTCTACAGGTATCTCCGAGAATGTCTATTGAGTGGGTATGGATCAAGACTGGGATTTGTTACTCCGTGTGAAGCAGAGGTATCTTAGGGCCCACTCGGTAATACAACATCACAACAAGCCTTGCAAGCAATGTGACTAAAGTGTTATGCATGGGATCTTGTATTACGGAACAAGTAAACAGACTTGCCGATAACGATATCGAACTAGGTATAGAGATACCGACAATCGAATCTCGGGCAAGTAACGTACGGAAGAACAAAGGGAACAGCGTGCGGGATTAAATGAATCCTTGACATAAAGGTTCAACTGATAAAGATCTTCGTAGAATATGTTGGAACCAATATGGGAATCTAGTTCCCGCTATTGGTTATTGACCATAGAGGTGTCTCGGTCATGTCTACATAGTTCTCGAACCCGCAGGGTCCGCACACTTAAGGTTCGGTGACGTTTCAGTAGTATAAAGTTATGTATGGTGGTGACCGAAGGTTGTTTGGAGTTCCGGATGGTATCCTGGATGTCACAAGGAGCTCTGGAATGGTCCGTAGGTAAAGAATGATATATAGGAAGTCCTGTTTTGGTCACCGAAAAAGTTTCAGGTTCATCGGTAGTGTACCGGGAGTGCCGGGAGGGTACCGAGGGACCATAGGGAGGGGTGTGTCGACCCAAGGGGTACATGGGCTGTGGGAGGAGGTAAACCATCCCCTCTTGGGCTGGCCAAAGCCCCACTAG
Organism: Hordeum marinum; assembly: GCA_022496015.1. Classification (NCBI taxonomy): domain Eukaryota; kingdom Viridiplantae; phylum Streptophyta; class Magnoliopsida; order Poales; family Poaceae; genus Hordeum; species Hordeum marinum. The sequence continues at coordinate 57,776 of JAAAWK010000752.1, forward strand.
AGGCCCATGCGGCTGGGTGGAGAAACCCAAAGTGGGAAGGAGGATTCCAAGTGGTAGAGAGGGAGTCCTAATCCTAGTAGGATTGGAGGAGGACTCCTCCTCTCTCCACTTCGGCTGAAGCTAGGGTTGGCCGCTTGGGGGCCAAGCCTCCTCCCTCCCTCCTCATATATATACTAGAGGTATTGTGGTTTTTTCAACACAGAAATCAGCCACGTGCTACCCTCTCCTCTAGATTGTAGTTCTTCCTCTAGATTGTGTTTCAACGGTGCTTATGCGAAGCCCTGCCGGAATAGTTCCACCACCACCACCGACACGCCGTCGCGCTGCCGGAGAACTCATTTACCTCTCCGCTCCCTCTTGCTGGATCAAGAAGGCGGAGATCGTCATCGAGTTATGCGTGTGCTGAACGCGAAGGTGTCGTCCGTTTGGCGCTAGATGAGGATGGATCGTGATTAGATCATGGGACACTCGGCGTTTTGGATCGCGAAGACGTTTGACTACATCAACCGCATTTCTTTAACACTTACCACTTAGTGATCTATAAGGGCATGTAGATCCACTCTCCCCATCGTAGATGCTCATCACCATGGATAGATCTTGCGTGTGCGTCGGAAATTTTTTGTTTCCCACGCGACGTTCCCCAATAGTGGCATCATGGGCTAGGTCTATGTGTAGATGAGATCATGAGTAGAACACAAATGAGTTTGTGGGTGTTGATGCTTAGATTGCTTCCTTCCTTGGTCGTGTTTTGATTCAGAGGTATTGTGGGATGAAGCGGCCCAGACCAACCTTACTCGTACGCTTACGAGAGACCGGTACCATCGACTGATGTGTAACTTTGTTGGACAAAGATGGTTGGCGGGTGTGTGTCTCTCCTACTCTAGTTGGATCGGATTCGACTAAGGCGGTCCTTGAGAAGGTTTAATAGCAATTTTTGTATCACCATTGTGGTTTATGCGTAGGTGACAATTGTTCTTGCTAGATACCCGTAGAAGCCACGTAAAACTTGCAACAACAATTAGAGGATGTCTAACTTATTTTTGCAGGGTATGTTGTGATGTGATATGGCCAATTACATGATGAGATATATGTGATGTATGAGATGATCATGTTTTTTTATAGAATATCACGACTTGCATGTCGATAAGTACGACAACCGGTAGGAGCCATATGGTTGTTTTTAATTATTTTCGCCGTTTTTGCTTTACTTTATCGTTATGAGTTAGCAATAGTCGTGGAAGCAACAGTCGGCGTGGCAACCCCGATGGAGACACGTTGATGAAGATCAAGATGATGGAGATCAAGGTGTCATGTCGGTGACGATGGAGATCATGCCGGTGCTTTGGACATGGAGATCAAAAGCACAAGTTCATGGTCATATCATGTCACTTATGATTTGCATGTGACATTAATCCTTTTATGCACCTTGTTTTTCTTAGGATAACGGTAGCATTATAAGGTGATACCTCACTTAAATTCAAGATGAATTGTGTTCTCCCCGAGTGTGCACCATTGCGAAAGTTCGTCGTGTTGAGACACCACATGATGATCGGGTGTGATAGACTCTACGTTCACATACAACGGGTGCAAGCCAGTGTTGCACGTGCAGAACACTCAGGTTAAACTTGACGATCCTAGCATGTACAGACATGGCCTCGGAACACAACAGACTAAAAGTTCGAACATGAGTCATATAGTATACCTCAACATGATTATGTTCACCATTGAAACCACCTCAACTCACGTGATGATCGGACTTGAGTTGGTGAATTTGGATCATGTATCACTCAGATGACCCGAGGGATGTCAATTTGAGTGGGAGCTTTAGTAATTTGATTAATTAAACTCATTATCTTGAACAATAGTCTTAGTAACCTTTGCATATTTATGTTGTAGATCAATGGCTCGTGCAGTAGCACCCCTGAATTTTAATGCGTTCCTAGAGAAAGTTAAGTTGAAAGATGATGGAAGTAACTTTGTGGACTAGGCCCGTAACCTGAGGATTATCCTCACGGCTTCCCAGAAGGCTTATGTCCTTGATGCACCGCTTGGTAACCCACCCTCTCCCGTTTTATCCGAAGATGTTAAGAACTCTTGGGAGGCACGTTCTGGAGATTATTCAATAGTTCAATGTGCAATGTTGTATGGCTTAGAACCGGCACATCAATGACGTTTTGAATGTCATGGAGCATATGAGGTGTTCCAGGAGTTAATGTTTATCTTTGAAAAGAATGTCCGGATCGAGAGGTATGAGACCTTCGATAAATTCTATGCTTGCAAGATGGAGGAGAACGGGTCTGTCAATGAACATATACTCAGAATGTATGGGTATTGGACCCGTCTGGCTGAGTTGGGAATTGTTCTCCTGCCAGAGGCGATCACTGACAGAGTTCTTCAATCATTGCCACCTAGCTACAAGAGCTTCGTGATGAACTATATCATGCAAGGCATGAACAAGTCAGTTGCCGAGGTGTTTGCGATGTTAAAAGTTGCTGAGTCTAAAATCTAAAAGGAGCATTATGTGTTGATGGTCAATAAAACCACCAGTTTCAAGAAAAATGGCAAGCGAAAGAAGGGTAACTCTAAGAAGAGTGGCAAAGCAGTTGCCCCTCCCATGAAGAAACCCAAGGCTGGACCCAAGCCAGAAACTGAGTGCTTTCATTACAAAGGAACTGGTCACTGGTAGAGGAACTGCCCCAAGTACCTGGCTGACAAGAAGGCGGCCAACGACAAACAAGGTATATATGATATACATGTTATTGATGTGTAACTTACCAACTCTCGTTCTAATGCCTGGGTATTTGATACCGGTTCGGTTGCTCACATTTGCAACTCAAAACAGGAATTACGGAATAGACGAAGGCTGGCAAAGGACAAAGTGACGATGCGCGTGGGAAATAGTTCCAAGGTTGACGTGATCACCGTCGGCACGCTCACTCTTCGATTACCATCGGGATTAGTGATGAACCTGAATAATTTTTATTTAGTGCATGCGTTAAGCATGAACATTATATCTGGGTCTTGTTTATTGCGAGACGGTTACTCATTTAAATCATAGAATAATGGTTGTTCTATTTATATGAGTAATATATTTTATGATCATGCACCCAATGTGAGGGGTTTATTCATATTGAATCTCGATAGTGATGATACACATGTTCATAACATTGATGCCAAAAGATGTAGAGTTGGTAATGATAGTATCACTTTCTTGTGGCGCTGCCATTTAGGTCATATTGGTGTAAAAGGCATGAAGAAGCTCCATGCTTATGGACTTTTGGAGTCGCTTGATTTTGAATCACTTGACACATGTGAACCATGCCTCTTGGGCAACATGACTAAAACGCTGTTCTCTGGAACAATGGAACAGGCAAGTAACTTGTTGGAAATCATACATACTGATGTGTGTGTTCCAATGAGGATTGAGGTGCGCGGTGGATATCGTTATTTTCTCACCTTCACTGATGACTTAAGTAGATATAGGTATATTTACTTAATGAAACACAAGTCTATAACGTTTGAAAAGTTCAAGCAATTTTAGAGTGAAGTTGAGAATCATCGTAAAAAGAAGATTAAATTCCTACGACCTAATCGAGGAGGAGAATATCTGAGTTATGAGTTTGGCAGTCACTTAAGACAGTGTGGAATTGTTTCACAATTGACATTGCCTGGAACACGACAACGTAATGGTGTGTCCGAACATCGTAATCGAACCTTATTAGATATGATGCGTTCTATGATGTCTCTTGCCGATTGGCCACTATCGTTTTGGGGTTATGCATTAAAGACAGGTGCATTCACTTTAAATAGGGCACCATCGAAATCCATTGAGATGACGACATATGGACTATGGTTTGGAAAGAAGCCAAAGTTGTCCTCGCTTAAAGTTTGGGGATGTGATGCTTATGTCAAAAAGCTTAAGCTTGGAAATAAAGCTTCAGCCTGGAAAGCTGGAACCCAAAGCGGAGAAGTGCATCTTCATAGGATACCCAAAAGAGACAGTTGGGTATACCTTCTATATCAGATCCGAAGGCAAAGTGTTTGTCGCCAAAAACAGAACATTTCTTGAGAAAGAGTTTCTCTTGAAATAATTGAGTTGGAGGAAGATAGAATTTGATGAGGTTGTTGAACCTTTGATTCAACCAGAGAGTAGCACAGCGCAGAAAGATGTTTCTGTGGAGTCTATGGCAGTTGAAGAGGAAGTTAATGATGATGATCATGAAACTTTGGATCAAGTTACTATTGAACCTCGTAGGTCGACAAGGGCGCGTACTGCTCCTGAGTGGTACGGCAACCGTGTCTTGGAGGTCATGTTGTTAGACAATGATGAACCTACGAGCTATGAAGAAGAAATGATGGGCCCGGATTCCGAGAAATGGTTAGAGTCCTTGAAATCCGAGATGGGATCCATGAATGAAAACAAAGTATGGACTTTGGAAGTATTACCTGAAGGGTGAAAGACCATTCAGAACAAATGGATCTTTAAGAAGAAGACAGACGCAGACGGTAATGTCGCCGTCTATAAAGCTCTACTTGTGGCAAAGGGTTTTTCACAAGTTCAAGGAGTTGACTATGATGAGACCTTCTCACCCGTAGTGATGCTTAAGTCCGCCAGAATCATGTTAGCGATAGCTGCATATTTCAACTATGAAATTTGGCAGATGGATGTCAAAACAGAGTTCCTTAACGATTTCCTTAAGGAAGAGTTTTATATGTTACAAACGGAAGGTTTTGCCGATCCAGAGAATGCTGACAAAGTTTGCAAACTCCAGCGATCCATTTATGGTCTGGTGCAAGCATCTCGGAGTTGGAATCTACGCTTTGATGAGGTGATCAAAGCGTTCGGGTTTATACAAGTTTACAGAGAAGCTTCTATTTACAAGAAAGAGAGTGGGAGCTCTATAGCATTTCTAATATTATATGTGGATGACATATGCTGATTGGAAACAATATAGAAATGCTGGAAAGTGTGAAGGAATATTTGAACAAGAGTTTTTCAATGAAGGACCTAGGAGAAGTTGCTTTCATATTAGGCATTTAGATCTATAGAGATAGATTGGGACGCTTAATAGGACTTTCACAGAGCACATACCTTGATAAAGTTTTGAAGAAGTTCAAAATGGATCAGTTCAAGAAGGGGTTCTTGCATGTGTTACAAGGTGTGAAGTTGAGTAAGACTCAATGCCCAGTGACTACAGAAGATAGAGAAAAGATGAGTGTCATCCCCTATGATTTAGCTATAGGCTCTATCATGTATGCAATGTTGTGCACAAGACCCAATGTCAGTCTTGCAATAAGTATGGCCGGAAGGTTTCAAAGTGATCTAGGAATGGAGAACTGGACGTCGGTCAAGAATATCCTTAAGTACATGAAAAGGACTAAGGAAATGTTTCTCGTTTATGGAGGTGGTCAAGAGCTCGTCGTAAAGGGTTACGTCGATGCAAGCTTTGACACTGATCCGGATGACTCTAAGTCGCAAATCGGATACGTATTTATTCTCAATGGGGCAGCGGTAAGCTAGTGCAGTTCCAAGCAGAGCATGGTAGTCGATTCTACATGCGAAGTGGAGTACATCGCAGCCTCGGAGGCGGCGAAGGGAAGGTGTCTGGATGAAGGATTTCATGAAAAATCTTGGAGTAGTGCCGAGTGCACTGAATCTAGTGGATCCATTCTGTGATAACACTAGTGCCATTGCCCTGGCCAGGGAACTAAGGTTTCACAAGAGGACCAGACACATAAAGCGACGCTTCAACTCCATCCGCGAGTACATTAAATATTTGCAAAGTGCACACAGATCTGAATGTTGTAGACCCTTTGACTAAACCTCTTCCAAGGGATAAACATGATCAACAACAGAACTGTATGGGTGTTCGATTCATTACAATGTAAATCACATAGTGATGTGAGCTAGATTATTGACTCTAGTGCAAGTGGGAGACTGTTGGAAATATGCCCTAGAGGCAATAATAAAATGGTTATTATTATATTTCCTTGTTCATTATAATCGTTTATTATCCATGCTATAATTGTATTGATTGGAAACACAATGCATGTGTGATATAGACAACACTGTGTCCCTAGTATGCCTCTAGTAGACTAGCTCGTTGATCAAAGATGGTCAAGGTTTCCTAGCCATTGACATGAGATGTCATTTGATAACGGGATCACATCATTGGGAGAATGATGTGATGGACAAGACCCAAACTATAAGCATAGCATATGATCGTGTCAGTTTATTGCTATAGTTTTCTACATGTCAAGTATCTATTTCTATGACCATGAGATCATGCAACTCACTGATACTGGAGGAGTGCCTTGTGTCTATCAAACGTCACAACATAATTGGGTGACTATAAAGGTGCTCTAAAGGTATCTCCGAGAGTGTCTGTTGAGTGGGTATGGATCAAGACTGGGATTTGTTACTCCGTGTGACGGAGAGGTATCTCAGGGCCCACTCGGTAATACAACATCACAAAAAGCCTTGCAATCAATGTGACTAAAGTGTTAGCCACGGGATCTTGTATTATGAAATGAGTAAAGAGACTTGCCGATAACAAGATTGAACTAGGTATAGAGATACCGACGACGAATCTCGGGCAAGTAACATACCGAAGAACAAAGGGAACATCATACGAGATTAAATGAATCCTTGACATAGAGGTTCAACCGATAAAGATCTTCGTAGAATATGTAGGAACCAATATGGGCATCCAGGTCCCGCTTTTGGTTATTGACCGTAGAGGTGTCTTGGTCATGTCTACATAGTTCTCGAACCCACAGGGTCTGCACACTTAAGGTTCGGTGACGTTTCAGTAGTATAGAGTTATGTATGATGGTGACCGAAGGTTGTTTGGAGTCTCGGATGACATCCCAGACGTCACGAGGAGCTCGGGAATGGTTTGAAGGTAAAGAATTATATATAGGAAGTCTTGTTTTGGTCATCGGAAAAGTTTCGGGCTCATTGATAGTGTACCGGGAGTGTCGGGAGGGTACCAGGGGACCATCGGGAGGGGTGTCTCGACCCAAGGGGCTACATGGGCTGTGGGAGGAGGTAAACCAGCCCCTAGTGGGCTGGCCGAAGCCCCACTAGAGGCCCATGCGTCTGGGTGGGGAAACCCAAAGTGGGAAGGAGGATTCCAAGTGGGAGAGAGGGAGTCCTAATCCTACTAGGATTGGAGGAGGACTCCTCCTCTCTCCACTTCGGCTGAATCTAGGGTTGGCCCCTTGTGGGCCAAGCCTCCTCCCTCCCTCCTCGTATATATACTAGAGGTATTGAGGGGTTTTCAACATAGAAACCAGCCACGTGCTACCCTCTCCTCTAGATTGTTTTCAACGGTGCTTAGGCGAAGCCGTGCTGAAATAGTTCCACCACCATCACTGTCACGCCGTCGTGCTGTCGGAGAACTCATCTACCTCTCCGCTCCCTCTTGCTGGATCAAGAAGGCGGAGATCGTCATCTAGCTGTACGTGTGCTGAACGCGGAGGCGGTGTCCGTTCGGCGTTAGATTGGGACGGGTCGTTATTAGATCGCGGGACGCTCGGCGATTTCGATCGTGAAGTCGTTCGACTACATCAACTGCGTTTATTAACGCTTCCCGCTTAGCGATCTACAAGGGTATGTAGATCCACTCTTCCCCTCGTAGATGCTCACCACCATGGATAGATCCTGCGTGTGCGTAGGGAATTTTCTGTTTTCCATGCAACGTTCCCCAACACTACCTTTGTGCCCCGTCTGACATGTGACCAGCGCCACTGTACCCTGTCATGACGTTGAGGTCGATGCCACTCGCGGGCATGGCTGGAGCAACCACATTGTCCTTCGGTGATGTGGAGAACCGTGTCTGCCCATGGCCGTAAGACGATGGACCCGGTGTGGTGAACGAGCTCGGCAACCGGTGTTGAGGAAGGCGATCGTCCGACGATCCCGTTCTCGCCGTGGCCATGGCCATGGGAATGGACAGAGGTGGTCGTGCCAACCCTAGCATGAGGAGGGTGTGCGCCTTGGCGACAATGGATTTTTTATCATCGGTGTGGGCCTAATGCTTTGCATGACGCCGTGCGGCAGTGACACGGCGTGGGCCGCAACAGCCTTCGCCTCCGCTGCCGTTGTCCGTCGTCCCTTCCTTTGTGCTACTTGGGCGTCGAGTCGGGCGATCTCCTCTAGTGTGCACTCGGACCGAGGCTTCCTGGAACCCTTCGAACCCTTTTTATTCAGCGCGGCGGGCACGGCCACGGCCGCATCGCCGAGGTTCACCGGGTCGCCGTCCATGGAGGCGGTAGGGGGAGGGGCCACGCGGGAGGGGTTGGACAAAATGGAGGGATAGTAAAAGGTTGTGTCCACGACGGGCGGGCCAGGAGAGGACAAGGGCATGCGTCCCGGCCATCCGCGCTTGCCCGTTTGGCCACAAACGCCGCCCAAACTTGGGTTGAGCCATGATTTATGAACAGAAAACAGACATTTATCCGTTTACGACCGTTCGTTGTGCCATGATTTGCGTCTGTTTAGCATAAACAGACGCGGACGACGATTTGAAATGGTGCATCGGAGTTGGCCTAGCAGAGGGAGTGCACCTTTCTTCTTTTCATTTGGCGCCATGGAGAAGCAAGTGTGCAGCCAGTCCTTGATGGTTGTTGGGGCTCGCAAATGGTGGTACACATCTCACGCGAAGAGCTAGCCGTGCAGGGTGGCTGTACCGCGTGCGGGTGTGGAGCAACCTTCTGACACGGGGTCAGACGTCTATTGTAAGCTTGCGACCGCTGGCATGCATGGCAGTGCGCAACTCGCTTTCTGCATGCGTCGGTGGTTCATGCATGCCCAGCTCCACACTGTTTTCGGCTTAACAAAATGTGCACCTCCACGTCCATCGCAATTCGCAAACATGTTCAGTATTGTTTACAGCCTGATTCGGGCATTTGTAGAAACGCATGTCTGGATTGCGGTCTGTTTCGGACACAAACCGCCTAATCCTGGTAACTTGGCACCTTGGGCAGAAGATCATTGGCAGCGGCTCTGGTGTGCTCCGGACACGGCAAGCAGAGGAGGAACTCTGGGATTTCAATGAGTGAAAAACGAGCTGTTTGTGTGGAGGAGGAGCAGAACAGGATTGCACCAAGACGTATGCGAGTGAGCGATCCAACACATTGGTGCATGGTGCTTAAATAGCCGTGGTAAAATATGTTTCGTTATACAGTACTTCGGGCAAAGGTCGTCTTTAGTCTGCCATTCTGGAGGGCATCCTTGCATGTGTCACGGAGTACTCAGCTTTGACTTCCTAAATACGCATATACTTTGCAACCCGAAATTTATGACAGTTTATCTTCTATTCCTAAATAACTATAAATCACTACCTATTTTTTCTAAGCAAGTCATGCATGTGAGTTATAAATCCTACTTTTTACACTACACCATGCATGTAATGCAATTAGATCATAAATTCATGCATGTTAATTCTTTGAATCTATTTTTCACACTAGATTTTGTATTGTGAATATATGTGTGGGACGATGGTAGCATATCTATGTCGTTAACCTTTTATATTTTTATTCGAAATGACATTATTTTAATTGAAATTTATTTTTTTATACACTATATGTTTTCCAGATTACATTTTCTTTCATTATTTTTGATGTTGTTTTGCAAATATTTATGCATTTATTTTTGTAAGATTTTCCGAAAAAACATGGCAGGCATGGATGGCCTGCATGTAGCTGTCGCTGCGTTACTAGTCCAGTAACACATACCATAACATGGGCATCTTACCACCAGAGTACCAGACGCATCCCGAGCTGAATGAATGGCTGCCGCCGATGTCGTGATACGCCTACGAATTTTCGAGCAGGAACACTTTTAATAAAGTAGCAAAAGTAGATAAGACAAGAGCTTCTTGGATCTTTGGAGCTTGGGATGTCAAAGTTGAATCCGGAGCACTGACGTGCCGCGCGAGAGGGCCTAGCAGCTCACTCCTCTCTTCTCCCAGTCCCAGGCGCCCTGCTTCTTCGGCACTGGTAAGGCAGGAATCGGGCCCTATGGCGGAGCAGGGGAAGAAGTCGGGGGAACAGCACAAGAAGAGGCCGCGGCTCTCCGAGAAGGCCGAGGGCAGCGGCGCCAAGAAGCCCAGCGCCGTGGCGGCGGCCACGGTCTCACCGGCGGAGCTCGCGGCGCTGAATCCAGTTGTCCCGAGGATTGGACCGCTGTCGTCGCCCAGCCCGGTTGCAAAGGCGAAGCCGATCACCCCGGTGGGGGTGACCACTCCTAAGGTCATGCCACCGGCGCGGGCGTTGCCGGCGCCGAGTCCGGTGGCCACGAAGTCGCAGACGCTGGCCAAGCTCAATCACGTTCCCATCACGAAGTCAGCCGCCAAGGTGGCGATGACTAGTCCACTGGCCGCCATGCCACAGGTGCTAGCGGCGCCCAGTCCAGCGGCAACGAGGGTGCTCGCAGTGCCGAGTCCGGTGGCCACGGAGACACAGACACGTGGGAGGCGACGGCGCCGGGGAAACAGGTGGGACAATGGTAGCCGCGGCGGCCCAAGGGGAAGGGGAGGAGCTTGTCAACGTGGGCTTACCGAAGAAAAGGCTTCACTGTGCCGTGTGCATTGCCGCCCTGAAGCCTCCAGTATTCAAGGTCTTAGTACGTTTGCGACTTACTACCAAATTAGCCATGAAAAATGAAGGTTGAATTGTGCTAACTTGTGTATTGCAGTGCGAGGGTGAGCACGCCGTGTGCTGCGCGTGCGCCGACGGTGGCGGTGCGAACAAGCACTCCCGCTACATAGATGACCTGGTCGACGACTATAAGGTGCCTTGCCCGTACAAGAAGCACGGCTGTGCGAGCTTCATCGCGTACCACGCGGCAGCGGATCACAGGTCCAGGTGCGCGCACGCGCCCTGCTACTGCTTCGAGTGCACGCCCCCGTTCGAGGGCTCGCCAGCGAGGCTCATGTGTCACCTCACTCGCAAACACTCCTGGCCTGGGGCGACCATCAATTACGAGGTGCCCTACCTGTTCCTCGTGCCGGAGTCGTCGGAGGATCACCGCAGCCTGCTGGCCGCGGAGGAGGATGACAGTGTTTTTCTTCTGTCCGTGGGCGCCGGCAGGGGCCCAGCCGGCCGCCGCCCCGTCACCGTTGTGTGTGTTAGGGGCAACACCGCCGCCAATGTGAGACCGCTGTACAAGTGCGTGCTCACTGTTCTTGCCCCTCGAGCGTACGAGGGCGACGTCGGCGGCTCTTTAAGGCTCAATGAGACTGTGGCGAGCTGCTCCGCCCCGGGAGAGGTGGACATGGAACTGGGCTGGCTCCTTGCGCATGTCACCCCCAAGATGCTACACGGGGAGTCCAGGGAGGTTTGTAAAGTAACGAGGCTAGATTGATTTGGAGAGAATCGCACAGCTCCAAAGGGCTGGTGTGTGTCTATATATTGACGAGATTACATGCCGTACAGGATACAAACACCATATCTATATGGTTAGGAAAGTTAGGACTCTAATCATATTACATGTCGGTTTAACACCCTCCCTCAATCTTAACCGACTCCTAGTAGGTTGAGATTGCGTCGACATGCCTCAAAAGCTGGTAATGGGAGTGGCTTAGTGAATATATCTGCAACTTGATCCTTGGATGAAATGTACTTGATCTGAAGCTGCTTTTGCGCCACTCGTTCACGAACAAAGTGAAAATCTACTTCAATGTGTTTCGTCCGTGCATGAAATACAGGATTCGACGAGAGAAACGTTGCGCCTATGTTGTCACACCACAACACGGGTGGGCGATCTGAAGATACCCGTAGTTCCTGAAGGAGATATTGCACCCATATAATTTCAGCCGTCGCATTGGCCAATGCCTTGTACTCGGACTCGGTGCTCGAACGTGATACTGTTGCCTGTTTGCGAGCATTCCAGGCGATCAAATTACTTCCATAGAATATGGCATAGCCCCCTGTTGATCGCCTGTCGTCAATGTTCCCAGCCCAATCCGCATCCGAAAAAGCAGACAATAATACGTCGGTGGTCGGTCGAAGGCACAAACCATGAGTGACCGTGAATTTCAGAAATCTAAGAATACGTTTCACTGCAGACCAATGAGTGCAACGCGGTGCATGAAGGTACTGACACACCTTGTTGACAGCAAATGAGAGATTCGGACGAGTCATCGTGAGATACTGTAATCCACCAACAATGCTGCGATAACGAGTAGCTTCTTCAGGAGACAAAAGAACTCCTTTGGAAGCAGAGAGCTTGTCAGAGACTGTCATCGGAGTACTTGCTGGTTTACACTTCATCATGCCGGCACGCTGAAGAAGTTCAAGAGCATACTTTTTCTGAGTTAAGAGAAGACCATGAGATGGTGTGATGCAAACCTCAATACCCAGAAAATAATGTAGTGCTCCCAAGTCCTTCATAGAAAACGCAGTCCGGAGCCGAACAATCAGACGTTCAGTGGCAGTAGAAGACGAACTGATGACAATAATATCATCAACATATACGAGGAGAAAAATGCTGACGTCTGGCCTTTGTAAGATAAATAGTGAGGTGTCTGCAATGCAAGGGGTGAAACCAAGTCCAATGAGCACACTACTAAGACGGGAATGCCACGCCCGTGGAGCCTGTTTAAGACCATAAAGAGCCTTATCAAGACGACATAAATACTTTGGATGCTGAGAGTCCTCAAAACCAGGCGGCTGGCGCATGTAAACCTCTTCCTCCAAGACACCATTCAGAAAAGCATTTTCAATATCAAGTTGCCGAAGATGCCATCGTCGAGTGACTGCAAGAGACAAAAGGAGACGAATTGTTGTGGGCTTAACCACCGGGCTGAAAGTATCCTCGTAATCCAGGCCATATCTCTGTTTGAAACCTTTAGCCACCAACCTGGCTTTATATCGCTCAATACCCATTTATTTTGAATACCCATTTAGAATCAATCACATTGATACCTGTGCGAGGAGGAACGAGACACCATGTCTTGTTTCGCTGAAGAGCTGAGAATTCATCATCCATAGCTTGTTTCCATTGCGGAGAGGCAAGGGATGTACGAAGATCGGGTGGTTCGGAAGCAACAAGAGATGTGGCATGAGCCATGCGCGTTGAGGTCCACGCAACAGTTCCATCAGTGCGCTGTTTTATTTGGCAAATACCTTGTTGAAGATGAGTGGTTACGCCAGAACGAGTAGGCGGTGGTGGCGGAGCTGGCTCGGAGAGTGTAGAGGACTCGGAGGAGGATGGCTCGAGAGACTCCATATGTAGCTGATTGTCGATCAGAGGTGAGGTTGGCTCAGCATCATGCATTGAGGCCGAGCTAGTTGACACAGAGGTAGGGGTTGATAGATCAGGGGCTTCAAAACGTGTGTCTGCATGAGAAGCATCATGCACCTCAGCATGGTTGTGCATGTTGGCATGGCTAGCTTCACTAGCGGTGGGAGAGAGAACTTCCAAACGTGCACCTCGGCCTGTACCTGCACCATGGTTAGGAAGCAACAATGGGGTATATGCAACATCATCAAATTGGCCAGACATTGGAAACGGATGGGAGATGGTAGGAGTTGTCAAAGGAGATGGTAGCCGCGAAAAAGGGAACACATTTTCTTCAAAGATGACATCTCGCGAAATATAAATTCGATTAGAAGGAACATGAAGACACTTATAACCTTTGTGCATGGAACTATATCCGAGGAAGACACATTTTTTCGAGCGATACTCAAGTTTGTGCTTATTGTAAGGTCGAAGGTGAGGCCAACAAGCGCAACCAAATACTCTAAAGAAAGTATAATCTGGAACTTCACCAAGAAGGCGTTGGAGTGGAGTTTGCATGGAGATAACACGGCTAGGAAGACAATTAATAAGAAAACATGCTGTGGTGAAAGCATCACTCCAAAAACGAAAAGGAACTGATGCATGCGCTAATAAAGTAAGACCAGTTTCTACAATGTGACGATGTTTGCGTTCAGCGGCACCGTTTTGTTGATGAGTGTGAGGACATGACACACGGTGTGAGATACCAATGTCCTGAAAAAAATTATCAAGTTTGAGATATTCACCTCCCCAGTCCGACTGGACATGAATAATTTTGTGACTGAGGAGTCATTCTACATGGCGTTGAAACTGTAAGAATATATCAAACACTCATTTTTTTCGTTTAAGAAGATACATCCATGTAAAACGACTATAAGCATCAACAAAACTCACATAATAATTGTGTCCACTAGTAGAAGTTTGGGCCGGACCCCATACATCAGAGAAAATAATCTCAAGAGGTTTGGACACAACATGTGTAGAGAGACTAAACGGCAATTGATGACTCTTGCCTTGCTGACACGCATCACACACTGCGTTACTACTTGACAATGATGACTCCGATGGAAGTTGATTGTGATGAAGAATATGTTGGACAATTGGAGTAGCTGGATGACTGAAACGACAATGCCACTTTTCTCGCGACACCTTGACACCACTGAAAACAAACTTGACACCACCAAAAGCATGCCTGGAGGTCGGCACATCAACGCGATAAAGACCATCACACCAACGTCCTCTAAGAAGAATTTCCCCCGTGGCCCGATCCTTTATAAAAAAAGAGTAAGGGTAAAATTCACAGAAGACATAATTATCTCTGGTGAGTTTGTGAACCGAGAGAAGGCTATGAGTAACTGAGGGAACATGAAGAACATCTCTAAGTTGAAGAGATTGAGAGGAAGTAACAGGAAGAGATGAATGGCCAATATGATGGATGTGCATACCTGATCCATTTGCTGTATGCATTTGGTCTTTGCGCTGGTAGGTCTCCTTCATGGCCAGCTTGTCCAGCTCGTTGGTGAGATGATCAGTAGCACCGGTATCTGCATACCAGCTCGTGTCCACAGGATAGGAGGTGGTGCGCCCTTGAGTAGCAGCAGCAACTTGACGGTCGGTGAAGCGTCCGTCGTTGTCGAGGCCGAGGAAGTCACGCTGGAAGCGCTTGAAGCAACGGGAGGCGACATGTCCAGGCAAGCCGCAGAGTTGGCACACCGGCCTGCTACCGCCACCAAGACCGCACACAGGGCAGCGCCCGAAGCCACCAGCAGGAGCACGGTCACCCCCACCAGCAGATGGGGCGCGGTCACCAGTGCGTGCATAGTTAGGACGTCCGCCTTGGTTGCCCTGATTCTTGCCGGCATTGGGGCGGTATGGCTTGGCACCGGGCTTGCCCCCGAAGGAGGCGGCGTTGGCCGAGTGAACATCTGAGCGAAACTCAGCCTTGCGTGCCTCAACACGATGCTCCGTATTCAGAAGCTGAGCAAATAGATCATGTCGCGGCATGGGAGTAGTACGGGAAGAAACTACCTCAACAAGGGCATCATAATCGTTGTCAAGACCATCAAGCAGGAAGGAGATGAATTCGTCGTCTCGGAGAGGTTGCCCTATGGAGGTGAGGACATCCGAGAGATACTTGACCTTGTTGAAGTATGTCGTAGCTGAGAGATCATGTTTCTTGAGGGCAGAGAGCTGGGAGCGAATCTGCATGTACTTCGCGGTAGATTGCAAGGCGAAGCTGCTCGTCAACGTAGTCCAGGCTTCTTGGGCGGTGGCAGCGAGGATGACCATGCCACCAATTCCTTCCTTGAGCGAAGAAAGAATAGCAGACAGTATAGCTTGATCTTGTTGTACCCAAGATTGATGCGTTGGGTTGGGGAGCATCGGCGGTTGACCACTTTCAGACGCGCGAGGGTTGTCGATGGTGGGAGGAGGGCACGGGAAGGTGCCGTTGACAAACCCCATCAGGACATGGCTACGCAAGATCGGAAGAATCTGTGCGCGCCAGAACAAGAAGTTGTCCACCGTGAGTTTGACGGTGATCAGATGAGCAAAGTGAAACGGGGAGATGGCCATGGATGAAGCCATGCCGATGTTGTTGGAGACGCCGGAGGTGAAGCTGCCGGAGGTCCCGCTGGGTTGCGTCGATGGGGAAGTCATCGTGGAGATTGGATCGATCTAGTCTGATACCATGTAAAGTAATGAGGCTAGGATTGATTTGGAGAGAATCGCACAGCTCCAAAGGGCTGGCGTGTGTGTCTATATACTGACGAGATTACATGCCGTACAGGATACAAACACCATATCTATATGGTTAGGAAAGTTAGGACTCTATTCATATTACATGTCGGTTTAACAAGGTTCACCTGCGCATTTGCATTACCAAGTTCCCGTGAATTATCTGTAAGGTAACTGCTATCAACCCTCATCGTTGTATGTATGTCACGTGAATTAGCTTACAAGTTAACTATAACATGCTACTCTGTTTTGGTTGCTGGCTGTGTATTCCCATGAACACTGGTTGGTAACTTTGGATGATTTGCCGGTTGCGCACTAGTGTTTGGTGGAGGTTATGCAGAGTTTGCATGCATGTGTTGACGTCTGGTTACTTTTTTCCACAAAATTGTTGCAATGAAGAGCAAAATTAGTGTTGAAAGTAGTACTTGAAGTAATGACCTAGCAATGGGGCAGTTGTAACCTAAAGGTTTGGGTTTGAACCAAAGTGCACTTTGCTAATTCTTTTTTGCTATGACAAAAAACATGGTTGATTTAATTGTTTTCAACAGTTAGTATGTCAGTATTCTGTCTATTTCAGTTTTCAGTATAGTATACAAGACGTTCAATGTGATTTTGACTAATTTGACCATCAATTCGATCAATTATGTTATATGGTTTCCTCAAACAAAAAAGTAACCTGGTTCAGAATATATCCAGTGAGAACTTCTTTCAAACATTTCCCATGAATTATCTCTATAAGTCTACTCTGTTTTGGTTGCTACCTGTGCATTCCTATGAACACTGGTTGGTAACTTTGGATGACTTACTACCTGTGTATTCCTATGAATGCTATTTGGTGGTGTGGCAGATTTTGCAAAATTTTGTTGCTTGTTTTGACATCTGATGTCTAGCTTGATTTGTGCCTTTTTCTCAACGAGCAATTAAATTAGTGTTCAAAGTACTTCAAATAGTAACTTATAATGGGAGAGTTCATAGTTGTAACCAAAAAATGATAAATGGGTTTGGACCAAAGTGGGCTTTACTAACTCCTTTTGGCCATGACAAAAAATGTGGCCGTTTGGATAGTTTTGAAAGAAATTAGCATGTCAATACTCTATGTTCCTGTTTTCAGAATAGTATACAAGACACTCTATGGCTTTTTGTCTCTAACTTTGACCATCAATTCGATTTTTTACATGCCAAAAAATGTATACACCGAAAGCTTGTTCTAAGCATGAATCAAATACTTTTCTCGTATATATGTTCCAAACGTTCGGATTATAGGTTGACATCCGAACGATTCCGTGCAGTGAGACCGAGCACACGAAACGAGTTGGCATGCAAGCTCGCTAAGACACTAAGGCCAACTCCAGCTCATGACCCCAAACAAATGTCTGTTTTGTCCGGATTCTGTCCGTTTGGTGCGGGCAATGGGGTTGTGTCCAGAGCTTTCCCGAGATGCGTCGGCCATGCGCCCAACGCACGGCCGCATCCTTCGGCCCCATCCTATCAGCCTCCTGGTTCAAACACACATTCAAATAAAAACCACGTCCTGGTCCACGTCAGCAACATAGCCAGCCTACACGACCTCGTTGGCAACACAGCCAACCTCCAAAATGAATAGGTTTTTCGCCGGCAACACAACCAACCTCCAAATGAATAGGTTTCTCGCCGGGAACACAGCCAGCGGCTGGCAAAACTGCCAACGGCCGGCAACACAGCCAACCTCCAAAATGAATAGGTTTCTCACCAGCACATAGCCAGTGGCCGGCACCCCGTGCCACAGCCGAACAGGCCGCCTAGTTCAGGCCGTCGGCGTCGAACATCTGTTTCTGCCGGTCCTCAAACCAGCTCCTCGTCTTCTCGCTCATCTTGCTCAATTCGACGCTCATGATCGTTAGCGCCACCTCCTTTGCTTTGGTTGCGACATTGGCGGCCTCGATGTCTAGTTGCCTCTGCCTGGCTGCGGCATTGGCGGCCTCGGTGTTGAGCTGCCTCTGCATGGTCACCTCCTCCATGTCCATCTTCCTATTCTTGGCTGCCTCCTCCATCTCAAGCTTCTTCGTTTGAAGCTCTAGGGATTTCTTCGTTTGCTCCACCTTGACTTGTCGCTTTTTCTCGTCCCTAACTTCCTTTTGAGACATCATGTCGTGCAAAGTATCATGCAAGGCAAAGGATGCCGCATCACGCTTGTCGTCCATCTTGGAGTTGGTCTGGCCCCTCGGCCTCTTCAACGCCTCACCGTCTCCACCTCCGGCCAACTCGTCCGTCTTCTTTCCTCTCTTCCTTTGAAGCTCGCGGTATTGATCTTTGAACTCAGGGAAATTGTTGATGATGGTCCAACAATGCGTGAGAGTGTATGGCTTGTCATTGTGCCGGGCCTTGAATGCTTCCGAAGATTGAAATACCTACACGATCAAACAAGAATTGGACATGCAAACAAAGAGAAGGCTGAAGCCTCGGCCATAGAAACGAAAGATAGGATACCATACCATGTCCCCAATGCCGAGACCACTCACGGGGTGTGCTTCAACGCTTTCAAGTGCGTCTTGATACTTGTTGCAATCTTGTTGGATGAACAACCACCTCTTATGAATCGAGTTGATGCTACGATTGCTCGTAAATTGGTATGGTGAAAACAACTTTCTTTCATGGAATGTTTTGTGAACTCTTGTCCAAAAAAACACGTCCCTTTTGTTGCGCATCGACCATTGGATCTTGGCCAATCTCCTTCCAACTTTCGCAAATCAACTTGTCCTCATCTTGTGTGTATGATCCCGTATGAATGCTTTGCTTCCTCTTTTGTGATTCCTCTCTTTGGATGACCTTGTCGATGAACAATGGCTCACCTGCAATATCGACACCGTCCTATTTTTCATCACCTTCACCTTCGAAATAGATGTCATCATCTTCATGCCACGGGTCGCCATGGTTGTTAGCCTCAAAGTCCTCATCGGGAACGTACTGGTCGCGGACATCCTGACTCTGGGTCTCCTCAGGATTGAAGGTATCGCCATGCCCACCCATCTGGAAGGCCTCGCCATGGCCCTCGTAGATTACATTCTCCATGTACTAGTTGTAGTCGGGGTCTGGGTCTGGGTCTGGGTCTCCTCGGGATCGAAGGTACCGTCGACGTTGGTGTTGGCATTCCGTCGAGAAGGACACGGGGCGACGACATGGTGACCATAGACGGCGGTCGTGCTTGCTTTCTTTACATCTTGACAGACGGGAGGCCGCCACTGCTCGACCCTGATAACCCACAAGTATAGGGGATCGCAACAATTTTCGAGGGTAGAGTATTCAACCCAAATTTATTGATTCGACACAAGGGGAGCCAAAAAATATTCTCGAGTATTAGCAGCTGAGTTGTCAATTCAACCACACCTGAAAGACTTAATATCTGCAACGAAGTATTCAGTCGCAAAGTAATATGGAAGTAACGATAATGTTGGCAAAGTGATAGTAGCATTTTGTAGTGATTGTAACAGTAGCAACGGAAAAGTAACTTAGCAAAGATCAATATGTGAAAAGCTCGTAGGCAATGGATCAGTGATGAATATTTTTGTCGGATGGCATTTGTCATGCAATGGTTGTAAAATAGGGTGACACAGAACTAGCTCCAATTCATCAATGTAATGTAGGCAAGTATTCCATATATAGTCATACGTGCTTATGAAAAAGAACTTGCATGACATCTTTTGTCCTACCCTCCCGTGGCAGCGGGGTCCTATGGAAACTAAAGGATATTAAGGTCTCCTTTTACGAGAGAACCGGACCAAAGCATTAGCACTTAGTGAATACATGAACTCCTCAAACTACGGTAATCACCGGAAAGAATCCAGGTTATTATCACCCTGGAGGATGCGGATCATAACTCGTAATAGGTGTCTACAACTTGCAAGATAGGATCAAGAACACATATATATTCATGAAAACATAATAGGTTCAGATCTGAAATCATGGCACTTGGGCCCTAGTGATATGCATTAAGCATAGCAAAGTCATAGCAACATCAATCTCAGAACATAGTGGATACTAGCGATCAAACCCTAACAAAACTAACTCGATTACATGATAAATCTCATCCAACCCATCACCGTCCAGCAAGCCTATGATGAGATTACTCACGAATGGTCGAGAGCTTCATGAAATTGGTGATGTAGGATGGTTGGTGATGACGAAGGCGTCGATTTCCCATCTCCGAAGCCCAAAACAGACTCCAGATCTGGTCTCTCGAGGAAGAACAAGAGGTGGCGGTGGCTCCGTTTCGTCAAACACGATGAACTCTTCTCCTTTATTTTTTCCTCCCCGAATAGGAATATATAGAAGTGGAAACAAGGTCGGAGGAGCGACAGGGGCCCACAAGCCACAGGGGCGCGCCCTAGGGGGGTGGGCGCGCCACTGGCTTGTGGCCAGGTGGTGGCCCCCTGCAGTTGATTCTTTCGCCAATATTTTTTATTAATTCCAAAAATATTCTCCGGAAATTTCAGGTCAATCCGAGAACTTTTATTTCTGCACAAAAATAACACCAAGACAATTCTGCCAAAAACAACGTCAGTCCGGATTAGTTCCATTCAAATCATGCAAATTAGAGTCCAAAACAAGGGCAAAAGAGTTTGAAAAAGTTGATACGTTGGAGACGTATCAACTCCCCCAATCTTAAACCTTTGCTTGTCCTCAAGCAAATGAGTTGCTAAACTGAAAGTGATAAAAAAACTTTTAAAAACTCTGTTTGATCTTGCTGTTCTAAATATGTCTAACTTATGTTCAGGTTTTCAGCAAAGATTATGAACTAAACACATTCACAATAACATTTAGATCTCACATTTACTCATATCAATGGCATAATCAACTAGCGAGCAATATTAATAAGTCTCGGATGACAACAATTTTGTCAAAACAAACATAATACAATATGACATAATGGTATCTCACTAGCCCTTTTTGAGACTGCAAAACATAAATGCAGAGCACCTTTGGAGAACAAGGACTGACTAGACATTGTAATTCGTGGTAAAGGATATCCAGTCACACTCATACTCAACATCAATTAATAGCAAAGAATACAAATGACGGTGGTGCTCTCTAACTGGTGCCTTTTATAAGAGGATGATGACTCGACAGTAAAATAAAATAGATAGGCCCTTCACAGGGGGAAGCATTGATTTTTAGAGGTGCTAGAGCTCGAATTTTTAAAACAGGGATGAATAATAATTTTGAGCGGTATACTTTCATTGCCAACATAACAACTAAGAGATCTCAATATCTTCCATGCTAGATACATTATAGGCGGTTCCCAAATAGAATAGTAAATTTTTTACTCCCCATCCACCAAATCAATCACACTCCACGGTGGGCCGAATCCACAGGTACCGTGCATACAAACACAATCCTGGGGGAGTTTTGTTTATTGTACTTTTGATTTGATTTTTGAGCATGGGACTGGGCATCCCGAATACCAGCCATTTCCTCGTGAATGATAGTGAATCAACACGTATCGTGAGAATAACCCACCTAGTATGGAAGATACTGACAGCCCCCGGTCACTACATGAGCGATTTGGGCATACAAGAATATTTGTTTGAATGTTTGGAGAGTGGCACATGCAAATTTACTTAGGACGGCACGTAATTACCGCATATAGGTATGTGTGGTGGACTCATATGGAACAACTTTGGGTTTATGTAGATGGATGCACAAGCAGCATTGTCGCTTAGTACAAGTGAAGGCTAGCAAAAGACTGGGGAGTGACGAACTAGAGAGCAACAACAGTAATAAATATGCTTTGAGATTGACCAACATTGAATACAAGCATGAGTAGGATATAAATCACCATGAACATAAACATCCTGGAGGCTATGTTGGTTTTGTTTCAACTACATGCATGAACATATGCCAAGTTAAGCCACTCGAATCATTCAGAGGAGGATACCATTCTATCATACTACATCACAACCATTTTAATATGCATATTGGAACTCAAAAAAACATTATTAACTCTTAGCTAATTAAGTGTGGCATGAATAACTATAATCTCTAATTGTCACTGCAAACATGTTCAACCCATAATGAGCTGAATCCCGAACTATGAGCTAATCATATTTACAAAAACCAGATAGTTAGAGTTCGTACCAGCTTTTCTTCATGTCGGTCAATCATATATTGTCATTATTGATTTTTACTTGCACGACCGAACGGTGTGAATAATAAGAGTGCACGTGCATTGGACTAAGTTGGAATCTGCAAGCAGTAACTCAAAGGAGAAGACAGGGCAATATGGGCTCTATGTAAGATAAACAATAATAGATATGAGAGCCACTTAACATTTCATCGTGGTCTTCTCCTTATGACCCAAATAAAAGAAGTTTTAAAGCAAGAACGATAAAAACTATTTTCACGGGAAAACGCCCAACAAGCAAAAGAAGAATGAGAAATCTTGTTGGTTTTCTTTTAATGCTACAACCAAAACAAACTAGAAGGTAAAGCTAGAACTAATTTTTTTTAGATTTTCTTAAATATTAATCAAATACACAAGAAGAAAACATAAGGTTGAAATAAACTACCATGCATAATACAATGAAAAAGCATGAACACCGACAACTAAATTGAGTGTGTGAACATGAATGTAATGCCAGTGAGAAATATGTACTCCCCCAAGCTTAGGCTTTTGGCCTAAGTTGGTCTAGGGCCACGACTGAAAATAACCATCTCCTTGATACTCCATAGGACACTAAGGGTTCCACTCATTAGCGACCTCTTGTGGTTCCCACTGAAAAACTGGGGCCTGATATGGATCAAGGGCCGCTGCCTGCTCAGGTGCTGGGGGTTGCGACAAACCCCAATATCAGTAGATGTCATTGGGCATAATAGTGTACCTGTCTGAATCAATATCGAACAAGGAAGAAGCAGGTAGAGTAATAATCTCACAAGTACCCTGACTAAATACTAGGTTGTAAAGCAGCCTCCTATCCTTATTTTTTTCTAATAAAATCATGTGCTACCATACTATTATAGTCTAAATACCTCTTGTGTAGAAACAATTCCTCTTCCTCGTAAAGCCTAATGGGTATCTCAAAATGTTTGTCTAAGAGAGATGCATAGATACCTCCAAATACGGGACCCTTTGAACGGTTTAAATTCACCCGTTGGGCCATGATGGCGCCCAGACTAAAAGTTCTATCAGTAAGTAAAGCATGGTGCAAAATAGCGAGGTCAGGAGCACTAAGGCTTCCACTCTCGCCTCGACCAAGTAGACATCTACCCACAAATAATGAATAATAGCATAAAACAGGAAAATGTACACTAGCTGCTTTGGCCTTCGACACCCCTCTCTCTCCCCCATAGTGATTGCAGCAATAAAATCCTTCATGTCTCTAGGACGTGGTTCACTGATGTTGCCCTCAAAAGGTATTCTGCAAACATTGCAAAAATCATAAAGTGACATTTCCTTAGGCACGTCATATAAATTAAATTCTACCATGGGAGGATTTTTCCTAGGATAAAAGTGAAAATTTTGCACGAAAGTATTAGTGAGTAAGAGGTATTGGTCACACTTATCATGGAGTAAGTCGGCGATGCCTGCA
This sequence comes from Hordeum marinum, assembly GCA_022496015.1. Lineage (NCBI taxonomy): Eukaryota > Viridiplantae > Streptophyta > Magnoliopsida > Poales > Poaceae > Hordeum > Hordeum marinum. The sequence goes on from JAAAWK010000752.1 coordinate 81,362, forward strand.
TTCTCTGTTGAATAATAGAAATCTTCATAAATTCTGGTCGCTCTCAAGAATGATTCACTTTGCCATTCACATGGACGAACCTCCGTGGTATGAGGGATATTGTATTTAGGCTTCTCACTTTATTTTTCTTTAAAACCCCGACTTGAAGAGCCTCTTAATAATCTCCCCATCATCTATTTTTCTGAAAATTAATTCTGAAATTTTTAGTGACTCTAAATAAAAGTGAAGAAAACTCAACAAAACTCATAGCAACTACTCCCACAAGTGCCTAAAATCTATATCACGCATCAAAACTACTTGGGACCATACAAATTTGACATGCAAGCTCAAGAACAAGGTCACCACAAAAGCAAAAAAATTGCAATATATAAGGCACTAGAACAAAAACTAATTGGACTATTGGAGGAATTATATACCAATAAGAAATCCCCTAAAACAGTTTTGCAAATGGAGCTTTGAGCAAGGAGACCGAAAATGGCAGCAAGATGAGCTAAAACACGAGTTTGAGCAACGGTGGGATTTTTTCTAGAGGAAGAATAAGTAGATGGGTGCTGGAATAAGTGAGGGGGCCCCAGATGGGACCCATAAGCCACCAGGGCATGCCCAGGGGGGTGGGCACGCCTTGCGGGCCTGTGGCCAACTAGTGTAGCCCCCTGATGCATACTCAGTGCCAAAAATTCTTAAATATTTCAGAAAAAATCATACTAAATTTTCAGGGCATTCTGGGGACTTCTATTTTCAGGTCATTTTTATATTGCACGGATAAAATAGAAAACAGGAAAATAATAGCATTTTACTAGAATGAAACTAAGGAACAGAGAATAAAAGTTGCGTACAGAAGGTAGTGCTTTCTAAATTCATCCATCTCACGTTCATCAAGAAGAATCCATCAATAAGGTTGATCAAGTCTTATTGACAAACTTTTTTCGAATGACACAGAACTGGAGAATTTTCGAATAACACTAGGCTACCTCAATGGGGATATGCATGTCCCCAACAATAAGTATATCATGTTTCTTCTTGACATTAGGAAGAGGGATTTCAGAGCCTCCCATAATAATCGTGGAAACCTTTTCAATGGAGTTGACCCTATGAACTTGAGGTTGTTTCTTTGGAAAATGCACTGTATGCTCATTACCATTAACATGTAAAGTGACATTGCCCTTGTTGCAATCAATAACAGCCCCTGCAGTATTCAAAAAGGGAATGTCAAGGATAGCAAAGTCCATTAAGATAGTAACGTTCGCAACTACAACAGGTACATCTTCACAAATACCGATGGGTAAAGCAGTTGATTTATCAGCCATTTGCAAGGAGATTTCAGTAGGTGTCAACTTATTCAAATCAAGTCTACGATATAAAGAGAAAGGCATAAAACTAACACCAACTCCAAGGTCACATAAAGCAATTTTAACATAATTTCCTTTAATAGAGCATGGTACAGTAGGTACTCCGGGGTCTCCTAGTTTCTTTGGTATTCTACCCTTAAAGGTATAATTAGCAAGCATGTTGGAAATCTCAGCTTCCGGTAATTTTCTTTTATTTGTCACAATATCTTTCATATACTTAGCATAAGGAGACATTTTCAGAATATCAGTCAAACTCATACGTAAAAAGACAGGTCTAAGCATTCCAAGAAAGCGCTCAAAATCTTCATCATCCTTTTTCTTGGATGGCTTAAGGGGAAAGGGCTGGGGTTTCTGAACACATGGTTCTCTTTCTCTACCATGTTTCCTAGCAACAAAGTCTCTTTTATCATATCTATTAATCTTAGGTTATGGGTTATCAAGATCAACAAAAGGTTCAATCTCCACACCATTATCATTACTAGGTTGAGCATCAACAGGAACATCATCATTAATATTATCATCTGGGTTCTCAGGTGTATCTATAACAGGTTCACTAGTAGCATGCAAAGTACTATCGTCATTCCTTTTCCTACTCGATCTTACTGGAACGAATAGGTGCATCAGTATTAACTCTCTGAGAATCTTGCTCAATTCTCTTAGGGTGGCCCTCAGGATACAAAGGTTCTTGAGTCATTCTACCACCTCTAGTCACAACTTTAACAGAATGATCATTGTTCTTACTATTCATCTCATTAAGTAAATCATTATGCGCCTTTAGTACTTGTTATACTTGAGTAGTTACCATGGAAGCATGTTTACTAATAAGGTTAAGATCATTAACAATTCTACTCAAATAATCACCCAAGCGATCAAGCATATAAGCATAATGTTTCAATTGTCTACTAACATAAGCTTTAAAATTTTCTTGCTTGACTACAAAGTTATCAAATTCATCCAAGCATTGGCTAGCAGGCTTATTATAAGGAATATCTCCTTCATCAAATCTACGGAGAGAATTTACCTCTACTACCTGTGTTGGGTTATCAAGACCATGTATTTCTTCAATAGGTGGTAGATTCTTAACATCTTCAGCTTTAACACCTTTTTCTTTCATAGATTTCTTTGCCTCTTGCATATCTTCAGGACTAAGAAATATAATACCTCTTTTCTTCGGGGTTGGCTTTGGAGGTGGCTCGGGAATAGTCCAATCATTATCATTGCTCAATATATTAGTCAATAGCAGCTCAGCTTGTTCAAAAGTTTGTTCCCTAAAAACACAACCAGCACAACTATCTAGGTGGCCCCTAGAAGCATCGATTAGTCCATTATAAAAGATATCAAGTATTTCGTTTTTCTTGAGAGGATGATCAGGCAAAGCATTAAGTAACTGGAGAAGCCTCCCCCAAGCTTGTGGGAGACTCTCTTCTTCAATCTGCACAAAGTTAAATATTTCCTACAAGGCAGCTTGTTTCTTATGGGTAGGAAATTATTTTTCAGAGAAGTAATAAATCATATCCTTGGGACTACGTACACAACGAGGAGCAAGAGAATTAAACCGTATCTTAGCATCACCCTTTAATGAGAAAGGAAAAAACTTAAGAATATAGTAATAGCGAATTTTTCCTCATGAGTAAATAGGGTGGCTATATGATTTAATTTGGTAAGATTTGCCACAACAGTTTCAGATTCATAACCATGGAAAGGATCAGATTCAACCAAAGTAATTAACTCAGGATCGACGGAGAATTCATAATCCTTTTCAGTAACAAAGATAGGTGAAGTAGCAAACTTAGGATCATATTGCATTCTAGCATTGAAAGATTTTTCCTTCCACTTGCGAAGCAATTTCTTAAGATCATCTCTATCCTTACAAGCAAGAAAGTCCCTAGCTACCTATTCTTCCATAACATAACCCTCAGGTATATCAGGCAATTCATATCTAGGAGAGCTAGACCTAGAAGGTGTCTCATAGTGTTCTGTTTTAATAATTTCATAGATTCAGAAAAAATCATCAGTTTCAGTATTGACTCTAGCAATTTGTTCATCAAGGAATTCACCCAATGGAATAGTGGTATCAAGCAAAGTATCATCATAAGCATCATGCATAGTAGAAGTAGCATCATCAATTACTGGCGACATATCAGAATTACTAGCAGGTGGTGGTGTCGCAAATTTATTCATAACAAAAGGTGAATCACGTGAAGAGCTAGATGGCAGTTCCTTACCTGTCCTCGTAGTTGAGGGGTAGATCTTAGTCTTAGCATCTTTCAGATTCTTCATAGTGATCAGCAGATATATATCCCAAGTGACTCAAAGAATAGAGCTATGCTCCCTAGAAATGGCGCCAGAAAAAGGTCTTCATAACCCACAAGTATAGGGTATCCCAACGGTTTTCGAGGGTAGAGTATTCAAACCAAATTTATTGATTCGACACAAGGGGAGCCAAAGAATATTCTCGAGTATTAGCAGCTGAGTTGTCAATTCAACCACACCTCAAAGACTTAATATGTGTAGTGAAGTATTTAGTAGCAAAGTAATATGGAAGTAACGGTAACTGTGGCAAAGTGATAGTAGCAGTTTGTAGTGATTGTAATAGTAGCGACAGAAAAGTAACTTAGCAAAGATCAATATGTGAAAATCTCGCATGCAATGGATCAATGTTGCATAATTAAGTCGGATGGCATTCACCATGCAACGGTTATAAAATAGGGTGACATAGAACTAGCTCCAATTCATCAATGTAATATAGACATGTATTCCATATATAGTCATACGTACTTATGGAAAAGAACTTGCATGACATCTTTTGTCCTACCCTCCCGTGACAGCGGGGTCCTAATGGAAACTAAAGGATATTAAGGCCTCCTTTTAATAGAGAACCGGACCAAAGCATTAGCACTTAGTGAATACATGAACTCCTCAAACTACGGTAATCACCGGAAAGAATCCCAGTTATTGTCACCCTGGGGGATGCGGATCATAAATCGTAATAGGTGTCTATAACTTGCAAGATAGGATGAAGAACACATATATATTCATGAAAACATAATAGGTTTAGATCTGAAATCATGGCACTCAGGCCCTAGTGACAAGCATTAAGCATAGCAAAGTCATAGCAACATCAATCTCAAAACATAGTGGATACTAGCGATCAAGCCCTAACAAAACTAACTCGATTACATGATAAATCTCATCCAACCTATCACCTTACAACAAGCCTACGATCAGATTACTCACAAACGATGGAGAGCATCATGAAATTGGTGATGAAGGATGGTTGGTGATGACGAAGGTGTCGATTTCCCCTCTCCGGAGCCCAAAACGGACTCCAGATCTGGTCTCCTGAGGAAGAACAGGAGGTGACGACGGCTCCGTATTGTGAAACACGATGAACTCTTCTCCTTGATTTTTTCTCCCCGAATAGGAATATATAGAAGTGGAAACGAGGTCGTTGGAGCGGCAGGGGGCCCACAAGCCACAGGGGCGCGCCCCTGGCTTGTGGCCAGGTAGTGGGCCCCCTACAGTTGATTCTTTCGCCAATATTTTTTATTAATTCCAAAAATATTCTCTATAAATTTTCAGGTCAATCCGAGAACTTTTCTGCACAAAAATAACACCTATGCAATTCTGCTAAAAACAACATCAGTCCGGGTTAGTTCCATTCAAATCATGTAAATTAGAGTCCACAACAAGGGAAAAAGAGTTTGGAAAAAGTAGATACATTGGAGATGTATCAGACCCCGGTGTGACATTGAGGTCGATGACGGCCGAGGGGCACGGGGTGGACGACGCCATCACGCCAACGTCCGATGACCATGAGAAACGGGTCTGTCCCAAGGATGCCAATTTTACCCATGGGTACGGGTACCCATAGGTACCGTACCCGCATGGGCAGGGTATGGGCACTCTTTTTTACCCATGGGTAGTACCCATACCGTACACATTAAGTCATGTGTAGGGTACGGGTATAGACTTGTACCCACGGGTATACCCATACCCTACCCGCTTGTGAACTAATGTTAATGTTCATTTGTCATCAGTTAATAATTAGTTGGTCATGCGACTCGTCTACTCCTAAAAACTTATGAGTATACTGTGATTCGTAAATTTTGATAGCGTCCATGTACTCATCTACCTGCTATTGAGCCGAGATAATTGTTCTTTGTCAAATGTGCTAATAATGAGTGTAAAATTGTGACCAACTTGTGTACTATTAGTTCTACCCGTTGAGTACCCAATGGGTATGGATAACTGTCGGGTATGGGTATGGGTAAAGTTTCATACCCGTGGGTACTGGTATGGGTAGAATTTTGTACCCACTGACTATATGGGTATGGTATGGTATCTTTCTACACTTCCCATACCCTGACCATTGCCATCCTTAGTCTGGCCTTCAAACCTTGGCTTCAATGGGGTGGTCCACGATGTCGGCGAGGGTCATTGCGAAGGTCGGGGACCGACAAGCTTGTGCTCGCCGGGCCAACGGGAGCTGCCGAGATGCTCGTCAGACAGCACATCCCAAACATGAGGAGGGTGTGCACTCTGTTGACGATGTCCTCCTTCTCGTCGACGTCGGCCTTGTGCCGTGCGGCCTCCAACGCAGCACGCTCGGCGGTGAGAATGGTCGCGGCGAACTTGCCACTCAACGTCGCCCGCCGATTCCTCCTCTTGGCCGATTCCAAGGCCAACTTTGCGAGCTCCACCAGCGTGAGATCTTCTAGAGACTTCTTTGATGCCTTGGTCACCTTCTTCGGTGCCTTGGTCGCCTTATTCTTCACCTGTTGGGGCGGGTCTACGTCCTGGCCGCCAGAATTCGGCGAGGTGTTAGCCATGCCGAGATGGTGGTGGAAGGTGAAATTGGGACGTCGAAGGGTTTTGGGGGGAAGGGAGGGGGAAATGGCGCGAAATGGGGCGCGGGCTGGTGCTCTATGCCACCGACAGGCGGGCTAGGGGAGGACAAGCACGCGCGTACTGCCCGTCCGCGCGTTGTCCATTTCACCCCAAAGGCGGCCCAAACTTGGGCCGGGATGGGTCAAAAGCGGACAGAAAACGGACAAAAGTCCGTTTGCACCTGCACGCTGGGCCACCAGGTATGTCTGTTTTGCCTCAAACGGACACACCCGGACAAGATGGGATCGTGCGCTGGAGTTGGCCTAACTAACTGCATGCAACATGCGTTAATGGTTTTTTATTAACAAATGAATTCAGCATATACTCCCACTGCATGCACATAACGACAGAATTGGTGACTTCTTAAAAAATTCATCAAAACTCAAAATTTAAAACATTTTGTAGCTCAGAATATCGATCGGATTAAAAAACCGTCTTCACAAAAAAAATCCGTCTCGACACGATCTTCGAAACTTGATCTCATGTTGATATGTTTCGATGACTTTTTTTTGAATCAAAAAGTTACCACATCTAGGCTACGTAAGTTATCACGTCTGTCATACATAAGTTACCATGTCATTTACACAGAAGTTACTGGGGTATGCTTTCAACAAACTTGTATCCCAGGGTCAAAAAGTGATTGTGGTGTTCGTAGTGAGTTATCAGGTTTGTTGTGTATATTATCATGTTGCAGGTTTGTTGTGTATATTACCATGTGCACAATAGTTATCGAGGTAAGTATTTCAGAAAAATTCATTCCCTCGATCAAAAAATAACCGTGATATTTGTATATGAGTTATCAGCTCTCATGTGCGTCTATTATCATGTTGTTTACATATGAGTTATTGGGAGGAATTTTAACCAACGTTTTTCCCTGGTCAAAAGTTATCACATCTCAATTGAGTAAGTTATCAGCTCTATTGTATGTATATAACCATGTAATTTACACACAACTTATCAGTGTATGTTTTTCAACAAACTTTTTATTCTGGGATAAAAAATTAACGCGGAGTTTGTAGTGAGTTATCAACTTTATTGTGTGTATAATACCAAGTTATTTGCACAAAATTTTGTCGCGGTATTTTACATGAGTTATCAACTACGCGGTGCCTAAATTATCATACTATTTACACATAAGTTATCACGATGTGTATACGAAAGTTACTGTTGGTGTTTTCAATAGTTTTTTCAGGTAAAAATGGCTATCAGGATGTTTGTACGTAAGCTATCAGTTTATGGTGCGTAAATTATCAGGCTCATTACAGAGAAATTATCAATGATGTTTCAAAATAAACTCTTTTTTGTGTGTGACACATGAGAAAAAGACCGTTGTTCGAATTTTATAGAGCGAAACGTTTATTTCAATATAAAATGTTAATCATTACGGAAAAGGAAAAGCAACACAATGCACCAGACCTATAAAAAACTTGGATATGATGGTTTTGTCCATAGTAAAAAATAGGAACTATTGTTTTGCTTTTCCATTCATTTATGAAGGTATAAGATGTGTCTAACTGGGTAAAAGAAATCATAACAATAACTTAGCACGGGTGGTAGAGCGTTGTCGCCTCAACCAATTGGTTGTGTGTTCGATTCCTATGGTCATCCCTTTCTTTTTCGCACACGTGAGATTAAAGAAAAAAGGAACAAGAGGTTTGGTCACACGGGCACCAGGTGCGAATCCAGTGGTCGCCGGGTCGTTCGGACCTATCGTTATATTCAGAACGTTTGGAGTGTACATATGTCGTATTTTTTATGCGTAAATTAATGGTCTAAGTTACTGGACTTGACGTATAATGAAGCTTTGTGTATCGAATGGAAGGAGAACCTTCTAAATCGTGACTTATCATTTTTTATGTTGGCCAATCCACAGTCAAACATAATATTAACTTTTGCGAAAATTTTGTGGTGCAAGACTCATTCCAACCAAACACATCCTGATATTTTTGTTGGTTACATACTCCACTAATTACCATGCACACAATTACTTCGTTCGTCTAAATATGTAAGATCCGCTTGAGTTTTACATAAAAATATACCATGAATTTAACAAACAAAGAAGAGATATATGACACAAAAAGTATAATATTAAATTATAATAACTAGTGGCAAGTCAGTGAGTATTTTTAATGTATTTACAAGCAACCCATGTTTGAAACAAGATACAACAAAGCATGGTATAACACTAAATAGGTATCTTTGCGAAAAGATAATTTTAATGCAATGATATGTACTATCAACATGTAGAAGCATGCATCATGAGGTTCCGAGTAACCCTATGAACAGGTTATAGATATCAATATGAATAAAGGTTGAACATCTCATGTTCAATCATCATGTCAAGTCATTCGACTCATCTCAGTATTCTCTTCCAACACACACACACCAAGTTTGGTAAACAATGGACGTAGTTTAAGCAACACCACCCAACTGTCCTTGACCGTGGACATGGCTATTCGAATAGTTTTACACTCTACAGAGGTTGCACACTTTACCCACAAGACTCCGGAACTTCCATGTCATCCACGACTCGCGGTATATTACATACCCGAGGTAAGCACCCGAGCAATGTCTTTCCCTTGACGACACTAAGCAAAGAGTCAACTCATTGGAACATGGACCACATGATGTGTACCACACGTATCATTCATGAAGGGACCAACGGTGTGCCCGATGTTTGTGAAAACAACCCATGACCGTCCTTTCTGGCACGACCCCGTATCGGGAGTGACCACGTCACTGCCGCCACTAGTAAAGCGGACCATCTGCTTGTACCAGCCAAAGTAATCAACAAAGCCCCGTCCCATAAGGGGTATCGTGTTGTACATGTAAGGTTAGGATGGTTGACAAATCTTAGATCTATTATGTTTTCAAAAACACAAACACACACAACCCGCTCCGGTACACCACTTCTTTCTTAAGTGGTTACCAACTCATCTTCTCATTCGGGCATTAGTGGCACCCGATGGGTTTTTCGAAAAGTCTTTAAAAACACTTTGTTTCCGTCACCATGCGTATACCCGTCCCATTCGAGTACCAACTACTTTTTCGATTTTTTTTCAAAACTAGCGTTAAAATATTTTAAAATTTGAAAACAGGAGGGCCAGTTAAAAAAATCAGAACTGGACCCCTGTCGGCCGACACTGGGCCGACCAGGGGCCCATCGGCCTACACTTGGCCGACCAGGGGACGCGTCAGCCTCCACCGCGCCGATATCCACCCGTCGGTCGCCACATGGCCGACTGGCCACCCGTCGGTCTCCACTAGGCCGACAAGCCCGTGGATAAGGCCGACGCGGCCGGGCGTGTTCTTCCTCCTCCAGCTCCTATTTTCCTCCTATTTCGCCCGAATTTGTCCCCCTCTTGTTCTCTCATTCCCTCCGGCCATTTGACATTTCAATCTGATGAAAGGGTAGATCAGGTTGTTCTCCCCCGACCGACGGTTTTCTTTTTTGAAACGGGGTATTGGTTTGTTCGTTTGGAGGAGAAAAGGGTGTGGTGGTGGAGTCGTCAATGGTGAGAGGGTGGAGCGGTGTATAGGAAGAAGAAGAAGGTGGAGAGGAAGAAGAAGTGCATTCACGCGTCGAAGGTATATTTTTTGTTCTTAGTTTTTGTTTTTTTCCGGTATTATTTTTAATAATTGTAAAATTAGTTTATGTTTGTAGAGCGTACTGAATTTAGTTTTAGTTAGTCGGTTTATTTAGTGGAGTTATATGACTATCGTATTAGTTAGTGGAGGTATATTATTAGTTTTGTTTAAGTTACTCGGTTTAGTTAGTCGGAGTGTAGGTTTAGTTAGTCGTAGTGTACGTTTAGCTAGTCGGACTGGAGGTACATTTTTGTGTATTATTTTTAGAATCTGCAGATGCATTGTAGTGTATATTTTTATTTCACTGTCTATTTATTCGTTGGGAATACTGAGAAGCTAGCAATGTGGTGAAAGGTTAAAATGTCTAAATCCGTAAATTTGACTGTGTATTACGGCCCTGGCAATGTTCGATATAATGAGTTTGGCGTTGATCTTAGCGAGTTCAAAACAGGAGAGATGACACTTTCAGACCCGGACAGAGTGGACATTAGGCAGTTGAAGCATTGGTTGACCACTAGTTTTGGCCTCGATCCCGATGTTTATTCCGTCAGTATTAATGCCTTGTGGACCAATTCCTATAAAAATGTCAACTGGTATTTGTTACCGATAGACAGGAGCCATCATTGGTTGTCTCTGTTAAGTCGTTGCAGAGACCGAAGAATCCATCCTTATGCCCTAGTGCAACCAGTGGCGAAGGAGGAGAACATCATATCGCCAACCGTGGGGTATGATCCAGGGTAGAGTAGTCAAGTGGCTAACGAGATTTATGTATCCGGGTCACAACCATCGGATGTGAATGATACTCAATCGGAGAATGAGTCAGATTTTGTTAATGCTGGTCAGAGTATTCAATCAGTAGTATTAGCTGCCTCTGGTGTTGCTGATGGGGATGATGAAGGCCAGGAAATGCAGAGGGTGATGGAGGAAGAGGACGAGGATGGTAATGCAGAGCAACTTGATTCTGAAAATTCCGAGGATGAGGAGGAGGTACCAATTCCTGCTGCATGGGAGCAGGACATATCCGCCGGATTTACTGTCAACGATGGCCATGAGACTCCATGGCAATATAATCTGAACCATGTCCAGATCGGGGCTATGTTTGACACAAAGAAGAAATTGAAGTATGCGGTGATAAAGTGGGCTATGTCTACCCAGAGGGTTTTCCGGACACACATATCTAGTCCAACGAAATATACCGTGAAGTGTGCTGAATCAGGTTGTCCTGCGAAGGTGCACGCCCACGTGCCAAAGTATCACATCCACTGGGTTGTGAAAAATGTTGTACCACATAATTGTGTTAGGAAAAACATGTTGGCTCGTCATCCAAACCTTACTTCAACTCTCACAGTGCAACTCATGTATACTGAGATAGTGGAGAAGAAAGATATGGAAGCAAAGCACATCCATACCGCAGTGAAGGTCAGATGGAAGTATGACATTCCATATGGGAAGGCTTGGAGAGCTAAGCAGAAGGCGATGGAGGAGAGGTTTGGGACATTCTTCGACTCCTATGATAATGTTGTTCGTCTCCTTGACATACTGAAGGAGAGGAATCCCGGCACTTATGTTAACATTCAGCACATGAGGTTGGAAAGCATACCGGATTACAAGGTGTTGAAACAGGTATTCTTCTGTTTTGGTATGTGCATAGAAGCTTTCAGGCATTGTCCTCCAGTGATGTTTGTGGATGGTACGTTCCTGACTGGGCAATACAAAGGGCAAATCCTGTCTGCTATTGGTGTGGACGGGAACAACCAAATCATCCCACTAGCCATGGCATTTGTGAAGGGTGAGAATTTTCCGAGCTAGGTATGGTTCTTCCATCAAATTAAAAGCGCGATCGTGAAGGACAGACCAAATGTGTGTCTCATTCATGACAGACATCTCGGTATATTGAAGGCCTTGAAGACACTGAGTAATCCAACTACTGACGAGCCAACACCTTGGAAGGACTTGCAAAGCCGGTGGTGCATGCGCCATCTTGGTGCTAATTTTTTCTCACAGTTCAAGAACAAACGGTTGATGAACTTGTTCAAGAAGTTATGCAAGCAGAACCAGCAGCGAAAATATGATTTCATTTGGTCCAAACTAGATGAGTTCACTAAGAAACAGGTCGTTGCTAGGAAGAAGATGGAAAAAGACGAGGTTAAATTAACAACACTCATTGCGGAGATGGAGGGGCCAGTCGGTCTTTGTGACTTGCCAGCAATTGACCCTCCTAATACGAAGCGAAAGAAGGGCAGGGCTATAAAGAATTTTTCTGAGTGGATAGAGAAAGAGCCTCCAGTGAATTGGTCTTTGCTGCATGACACCCATGGAGCTAGGTAAGGCCACATGACAACCAATCTTGCAGAGATCTATAACTTTGTTCTCCGAGGGAATAGAGCATTGCCACCGACAGCTATTGTGGAGGGTGTATTTCATGGCACTGTGAGGTATTTCAGAGAAAGGCATGAGTTGGCAAGGAAGTATATTGAAGATAATCAGAACACTCCTTACTGCAGCCGTGTCATGGAGTATATGGCTGATAAGATAAAGAAGGCCAAGAAGCACACTGTCACACTCATAGGTAATCAGGAAAGGAGGTACGAGGTTCAGCTTCCTACTGATGGTTTTGGTTCTGGAAATGAGGTGAGGACGCATGAGGTTACAATTGGAGCAGAATTTTATCCAACTTGTGAGTGTACATGCAACAAGCCGCAGTTGTTGCACCTGCCTTGCTCACATGTGTTGGCTGCCTGTGGCCAGATTCAGTTGGACGCTATCTCCTTCGTGTATCCTTACTATTCAAAGGAGGCAGTACTCAATGTGTGGACAGGTGAGATGACAGGGTTTAGAGTCATCGGCAATTTTAACAAGGTAAACGATGCTGATAGAGTATACATCCCGGATCCTGCACTACGGCGAACTAGCAGGGGAAGGCGCAACGTAAAGCGCATTCGAAACGATATGGACCAATTTGAAGCAGGTGGAGCAACCAGGCAATGTTTGCTCTGTTCGGCGTATGGTCATAGGATGAAATATTGCCCCACACTGAAGAAAGACGGTGCAACAATAGTTGAAACAGAATAACTCTGAAGCTACATAATCTGTGGGACTATGTTTTTATTTGTAATATGTGTGCACTATGTTTTTATTTGTAATATGTGAGACTATGTTTTTAATTTGTAATATGTCGGACTATGTTTTTATTTCTAATATGTGTGCACTATGTTTTTATTTGTAATATGTGAGACTATGTTTTTATGCCTTTCGGGTACCAAGATTTTATTTTTAGTGCGCCCCCTTCTATGTTATATTTTGTAATATGTTTGTACTATGTTCTCATTGCAGATATGGCTTCATATGAGATGCTTGATAGTAATATCGATAGAGGACACCGAGCCGCGATTACGGAATCGGGCACGAAGTTAGACGTGTTGATCACTCGCACCCCGAAGTCTAACTGGATGATACACCCTGCATGGGTTGATAGGTATGTGTTCGTACAATCACGTAGCACGGTTGTCATCGTTATGATAGAAGCTAATTGTAAGCCTCATTTTGTTTATTTTGTAGGCTGAATTGGGTTGGACTTCTACCCCTGGCACGACTGGTTGAGGGTACACTGGATGAGTGGGTTGATCACCCGGACTTGGATGACGCGGGCGAACCAATGCAGCTGCACAAGAGGCCAGTATCACGCATCTCTTACGATAGGTCACTCCTTAGCTGCTTACTAGATAGATGGAGACCAGAGACACATACGTTCAACTTTCCATGGGGAGAGATGGCTCCTACTGTACATGACGTGTCTTACTTGTTGGGATTACCTAAGAGAGCCAAGCGCGCGCACGCCGCCAGGTTTAAACTTGACGCATGGGGCCCAGCGTCAGTGAGAGAGGGGAGCAGAAGAGAGATGGGAGGCTGACAGAATGCCCCCATCAGGTCTTCGTCAACCTCCCAACCAGGGAGACGGCAAGCTCACCGGCGAGGCTCAGAGGCATGAAGAGGGCTGGCGAACTTGGGAATGGAGTCAACGCCAAGCCGCCATTCCTGTGGAGGTGAAGGTCTCCGAGGTGGCCAGGGTCGCCGGCGACGAGGGGTCCATGCGGAGGAGCTGCGGGAGGGGTCGCCACCGATGATTTCTGTAGCAGTTAACATGGAATGAGGAGGGAAACATGTCAGTAGGGCGAGGGAGTACCAACAGGAATAGGACGAGGGCTAGAGGATGGCTATACCCGGAGATCGACGACGGTCCGACGCGGCGAAGTACCGATCGATTCGAGCACGGGGGCTTCCAGGGGCAGAGGTGGTGGCATAGGGGCTCTATTGGAGGAGAGAGAGAGAGCCAGCAGAGGGGAGAGGGGAGCTCAGGGGTGGAATTTTTATAGCCGGGACACAAGCACACCGTGGACCCGTGCGCCGGTCGGGTTGCTGCTTTCGCTGGTGTCCACTGGAGGAGGCAAGGGTGGCTCAGGGAATTCGTGGGGCTCGTCCACGATGCGAGAAGGAGAGAGGAAGGAGTGGGGAGGGGCAGACACACCGCGTGTGCGAGGCCGGTGATTGGCTGAAAGGAGCGGTGTCAGGCATGCACGGGAGAGGGGTGAGAGAGATGGAGAGGCGGCTCCTAGCACGGTGGCGTGTCGCGGACGCCAAGGTGCCTTGACTAACGCAAGGGAGAGGCTCGAGGTGGCCAGGGCATGGGAAGGGCGCGAGGTCAAACCTCTGCCTGCCCAATAGCACGCTCCAGAGTGCGTCCTTGGCCGGCATGATGATGCTTTTGGCACACTCTGGTGAGTCCTCAAGTGTACAACGACTGCACATGGATTAAACAAGGGGAAAAGGGGCATTGGATGCCATGGAACTAGCCAGGAGTGAGAGACAGAGAGGAGACGGAGGTGTAAATGGGATTGTACAAAAAGGGAAATGGGGGTATTCACCCATGCAATCATCCAGTTAGGCGCCAGGAAAGCTACTGGAGGTGGGGAGGAAGTTGTTGGAGCTTTGGTAAAAATTGGAGGTGAAGGAGAATAGTGAAAGGGGTCAAAACCTGGTTTTTACCAAATCACCAAAAGGTGTTTCATGCTGGTTTGGGCAAGTAAAAATAATCCACTTGCCTTGAGAATTACCAGGTTCAAATAAAAGATAAAAAATGAGGTTGATCACCATGTTTGAGATCATTTTTGAAAAGTTGACAATATAAACTTTGTAAACCCTAGAAATTAATAGAATCAGGTTTCTGTAGATCTGGTCATGCTAAGCTAATCTCCTCGACGCTCCACTTGGTGTGGCGTCATCATTTGGGTATTAAAGCATGGCTACAAAGTTCGAGATCAATTGAAGAAACTTGACAATTTAAAGTTGCTCAAATTTAGATCAAGACAAAGAGGCTTTTGGGACATTTTGATAAATCAAACTAATTGGGGTTGAGATGAAACTTTGCAAGATTATCACGTATGGCATCTGCGACTTGCTAGAATTTTTCTAGATTTATTTGAGCATATTGCTTATAGAAATATTTCAAATGCTCGAAACAAGTATAAAGGGTTTTGGAGGGTTTTGTCCAATATTTTGAACATGACCATGTGTTGAACTCTTATATATGGAAAATATATGTCCACTTAGTTTCCCTAAATTTTCTCCAATATTTTTGAAGCATAAAAATATATTTTCTTTATGAAAGACCAGTTCTGGCCTTAAGAAATAGCCTTTAAATAAAATAGTAAAATAATCTTTAAAAAATAATATTTTATGGTTTTGGGAAGTCTTATATAAGGTAGGTTCCAAATAAAGTCTCTGGGGTAAAATATTCACCGTAATTTGAGGACTTTTAGTTCAACCCTAAACTTAGGGGTTTTAGAAAACCTAATTTGAATAAATGCTTTTTGGCCAAAATAATATTTCGTAAAAGTATTTTTAGGTCCTATACACATGGCAGGATCATTGGGCAGAGAGTTTGGATCAAGTAGATGAGTTTTGAAAGTAGGAGAGTTCTTGAGAGAAGAAGAATCTTAGAGTGTCAAAACACAATCAACCAAACAAGCAAACATCAAACAATTCAAACATGCACAAGCACTCAAAGACTTAAATGGGTCCAAATTTTACAAACTCATAGCATATCAAAGTGGTACGAACAAAGGGTGTGACAGACCTACCCCACTTACAAGAATCTCGTCCCTGAGATTCCTAGGCTAGGCACTAAAAGGATAAGGGAACTCGGACCTAAGGTAATCTTCATGCTCCCAGGTTGCTTCTGCTTTGGTGTGGTTGCCCCATTGGACCTTGGAGTACTAGATGGTGTGCTTTTCTGCATTGCTCGACTTCATCCAAAATGCAAAGTGGCCTCTCACGATAAGTGAGATCTGGATGAAGGTCAATGGCTTGACGATCGATGTCCTTGTAGAAGTCGAGGCAGTTGGGAACTTGGGGCACTTCCGAAGTTGTGACATGTGGAATACGTCATGCACATCTGACAACTCGGAAGGTATCTCTAGCTGGTAGGCTACTTCTCCTCGTCTTGAAGTGATCTTGAAGGTGCCGGTGTATCTTGGTGCAAGCTTTCCCTTGACATGGAAACACTTGGTTCCTTTGAGAGGCGTGAATCAGAGATAGACATGATCTCCGACGTTGAGGTTCATTTCTCGGTGCTTGGAGTCGGCGTAGTTCTTTTGTCGGGGGTTTACCTCTGGGTAGGCTCAAGGAGGCGACTAAACATTGTAGAACAATGGGCTGGACAAAGCCCCTCTATCCAGCTGCTCCGGCTGGTACCCCGGTCTGGCCGGCTACTGAGTCCGGCCGGCTCCCTGCCCAGCCGGCTGCTCCGATGGACATCTGTCCGGTTGCTCCAGCCAACCTTCTACGCGAGGTCAACCACCACGTCCCATCGGACACGACATGAAGACATTATAGCCTGCATCATGTGTCACTTCGCTGGACCCCCAATAGTGGTGCAATATAGCCTGCGTCATCGCGACACCTCGCATGTCATCTCCAATAGTATAGTTCGTCATGTGGGCCACCCCTTGTCCCTTGGGCCTCCCTTTATAAGAGGCACCATGGGAGCTCACTCATGGCCAAGCCTCTCTCATTCTCATCCTCTCCCACTCTCCCACGAATGAAGCAAGGAAAGTAGTAGCCAGATCCCTCTTCCTCCTCAAACACAGCTCTAGGAGCAACCCTGTACTACATATACACTGCAAATACAAACATGCAGGAGTAGGGGTATTATCTCTTCGGAGAGCCCTGAACCTGGGTAAACCACTACATGCTACTACGATACCCCGTCCTGGATCTTCCACGACAGCCTTGCTCTCACCTCGATTAGCCACCCCTCGCATCTGTTGTGACAAAACGACGATAGTTGGCACCCACCATGGGGCGAGCTCCTGCTGGAACCTCTGTCCGGCGGGACCATCTTCGTCATCACCATCACAACGTCATCGCTGTTTCTGCGGCGGCGCTCGGGGGATTGACATCAACACGCCCCCGGGGAGAATATGGGCGATGCCGCATCCTCGTTACCGTTTTTTTGTCTTCGCCACCGCGAAACCAATCACCTGTCGCCACCGCCGCGTACATTCCCACACGTCCGTCCTCGGCGCGCTCACCTTGCCGACCGCTTCACCAATGCTGCGTGTGCCGCCACCAGCGGCTCGCGGCCATGATGGGCCGCTGTAGCATACTCCTGACGCTGACACTACTGCCGACCGTCGCACTAGCACTCGCGGCTGCGGCCATCACAGCTCGACTGGCCCCCATCCCGGTCGCACCGGCGCTGCTGCTGGCCGTCACGCTCCTCACATTGGCACTGCTGCTGGCCGTAGGGCTCGTGCCGACATTGTCTGCGTCCCATTGATTTCTGCGGCGCCCGCTCAAGTGAGCTCAAAGGCGCTAGCTCTCCACTCCCTCCATCACTAAAAATCCCAACGCAAGGGGAGACCACAGCCGCGCCCGACACCCATGGCGCCTCCACCACTGCTGCACCCCACGGGAGGCACCCATGGTGCCCATCCATCCTTCTCTGTCCCTCGTGCCCGATGCCTCCAGCCCCTCTGCTGCCGCACCTTGCCGTTGCGGGCGGATGCGGTTTCCAACCATGTTTCTCCCTGCAGCGACCGGGAGTCCAACCCCATCGTCCTTGGCATGTTTGCTAGCATCTGTGGTGCCGCCATCTTGAGCAGTCGCTCTCACCTCCGCATCG
Source organism: Hordeum marinum (assembly GCA_022496015.1). Lineage (NCBI taxonomy): Eukaryota > Viridiplantae > Streptophyta > Magnoliopsida > Poales > Poaceae > Hordeum > Hordeum marinum. The sequence goes on from JAAAWK010000752.1 coordinate 99,371, forward strand.
GCCTCCCTGGCCCGCGCCCGGGTCTGACCAGCTCCCCCATGCCCCTGTGAAAGCACATTTTCTCCCTTGAACTAATATTTCCACTAAGTATATTTGATTGAACTAATATTTACACTAAGTATATTTCAGGAAAAGTTCAATGATGGCTCGGCTTAAGGATTGTGGAATACCCCAAGATGCAAGGAATAGCATTGGCCAAGCTTCAAGAAAAGGACTCTGCATTATATATTTTGTGAGAAATCACTTTGAGTCCATAGGAAAGCCAATACTATTAAAAGGGGGTAAGGTTTTGTTGGTGAACAAAATGCTCATACGTGCAAAAGTAATAGTCACCACATACACCCGCAAGTTTTTCCACAAAAGTCTGTCCAAAGCCAAATATTCAAAATCGGCGCAACCAACACTCTCTACTCGATGCCACCGATTCCAAACCCTAGACAGTCTCAGCCAAACCCTAGCGACTTCGGTGCAACCGATTCTATTTCGGTGCCTCCGAGTTTGGGTTGCCAATTTTCTGTTATGCAAGTTTACAAAATTGGTCCCTCTGAGTTTTGTGAGTCGGCGTCACGAGATTGGGCAATCTAACCATTGGTCACCTTATCGGTGCAACCGAGTTTCCTATATTGGTCTCACCGAATTCAAAAGTTGCCACCTTTTGGTCACTTCGGTACCACCGAGATTAACACATCGGTGTCACCGAGTTGGTCATTTTGTGTGTAACGGTTGGATTTTTGGAGATGCCTATATATATGCCTCCACCACCACTCACTCGCAAGAGAAGCACTCAGAATAGTTCCCCACTCATACCTACTGATTTTCTGAGAGAGAGCCACCTACTCATGTGTTGAGATCATGCCATTCCATTCCTGCCATATGAATCTTGATTTCTAGCCTCCCCAAGTTGCTTTCCACCCAATCAATCTCTTCCACCATGCCATATTTGAGAGAGAGTGATTGTGTGTTGGGGAGTCTATCATCTTAAAGCACAAGAGCAAGGAGTTCATCGACACAATCGAGCCTTTTACCTTTTGGAGGGTGGTGCCTCCTAGATTGGTTACGTGTCGCTCGGGAGCCTCCTACTTCATGTTGTGGAGTGAACCAAGAAGTTTCTAAGGGAAAGGAGATCACCTACTTCATGAAGATCTACCCAAAGTTAGGCTAGTCCTGCATGGACATAGGCCATCATGGTATAGTCAAGGTTGCTTCTTCGTGGAACCCTCCATGGGTAGAGCCCTTCGCGGACTCTCGTGACTGTTACCCTCCGTGGGTTAAAGACTCCATAAACGTGGATGTATGATAGCGCCACCTATAGGAACCACGGAAAAAATCATCGTTTCACCAATTGCATTTGATCTTCCTACCCTCTCTTTACTTACATGCTTCTCTTTACTTTCCGCTACTATACTCTTAGACATGCACGTGTAGGGTGTACTTGACATACTATGAATGCTAAAATCTGCCAAGAATTAAAATTGGGGAAAAGTATATTTTTATTTGGTCAAGTAGTCTAATAACCCCCTCTAGCACTAATTTCGATCATACCTGTGGTATCAGAACATTGGTCTCCATTGCATTGGTCTCACAATGTAGGAGATTATGGCGTCTCGTGAGGGAAATTATCACCGTAGAGGTCCGTACTTTGGTGGCACAAATTTTTCTATTGGAAGCACAAATGAAAATCCATTTGCTTGGTCATAACCCTGCCGTTTGGGCTTTTGTTCATGTTGGTATACAAGGTGAATTCTTTGCGGAAGGAAGGGAACCCGATCGCGAAGCGACGAAGGAAGAATTGAAGATGTTGCAACTCAATGCTCAAGCATGTGACATTCTCTTCAACTGCATATGCCCCGAAGAATTCAACAAAATCAACCGTCTTGAGAATGCAAAACAGATTTCGGATACTTTGATTGATATGCATGAAGGTACAAAATCTTTGAGAGAATCCAAGTTGGATGTTCTTTAAAGTCAACTTGAAAAGTTCAAGATGAAAGATGGTGAAGGATTCGCTGAGATGTACTCTAGGCTAGCTCTCATCACCAATGAGATTGCCCGCTTAGGAAGCAAAGAAATGACTGAAAAATTCATCATCCACAAGATACTTCGAGCCTTGGATGATCGATATGACACCGTTTGCACATTCATCCGAATGATGCCCAACTACAAAGATCTCAAGCCAACGGAAGTGATTGGAAGAATTGTTGCTCATGAGATGACACTCAAAGACAAGGAAGAGCTTCACCACAAGTCGAGCGGTGCTTACAAAGCCACAAGTGATGCTCCCTCTACCTCAAGCGACAATGTTGTCACAAATGAAGAGATAAGCCTCATGGTCAAGAAATTCAACAAGTTCTACAAGAATAGAAGCAAAGATCGAAGCTCCAACTCAAGATATTAAGAGAAGCGTTCATCAAGTCGTGACAGAAACGACTACAATTTTGGAAGCCCAGACACTCTCCAATGAGTGCACGGCTCCTTACAAAAGGAAAGAAGAGTCACCAAGAAGACGAAGCTCAAGAGACGAGTCACCTCGAAGAGAGAGAAGGCATAGAGATGATCGTTATGAACGAAGACCCTCAAGGATAAGTAGGGACTCAGAAAAGAAGGAAAAGTACACCAAGATCTACTCAAGAAGGAAACATCAAGCTCATGTTGGTGAATGGGTTTCCGGCGCCGAATCCGACAACCACTTCGAGAGAAGCTATCACTCCAACTCCTACTACAGTCAAGATGAAGGTGTTGCCAGACTTGCACTAGTGACAACCGACTCCTAAGACATATTTGATTCACCAAATGAAGGGAGTAGATGTTGCTTCATGGCTAAAGGCCCCAAGATATCACACCCCGAGCATCTTGATTTCAATAGTGATGACGATGACTAGTTAATTAAAGATGACTTACTATTTGAAAAATCTAGTAATGTTAGTCAAAATGAAATTGCTAGTACTCACTCTAGTGTAGATAAGTCGTGCGATGATTATAAGTTGGAAATAGAATGACTAACTGAAGAACTAAAAGCTCTTAAGTTATCTCATGAGTCAACTCTAGAAGATCATAGAGAGCTTGTAAGGACACATGAGAAGCTCCACTTTGAGAAGCTCAATTTAGAGCAAGAGCATGAGTTCCTTAATGCTATCAATGACAATCTTCGAAAGAAGACTTCCTCTTATCTAGCCCAGCGACTTCTCTTATCTACATTCATGCCACAAGTTAAGTCTAAGCAAGCTAGTAACAAAGGAAAGAAAGGTTCTTCAACTAGTAGTAATAAAAATGATAAATCCAATGATATTGCTTCTAGTAGTTCTCTTGATCCCACTAACTCTTCTCTTAGCCAAGTTACACTTGAGCAAGAAAATGAACTCTTGAAAGCGATTATAGAGAAAGGTATCTACAAGAGACTTGAATGATGCAAACAATTTGAGGAGATTGTACGCAAGCACGGAGGATACCGGAAGAATCATGGTGTTGGCTACTTCAACGCTAATGGAGTTGAATGGGAAGAAGGTCAATATCCCAATCCCAAGTTTGGTCCTCAAAAAGAGAAGTATGAAAATACTCTCCCCAAGGGAACAAAGGCTCAAGATGACCTTCCACCACAAGAGCCGAAGCTCAAGGACAAGTACAAGCTTCAAGAGGACATTGACTCATATGAAGATGAATCTCGAGCTTTGGTGAAGTGGGCTCCAAAGGCTACTACAAGCTCAACTTCTACAAGTGCTACTTGAACACCGAGGATCCCCATCAACTTGATGTGGGTCCCCAAGAAGAATAACTAGAGAAGTTCTTGAGGGGTGACTTAGCCAATGAAATTCACCCATATTCATTATTGGCAAGAACTAGTTGTAATCAACATCAACATCATTCAATAGTTAAAGGAGTCACACATTCCCTCAAAGGTAAGCAAGAGACAAGGTAATCAACAAATCAATGGACATCATCATATATGCAACTTCATGTCCATAGATATCCTTGTATTTGTCCCTTGTGTTTTGGGACTAACCCATCTAGGTGAGAATAGTAATGAAACAACAAGGATGTTCGCAACTCTTGGTGATCTTCATCAACTTTGAGCATCCACCACTACTTCACCTACATGAAGTCTTCATCGACAAAACCCAAGGTTAGTTTATCCCTCCTATGGGGGGATGTCACATCAAGGGGGAGCTTTACTCTAAGTCTTGAGTCAAAGGATCTCATAGAATGTGACAACATTAAATGCTCTATGTAAAAGTGGTAACCCCACTTGTGCTTAAATGATGAGTATGACCTATGATCAAGTATTCTTACTTGGCTCCTAAGTCAATATACTCATATATAGATAACTCCGTCATTGCCAATGTGCTTGTTATATGCTATTGTTTTTGTGCATGTTTGCCATGATTTCATTTGACATATTATTGTGTGAGCATGTTGGTCTGCATTTATTTACACATTCGAGGATATCCAATTGTTGCTATTTGGCTTTTGTTTTTCTTTCGCCAATTGGATATACAAGAATGCCTAGGACCACTTCTTTAGCTATCTATGCTTTCTCACCTCATATTCTATTCATGTTGGATCACAAAAGTTTAACAAGTACTTTTTGATCACTCTGTGTGAGGAGCACTCGGAGTTTCGTATCGTCAAGGACTGACCATTAAAACCTCCCAATTTCATGTCGGTGGAACCAACTCCAAATTCTCGGTCTCACTGAATGCCTAGAGTTGATCTGGTTTTCTATTGAAGGTAAAACTGATTTCATATTCTCGGTTACACTGAATTTCCCTGTCATCAGACAGTTGTGAAACTCGGTGACACCGAAAATATCAAATATGTGTCACCGACAGTGATGGGTATATATTCAGTGGACCCTAACGCTTTGAAACTCATTCTTCAAACTTCGTGCCTCTGCAACCCTAGATGCCGCCCGAAGACCCTTGGTCATCGCCTTGCCTTCCCCAAGCGCCTCCGCCGCTGGGAATCGCCGTCGTCGACGTTTTCCTCTCGAACATCACCACCATAGCGGATCCATCGCCGCATTAGGGTATGGATTTGGCCCCCTCTCACGCTCCACTGTGCGATTCTTGCGCATTAAGGATTTTCCATTATCTAGCCATAGTTTGAGAGCTATCCATTCAAAAGAAAACTCCATAGGATAGAGAACGATGAGTTTTTACGGATTTGTCATCCGCCTCCTATATCTCGTAGAACCAATGTAAAGAAATTGGTGTCACCGATTTGCTTTTCTGCCAAACTGAGAACACCTCGATGGAACCGAGTGCTCATTTTCGCTGTCACCGAAAATGGTGCCAAGTTCCTGGAAAGTAGGTTGTTTGTCTTGGTGTGACCGATATTTTTGCCTCGGCTGTACCGAAATACAATTGACGAAATGCAACACTTTGGAAATTCTCTGTTGAAACTTTCAAAAACTTATGCATTTTGTGATGACTTATCCTATTCCACTCTTCTATACTCTATTCACAGGGTCAGAGATGTCGGATGCTGATGATAGTCAGAATTAGCCAGAGCAGAACGTTGAGATGAGTTCAGGCACAAGTCCTGAGTCCAATTCTTCCATAGATCCAGGCACTCCCAGTTCTCATGGGTTGCCTAAGGCTGCAACTAGGACAAGGAAGAGACTCAACTCAGAAGAGGAAGATTCTGATTTTGTGCCCAAAGATGTTCTTGCTAAGAAGCAAGAGAAGGCTGCAAGGAAGTGTGCTAATGAGGCCACCTCATCTAGGAGGGTGGTTAGCAAAATTTATGCACCTATAGGGACCTTCAAGGCACATGAGAGTGCTCGGGTAACTATGTCTATTGAGGTCCCGAAGAAAGCTTTGCCGAAGAAGAAAGCTAGTAAGAGGATCATCCGTGTGATGGGCAGGCCTACCTCTATGCTTGAGGATCCAGAGGAGGCTGCTGCTAGTGGTGCTACTATTGTAGAGGAGGAAGAGGAGGAACCTGCTGCTCAGGCCCCACCTAACAAGAAGGCCAAGAAACTTTTGGTTGATGTTATGCCTAAGCCTGGTCCCTCCAAGAGCACGAAGGTTGCATCCAAGAAAGCTACTACACAAAAGTCCAAGAGGACTACCAAAGACATCCCTTATATTGAGAAGAACAAGAGATCAACTTTCAAAGAAGCAGGTGATGATAATGATGCTATGTCTGTTCTGATGAAGCTCAGACCTCACCTTCCTATTCATGATGCCAACCATCCTATCGCTGAGGATATGAAGAAGAAGAAGGATTTTTGTTTCAGGGCATGGAGAGCCATTGATCCATATGCCCAGAGGAGGAAGACTGCCGTTGATTACATGTTTAATACCAACGAGCAGCAAGACTTCTATGAGACAGTTTTGCTTGACAAGAATCTTGTAGTCAGCTACATGATATATGTGGACTGGAAATATATCAAAGATAATGAGAATTACTTTCCATGTGTCCAAGACAACTTCCACTACATTAGCATTCACAAATTTGTTGGGAAGGAGTTCACTGCTTGGAATGACGAGATGATTGTGCAGTTCTATTCCACTGCATATTTTTATGGAGATGGCGGGATCGTCTGGATGATTGAAGGAGCAAGATATGAATCAACTGTTGATGAGTGGGCTACCATCTTAGGAGTCCCAGAGGCATAGGATGGAGACATTTGCGTATACTCAGAGTCCAAGGAAAGCCACAAGGCCATGAAGGACATGTATAATCCCATTCCTGTTGCACAGCTTCAGTCCCACAAGCTAGGATCCATCTATCACCTCCAGGTACGTCTACGCACCGTCAACACTATTTTGAGGAATACTTTGAGGCCCAAGTCAGGAAACGAGAAGATGATCCGAGGCTATTCCATCAGCTTGCTCATTCATATTGACCTGAACCAGAGATTCTGTGTGATGGATTTGATTGTGTAGACAGTGAAGAGGGTTGCTATTGATCAGAAGCGCTCATGCTGCTATGCACCCTATATTCAGATGCTTATCAATTCTAAGCTTGAGAAGCATAGATTTTCTTTGGATAGACCCCATGTTCCACTTCAACCAGCTCTTGAGGACAACGTTGTGGTGATGTACCCAGACCATCCCACACCAGCTGCAGCTCAGGCTCAAGCAGAGGCAGAAGCAGAGGCAGCTCGAGCCACTAGTGCTCAGGTTCCCAGATCTAGGAATGAGCATATGGATCTCTTGATCTCCACCATCTTGGATATGAAGAAGGACATCAAGACCATCACGGACGCTTAGGAGAGCCTTGCGAACATCATTGATGATAGAGTGAAAACTCTGAATGACAAGGTAGATCGGATGACTAAGACATTAAATGAGCTCAAGAAGGAGGTTGATGAAGCCCCAATTCATCACACCTCTTTAGATTCTGATTCTTCTGATGATGAAGAGGATAGTGCACCTATTAGGACTACTGCCTAGTTCACTACTAAGGCTAGGACACCTACGGTGCCAGCTCTAGAGATGAGGCCTTCATCTTTTGCTCTAGGCACAGTGACATCAGCTCCATCAGCTCCAGTGCCGCCAGTATCTACTCCAGATCCATCCAAGACTTCAACAGAAGACTTCACCGACACAGTTCTCTCGACTCCGACATCAACTTCCCGAGGAGATCGGCTGCAGAATAATTAGCTGTATCTCTTCGAGCTTTTTGGTAACTTGTTGCCAAAGGGGGAGAAGTTGTATATAGATCTTAGGATTTGAGTGAGAGAGCGTCTATTTTTATTGCTGGTTTTCTAAGACATTTGGTTCTTTGGTTTGATATGAGATACTTTTGGTTGTGTGTTTGATCATACATTGTTACGTGTGTTGCTACTATTTCCTATCTTTTGATGATTATGTGATGACTGATGACCCACAAGTATAGTGGATCTATCGTAGTCCTTTCGATAAGTAAGAGTGCCGAACCGAATGAGGAGTAGAAGGAAATGACAAGCAGTTTCCAGTAAGGTATTCTCTGCAAACACTGAAATTGTCGGTAACAGATAGTTTTGTGATAAGATAATTCGTAACGAGTAACAAGTAACAAGTGTAGCAAAGGTGCAACAAGGTAGACCAATCCTTTTTGTAGCTAAGGACAGGCCTGACAAACTCTTATATAAAGAAAAGCACTCTGGGGACACATGGGAATTTCTGTCAAGCTAGTTTTCATCATGCTCATCTGATTCGCGTTCGTTACTTTGATAATTTGATATGTGGGTGGACCCGTGCTTGGGTACTGCCCTTACTTGGATAAACTTCCCACTTATGATTAACCCCCCTCGCAAGCATCCGCAACAACAGAATAAGAATTAAGTTAAACCTAACCATAGCATAAAACATATGGATCCAAATCAGCCCCTTACGAAGCAACACATAAACTAGGTTTTAAGCTTCTATCATTCTAGCAACCCATCATCTACTTATTACTTACCAATGCCTTCCCTTAGGACCAAATAATGGTGAAGTGTTATGTATTCGATGTTCTCATAACACCACTAGAGGAGAGACAACATACATCTCATCAAAATATCGAACGAATGCCAAATTCACATGATTACTTATAACAAGACTTATCCCATGTCCTCAGGAACAAACGTAAGTATCCACAAAGCATGTTCATGTTCAAGATCAGAGGAGTATTAATTATCATAAAGGATCTGAACATATGATCTTCCACCAAGTAAACCAACTAGCATCAATAGAAGGAGTAATCAACACTACTAGCAACCCACAAGTACCAATCTGAGGTGTTGAGACAAACATCGGATAGAAGAGATGAACTAGGGTTTGGAGAGGAGGTGGTGCTGGTGAAGATGTTGATGGATATTGACACCCTCTCGATGATACGATCGTTGGTGATGATGATGGCTTCGATTTCCCCCTTCGGTAAGGAAGTTTCCTCGGCAGAACAGCCCTACCGGAGCTCTAGATTGGTTCTTCCCAAGTTCCGCCTCGAGATGGCGGCGCTTCGTCCCGAAAGGTCTATCTTGATTTTTTCCAGGTCAAAACGCTTCATATAGGAGAAGATGGGCGTCGGAGGAGCCACAGGGGCCCCACAAGCCTGTTCGGTGTAGCTAGGGGGTGGCCGCGCCTAGCAGGCTTGTGGCCTGCAGGTGGCCCCCTCTGGTTTATTCTTGCGCCCGTATTTTTATTAAATCCAAAAATATTCTCCGTAAATTTTCAAGACTTTTGGAGTTGTGAAGAATAGGTATCTCAAATTTGCTCCTTTTCCAGTCCAGAATTCCAGCTGTCAGCATTCTCCCTCTTCATGTAAACCTTGTAAAATAAGAGAGAAAAGGCATAAGTATTGTACCATAACATGTAATAACAGCCCCTAATGCAATAAATATCAATATAAAATCATGGTGCAAAATGGACGTATCAACTCCCCCAAGCTTTGACCTTGCTTGTCTTCAAGCGAAAATCGAGATCGATGAATATGTCCACATGTTTATAGATAGAGGTGTCGATAAAATAAAATACGGACATGAGGGCATCATGATCATCATTATAACGACAATACTTATTGTAATAAGATTTCTTATGCTAAAGTAATAATTCATTCACAAGATAAAGTATGAACCAAGAACTCTATTGACCACCAACAAACTATGATCGTAGTCACTGAAGCAATTGACAATTTATCATAACATTAGAAAGAGTCAATATAAGAGCTTTTTAAAGCAAATCCACATACTCAATGATATTTTAGTCTTTCACAATTGCTAACACTCATGCGATACACACAAGATCAGACCTTCAATCGGAAATAAAGAAAGATAGGGGCTTATAGTTTTGCCTCCCAACTATTCACCTCAAGGGTGATGTAAACGATAATAACTCATGGTCACCCACATCCGAGCGGATATATAAGTCTAGATCATTCCCCAACACATAATGCTTGCTGAGAGAGACGCAAAATATAGGAAGTGGTGAGGATCACCATGACTCTTGCATAAAGGTAAGTACTTAAAAAGTAAAAGTAACAGATAGGCCCTTCGTAGAGGAAAGCAGAGGTTGTCATGCGCTTTTTGTTTTTGGATGCACAAACTCTTAGTGCAAAGGAACGCCGTGTTGTATTGCCCTTTGTGACAGTACCTTTATTATGCAGTCTATCTCTTTTATTTCTTCACTATCACAAGTTCGTACAACACTTATATCCCTTACAATAAAAGATCACACATATTTAGGAGCACTTTTATTGCCTTTTTTGCACCGATGACAACTTACTTGAAGGATCTTATTCAATCCATAGGTAGGTATGGTGGACTCTCATGGAAAAATTGGGTTGAGGTGTTTGGATGCACAAGTAGTATCTCTACTTGGTGCAGAAGTTTTGGCTAATATGAGGTGGAAGCAAGCATGACATGTTAGAGGATCTAAAACCATATAACTTCTTTTCGAAGGTGAGCAAACATAACCCATTATGTTGTCTTCCTTGTCCAACATCAACTTCTTGGCATGTAATATTTTAATGGGTGGTCACAATCATAAAACATGTTCAAGATAATATATTTATATGTGAATCTCTCCTTTATCACTTCCTTTCAATTGCACCAATGACCAATTACTATGTTTGTTAACTCCCAACAAATTTCAATAACCATACTTTTTATATGTGACGTCATCACTCCCCATAAGATCACTATGTATACTCTTTGCTTTTATTCTATAATTCTTTTATTTATTACCCTCATGACCATAGTAATCTAGCAAAGCCCTCACATCAAAACTACTTTTTATTATATAACTCTCGGACTTGCTTACATAAGGGGAGCAAAAAGCAAAAACTCAAAGCTTGATGATACTAAAACTTTATTCTACTAGATCAAAATAAAATAAAAAAGGATCAAACTAAGAAAAGTAAAAGAAAAGAAAAAGAAAAGAAAAAGGAAAAAGGTGTGATGGTGATACGATATCGGGGCACCTCCCCCAATCTTGGCACCCAAGGGGAGTGCCCATACCCATGTGCCTAGATGTCCCTCTTCGGGGATGATGATGGTGGAGTTGTTGATGAGGTTGGAGGCTTGTCCTCCGTCTTCCAGGTCATAGGCTCACCATTGTAAAAAGATGAACGAGTCTCCGGAATCCTCAAATCTGTACCCAAACTCATTCTCTTAAACCTGTATTCATACTCACAATTTTTATTTTGCAGATCATAGATTTGGGCTTGGAGATTCTCAATTTTCTCATAAAGCTTGAAGATGTGCTCCCCGATGTCCTTGGTGTCCAGCTTGTGTTTATGGGTAAACTCTGAGATCATCATATGATTTGCATTGATTCCATGTTCCACCATCGCTTGGCACTTGAAGACTTGCTGATCCATTGCCTCAAGCCTTGAATCCACGCTTCCGGTCTTCTTCTGCCCCTCAACATCATGGATGTGCAGAACCCCCTCACTCATCTCAATGGTTTGAGGATGTTTCAGCACCTCCGCAAGATAAGGGTTGATGAACTTCTCGACAAACTTGTCCTTTGGAGCACTTGGAGATGCCGTGATGATCTAGATCTGCGGCACAAAACAACTCAAAACGAAAATAGGAGGTATTGTCATGATATGGGAGTCGAAACCCTCAGGAGATTATATAATGATTTTTGCCGACCCGAAGGAGTATTCCACAAGAAAAGGGAGTCCAGAAGGCGCACGGGCTGGTGACAAGCCCACTAGGCGCGACCAGGCAGGTGGCCGCGCCTAGCAGGCTTGTCGCCTCCCCATGCATCCGTCGGACTGCTTTTTATTTTCCTAATTTTTTAAATATTCCAAAACTAACTAAAATTGCTATTGGGAAACTTTTGTAGTCGGTTTACTTACCGGACCACATACCTATTCCTTTTCGGAGTCTGAAACGTTTCAGTAAGTCTCCCTAATATGCTCTTAGGGAGTTATGGTATTGATAACATTGGTTTCAACATTAATGGGAGTACCTGAAATATAGTGTTTGATTCTTTGCCCATTTACCACCTTCGGATTTGTGCCTTCGACGTTGCTGATCTTGATGGCACCGGAACGATATATTTCCTCAACAATGTATGCTCCTTCCCATTTAGAGAGAATTTTTCCTACAAAAAATCTTGACCGAGAATTGTATAGCAAGACATGATCACCTACATTAAATTCACGTTTTTGTATCCTTTTATCATGCCATCTCTTAGCTTTCTCTTTAAACAACTTGGCATTCTCATAGGCATGGGTTCTCCATTCATCAAGTGAGCTAATATCAAATAACCTCTTCTCACCAGCAAGTTTGAAATCATAGTTGAGCTCTTTGATTGCCCAATAAGCTTTATGCTCTAGCTCTAGAGGTAAGTGACATGCTTTACCATAAACCATTTTATACGGAGACATACCCATAGGATTCTTGTAAGCAGTTCTATAAGCCCATAATGCATCGTCAAGTTTCTTAGACCAATTCTTCCTAGATCTATTAACCGTCTTTTGCAAGATGAATTTAATTTCTCTATTACTTAATTCTAATTGACCACTACACTTAGGATGATAAGGAGATGCATTTCTATGATTAACATCATACTTAGCAAGCAAGTTACGGAAAGCACCATGAATAAAATGTGAACCACCATCAGTCATTAAATATCTGGGGACTCCAAATCTTGGTAAAATAAATTCTTTAAGCATCTTAATAGAGGTGTTATGATCAGCCCTACTAGTTGGAATAGCTTCTACCCACTTAGTAACATAATCAACAACAACTAAAATATGAGTATACCCGTTGGACGTTGGAAAAGGTCCGATATAATCAAAACCCCAAACATCAAATGGTTCAATAACAAGAGAGTAATTCATAGGCATTTCCTGATGTCTACTAATATTACCAATTCTCTAACATTCATCACAGGACAAGACAAACTTACGAGCATCATTGAAGAGAGATGGCTAATAAAAACCAGATTGTAATACCTTATGTGCAGTTCTATCTCTAGCGTGGTGTCCTCCGTAGGCCTCAGAATGACACTTCTGTAGGATCTGTTCCTGTTCATGCTCATGTAAACAACGCCTAATAAGACCATCTACTCCTTCTTTATAAAGGTGTGGGTCATCCCAGAAGTAATGTGTTAAATCATAGAACAACTTTTTCTTTTGTTGGTATGTGAAACTAGGCGGTTTAAGCTTAGCGACAATATAATTAACATAATCATCATAACAAGGAGGATTACGAGAAGCATTTATGACAACTAATTGTTCATTAGGAAACCTATCAATAATAGATAGTGGGTCATCAAGAACATTCTCTAACCTAGATAAGTTATCTACTATGGGGTTATCAGCACCCTTTCTATCAACAATATGCAAATCAATTTCTTGTAGCAGAAGAACCCACCCAATAAGTCTAGGTTTGGCATCTTTCTTTTCCATAAGATATTTAATAGCAACATGATTAGTGTGAAAAGTTACTTTAGAATCAACAATATAGGGTCTAAACTTATCACAAGCGAACACAACTGGTAAAAATCCTTTTTTAGTGGTAGCATACACTACAGGAATTAGAAGATTTGCCGTCAGCCATCCCGGACGGCAAAGGCAAGCATCCTAGATGACAAAGGCTTTGTCGTCCGCCAGCAGACGGCCAACTGTCCGGCTGAATAAGCCACGGTAAAGGGCGCTTTGCCGTCTGCTGGCGGACGGCAAAAACTTTTGAATCTTTGCCGTCCGCCAGCGGACGACACACATGGCACCTTAGCTCCTTAAGGACTTAATGGCGTGCTTTGCCATCCGCTGGCCGGCGACAAAGACCTTAGTTCTTTGCCGTCTGCTAGCGGACGGCAAAGAACCCACCTAGGCCAGCCCCAGGTTGCACAGGTAGCTGCCACGTGGCAGCTTTGCCGTCTGCTAGCTAATGACAAAGACCTTTGCCATCTGCCAGCAGATGGCAAAATGGCTATATAGCCCCTGTTTTTTCTTAAAATCAGTCAATTTGACAGAATATCACATATATATCCAACATATCAACAATACAAGTTTTCAACAAGCATACCAACAATAAATCCTCCTCCTCCTCATCATAACTCCTCCTCATTCTCATCATCAGCAACTCTAACACATTCTAGCACATAATAACACATTGTACCTAGGACCTACGTACTCCTATCTCGTAGGACCTACTCTACCCTCTCTTAGGTACAATATCATAAAACAAGATAGGCCCTGACTCTCCATTATGGAGAACGGAGATCATCCTATCTCCCATTCTTGACTACGCACAATGTTGCTTCCAAGTAGCTCTCAACGATTGAGCATACATTTTTTCCAATCTTTGATTGTCATGAGTCCATCGGCTTTATAAATCCGATATGGACAGGAGTGATGCGTAGGCTGACCTGGCCGTGGTGGCCTTAAGCTCGTAACAACAACGCGACCTCTCAGAAACATCAGATGAGGCACACAATCCTCCATGATTTTCTGTTGAAAAACATAGTAATAACTTTGTAGTTAGCAATATAGTTTAGCTTTAGAAGCATTTATGCAAAATATGCACGGCTGTCGTAATAGTAGAATTAAAATCTTACCATGTAATCTCCATGGATGTTACTGTAGTTCACCACGTCCACTAGTGGCACGTATTGACCATAATGTGCAAGAGTTTGATAATAGCTATTGTAATTCTCAAGATGACTAAGAAATGTGGTAAGATGATATTTCTCCTTATAAGTTAATTCTGCTTCATCACTGTACTAATAGGTTATGTCTGCCATCTTCCGTACATTTTTTGAAGAATGAAAATAAGCTGTCAATGCAAATAAGTTGTCAACTATTTTTAAATAAACAATATAAATTACTTACTAAATATGGTTGAGAAACTCACATAATGGTAGAACTGGAGGCGTCTGCACATCGACCCAGATGTCGATATTACCTTCAATTTCATCTTCCGGACGAATATTAAAGGTGATAAGCATATTAGGCTCAAATGCATAAGCCTTGCATAGTGCTTGCCAATTTTTTCATTCAAAATAGCAATAGGTGTCTGCATGGTACAATTTTACCGGAAAAGTAAAACCATGCTCGGTCCTCAAGTGAACTATCTTTACCTTCATATCTTTTTTAGTATTGAAACCAATCTTATCCAAGACAGTAATTCTTGCATGGCAGGGGATACGCTAGTAGAACAGTAAAAAATTAAAATTAATTATAAGTTGAAGCAAAAGAGGCAAAAGTCATGCTTAATTACGAAAAAAGACTTGTCATTCTGACTTAGTGTATCCACTTCGAAGGTCTCATCCAGCATGATGCTGAAGCGCCTACCATCAAGTAGGAAAGTCTTATCACACAGGCTGCGCTCGTCTTTGCAGTATTCGGACATACCGAATTCACTTTTGTCGTTAGACATTTCCTATGTTCAGAGTTGAAACATTTAAAATCGATCGAAGAAAACTACGAGAAAACTGATCAACACACAGATCACTGTTACTCAATATGCAACAGGTTGACTTTAGGTCTGTCGAGTCTTTCCTTCCTAAACTCTCATCTCACGTATATGGTGGGCACTCCCTCTGATATTGCGACCGTCGGTGATGGTGACTCCTCCATTCGTCCCCGAGTGCATTACACCAAAATGTCTAGCACACGGGAACGAAGGAGAAGCGACCCCCACGACAACAGTCGGGATTCTTCATGTCTCATATATATATATATGTATATATATATATATATGGTGGACACTCTCCCTCACTGAAAGACACAATGAGCCGAAACAGACCTAAAGTCAACCTGTTTCATATATCGAGCAATGACATAGAAAAAATACCGGAATTACGACACTCTTGGATCCTAATGCGTGTGTGACTTTCGGTCAGTCGAGGCTTTCCTTAAGTAACTCTCATATCTCATGGTGTGTTGGTGCGCTCTCTCTCACACTGATATGGTGGTGTATATATGTTGTTGGGCACTCTCTCACAGTAATAATTCGACTGCCGGTGATGGACGCCCCACCTGTTCTCTTCTTGCGCAATATATCGACGAGTATATCACAAAGAAGAGAAGAATGATGAGGCGCCCCCCACGACAACAGTCGGGATTCCTCCATCAAGAACACACATGAAAGTCACACAAGGAGCAACGACAGACCGAAAGTCACACACGCATTATATCGATAAAATATCACAAATACATTAATATTTATAATGAACTCGAATATAATATCACTAATACATCATCCCGAATAATCCAGGTAATGCATCATCAAATATTAACTAATAAATCTCGAATATTATCATATAAGATCACTAATACAGATTGAATATCCTAGAATCCAAAGTGAAGGACAGTGAACTCGGTTCACTAGCGGTCTCTGAGTCGCCGGCGGTGGACAACCAAAGATAAGGAACCATCACGGGATCATAACTCAAGTGAGATCCCTGACGGATCTGCCAGGTATTGTCGAACCAGGCATCCAACGCTGCCATGTAGCGATGGACGTGCTCGTCCTCCTCACTAACACGGCGACATACCACCTCCGCAGGTGCCCGCTCCCTCCGCACCGAAAGTGGCCCGCATGACCGCCAACACAGAAGGTCCGGGTTGACGACGAGACCTGGATTCCTCAGCAACCTCCGAGCCCGGGAAGGTAGCACCTCTCGCGGACTACTCGACGACGAGGATGCGTGCCGGGCATCATCGACAAATTCCTATGAGAACGATTTATTATCGTTTAATCACTAATTTTTCATAAAACCCAAAAAATTTCATCATTAACATACTAATCTAACATAAACATTCATCATAAACATACTAATCGAAGATAAACATTCATCATAAACATACTAATCTAACATAAACATTCATCATAAAAAAATTATGTCGTCTAACATACACATACTTCACAAATATATGACCCGTGTCGTGTCGGGGTCGGGGTGTCGGGGGTGTCGTGTCGGGGTCGGGGTGTCGGAGATGTTGTGTCGGGGTCGGGGTGTCGTGTCGGGGCAGGGGTGTCGGGGTGTTGTGTCGGGGTTGGGGTGTCGGGGTCGGGGTGTCGGGGGTGTCATGTTGGGGTCGGGGTGTCGGGGGTGCCGTGTCAGGGTCGGGATGTCGGGGGTGCTGTGTCGGGGGTGTCATGTTGCGGTAGGGGTGCTGTGTCGTGGTTGGGGGTCCCGTGTCGGGGTGTCGGGGTGTTGTGTCGGGGTCGGGGTGTCGAGGGGTGTCGTGTCGGGGTCGGGGTGTCAAGGTTGCCGTGTCGGGGTGTCGTGTCGGGGGTCGGGTGTCAGTGGTGTCGTGTCGGGGTCGATCCTCGACTCCTATTCCCCTCGATCCTCGACCCCACAAAATCTAAATAAACCTAAACTAAATCTAGGGGTGTCGGGGTCTCAGGGGTGTCGGCGGTGTCGGGGGTGTCGTGTGGCGACGGTGCTAAACCTAAAGTAAACATAGCTAAACCTAAACTTAACCTAAATAAACCTAAACTAAACATAGCTAAACTAAATCTAAATAAAGACAAAAAACAGAAAAAACAGAAAAAACAGAATAAAATCACCTTAGGGCGGCACGGCTCCGGCGAAAGGGCGGGGCTAGGCGGCGCGGTGCCGGTGGCAGGGCGGGGCGGGGCGGCTCCGGCGGTGGGGCGTGGCAGCGCGGTGGTGGGGTCGGGGGGCCCGCGACGGCGGGGATAGGGGCGCACGGCGGCGGGTGCGCGTGGCGGCGGGGGCGCGGGGGCACGCGGCGGCGGGGCCGACACGGCGGCAGGGGCGGTGGGTGGCGGGGGCGACGAGTGACGAGGAGGAGAGAGGGATCGAGAGAAAGAGAGAGAGGCGGGCCAGGGGGTGTTAGCCATTAGCTAACCCCCCTCTTTGCCGTCCGCTAGCGGACGACAAAGAGGGGGGCCATTAGGTCAACTTGCGGGCTGGGTTTAGGGTGGGTCCCTTCCCTCTTTCCCGTCCTCTAGCGGACGACAAACCTCCTTTGCCATCCGCTAGCAGACGACAAAGTAGTGGCTTATGGCAAAGCCACCCTTTGCCGTCTGCCACTACTTTGTTGTCAGCTTTCTGCTAGCTGATGGCAAAGCCACTCTTCGCCGTCCGCTAGCAGACGACAAAGAAGTGGCAGATGGCAAATCTTCTGATTCCAGTAGTGATAGTTTCTTTGAGCACTGTCTAGAGTTTTGCTAGCATAACAAATAACATTTAATTTCTTATGAGCTCTTTGTCATAGAACAACACCTACGGCATAATCACTAGCATCACACATAATTTCAAAGGGTAGGTTCCAATCAGGTGGTTGAACAACAGATGCAAAAATCAAAGCATTCTTGAGAATTTCAAAAGCTTCTACACAATCATCATCAAAAATGAATGAAACATCTTTTTGCAGGAGATTTGTGAGCGGCGTGGAAATCTTAGAGAAATCTTTAATAAATATGGTATAGAGACCAGCATAACCAAGGAAACTTCTTATAACTCTGATATCCATAGGACACAACATTTTTGCAATAGCATCAATTTTAGCCTTGTCAACTTCAATACCTATTTCACAAATTTTATGTCCCAAGACAATGCCTTCATTCACTATAAAGTGGCACTTCTCCCAATTCAAGACAAGATTAGTTTCTTCACATCTCTACAAAACTCGATCAAGGTTGCTCAAACAATCATCAAAATATGTTCCGTAAATGGAAAGTTCATCCATGAAAACCTCAACAATCCTTTCACAAAAATCAGAGAATATAGCAGTCATACATCTTTGAAAGGTAGAAGGTGCATTGCATAAACCAAAAGACATACGTCTATAAGCAAAGGCACCAAAAGGTCAAGTAAAGGCGGTATTCTCTTAGTCCTCTTTTGACACAGGTATTTGAGAGAAACCAGAATAACCATCTAGAAAGCAAAAATGTATGTGTTTGGATAATCTTTCTAGCATTTAATCAATGAAATGTAGAGGGTAATGATCTTTCCTAGTAGATTTATTCAATTTCCTAAAATCAATTACAATTCTATAACATGCAACAATTCTTTGCGGGATCAATTCATTTTTATCATTAGGAACTACGGTAATACCTCCTTTCTGAGGGACACAATGAACGGACTAGCCCATCTACTATCGGCAATAGGGTAAATGATACCTACCTCCAGAAGCATTTATATTTCATTTCTTACCACTTCCTTCATTTTAGGATTTAACCATCATTGGTGATCAACAACTGGTTTAGCATCGAGCTTCATTTTAATTTTATGCTAACATAGAGTGGGACTAATGCCCTTAAGATCATCAAGAGTATATCCAATAGCAGCACGGTGCTTCCTCAGAGTTTGCAATAATCTTTATTCTTCATGCTCTGAAAGGTTAGCACTAATGATAACATGATATATCTTCTTTTCATCAAGATAAGCATATTTCAAGGTATCCGATAATTGTTTAAGCTCAGACATGGGATCACCCTTGGGTGGAGGAGGATCCCCAAGTATTTCAATAGGCAAGTTGTGTTTCAAAATAGGATGCTGATCAAAGAAAATCTTATCTATTTCATTCCTTTCATTCATATGCATATCATTTTCATGGTCTAGAAAATATTTCTCTAGAGGATCAGTAGGAGGCATGGAAATAGAAGGAAGACCAACAATTTCATCCTTAATAGACAATTCTTTATCATGGGGTTAACTATGAAATTTAGAGAAATTAAACTTATGAGACATATCCCCAAAGCTTATGGTAACCGTTTCCTTCTCACAATCTATCCTTGCATTAACGGTATTCAAGAAGGGTCTACCAAATATAATGGGACAAAAATCATCTTGTGGGGAACCAAGAACAAGAAAATTAGTAGGATATTTTATTTTTCAGACAAGAGTTCAACATCTCTAATAACCCCAACTGGTGATATAGTGTCTCTATTAGCAAGCTTAATTGTAACATCAATTTCCTCTAACTCAACTGGTGCAATATCAGTCATAATCTCTTCATACAAGGAATAGGGAATTGCACTCACACTAGCACCCATATCACATAAGCTATGATAAGAATGATCTCCTATTTTAACAGAAACAACAGGCGTGCGAACAATGGGTCTATGTTTATCTTTAGCATGAGGTTTAGCAGTGCTAGCAGCTTCATAACAAAATTGAATAACATGCCCTTCAATATTATCAACCAAGAGATCTTCAACCATAGCAATACTAGGCTCAACTTTAATTTTCTAAGGGGGTGTAGGTGTTCTAGCACAGCTCTTACGAACCACAGTTGAAGCTTTAGCATGATCCTTTATTCTAACAGGGAAAGGTGGTTTCTCAATATAAGCGGTAGGAATAATAGGATCAACATTATAAGTAATAGTTTTCTCTTCAACTTTAATGGGTTCAACTACTTTCACTTCAATGGGAGGATGATATTTAAACCACTTCTCCTTAGGGAGATCAACATGAGAAGGAAAAGATTCACAAAAAGAAGCCAAAAGATTTGGTGTCTACGAAAGATTTAAACAAATAAAACTTAAGGTTCATACCTGACTCCTTACATTCGCCGAGTTCCCAATCTTCAGAGTTACGTTTAATTCTCTCCAATAAATCCCATTTGAAGTCAATATCTTTCTTCATATAGGAACCAACACAAGAAGTATCGAGCATGGACTGATCATTACGAGAAAGCCGAGCATAAAAATTCTGAATAATAATTTCTCTCGAGAGCTCATGATTGGGGCATGAATGTAACATTGACTTAAGCCTCCCCCAAGCTTGAGCGATTGTTTCTCCTTCACGAGGCCAAAAGTTATAAATATAATTCCGATCACGATGAACTAGATCCATTGGGTAGAACTTCTGATGAAATTCCATTTTCAATTGGTTCTAGCTCCATGATCCAATATCATCACATAGCTTATACCATGTCAACCTCTTCCCCTTCAAAGATAAAGGAAAGACCTTCTTCTTAACGTGATCCTCGGGCACACCTGCAAGCTTAAATAATCCACAAACTTCATCCACATAGCTTACATGTAAATCAGGATGTAGTGTTCCATCTCCTGCATAAGGATTAGCCAGCAGTTTCTCCATCATACCCAAAGGAATATTTTCAGTAGGTTGAGAGACAACTCTTTGTGTTTCCGGTCGAGGTGAAGATACCTCGAACAAGCCCCTCAAAGGATTACTTTCCATAGTGACAAGTAGCAGTAATTTGAGCACACTATATAAAATTTTCCTTACCAGATTTCACTTACCAAAGGCGCTTCACTCCTCGGCAACGGCGCCAGGAAAGAGTCTTGATGACCCACAAGTATAGAGGATCTATTGTAGTCCTTTCGATAAGTAAGAGTGTCGAGCCCAACAAGGAGCAGAAGGAAATGACAAGCATTTTCGAGTAAGGTATTCTCTGCAAGCCCTAAAATTATCGGTAACAGATAGTTTTGTGATAAGATAATTCATAACGAGTAACAATTAACAAGTGTAGCAAAGGTGCAGAAAGGTATCCCAATCCTTTTTGTAGCAAAGGACAGGCCTGAACAAACTCTTATATAAACCAAAGCGCTCCCGAGGACACATGGGAATTTCTGTCAAGCTAGTTTTCATCATGTTCATCTGATTCACGTTTGTTACTTCGATAATTTATATGTGGGTGGACCGGTGCTTGGATGCTTCCCTTACTTGGACAAACCTCCCACTTATGATTAACCCCCCTCGCAAGCATTCGCAACTATGAAAGAAGAATTATGGTAAACCTAACCATAGCATGAAACATATGGATCCGAATCAGCCCCTTACGAAGCAACGCATAAACTAGGATTTAAGCTTCTGTCAGTCTAGCAACCCATCATCTACTTATTACTTCCCAATGCCTTCCCCTAGGCCCAAATAATGGTGAAGTGTTATGTATTCTACATTCACATAACACCACTAGAGGAGAGACAACATACATCTAATCAAAATATCAAACGAATACCAAATTTACATGATTACTTATAACAAGACTTATCCCATGTCCTCAGCAACAAATGTAAGTACTCACAA
The DNA here is from genome assembly GCA_022496015.1 of Hordeum marinum. NCBI lineage: Eukaryota > Viridiplantae > Streptophyta > Magnoliopsida > Poales > Poaceae > Hordeum > Hordeum marinum. The sequence continues at coordinate 121,270 of JAAAWK010000752.1, forward strand.
AGCATGTTCATGTTCAAGGTCAGAGGAGTATTAATTATCATAAAGGATCTGAACATATGATCTTCCACCAAGTAAACCAACTAGCATCATGTAACATCCCAAAATTTCATTTTGGAATGTTATGATTATAGATATGCATCTAACAGCATCATTGCTTGAATGTATGTGTTTGTTGAAATGCCTTTTCTGACTTTCTGAAAGTCCTTTCTACTATTCCCTATGTTGCTTTCACCTATTGGAAATTTTGGTTATAAGTTCAAATAAGAGAGGAGGAACATGACACTCCACACCAGGTACTAATTGGTGATATATTTGAACAATAATAACCAGGGGTTATTTTGAAAATATTTGCAAAAAGGGTTTTAAAATACAATTAGGCAATTTCTGAAAATATTATTTTTTTCAAATATTCAAATGACAGAATAGAAATGTTCATTAAATGTAATTTATTATTCTGTTAATTTTGATATATAATACCCCTATATTTAGAGATGATTTGAATGCTTTAAATGTATTTGAATGTCTCTGGAAAATTATTAAAAAGAAACGGTAACCGTTTCCGGTATTTAACGGGCCGGCCCACGACAGTTACTCGCGAATTAATTAGAAGCCGGCAGACCGAGCGTAGTAACGCCTCTCTCTCTCTCTGATGCTGGACCCCACCCGTCCGACCGTTTCTCTCGCGCGGTCGTCGCCTTCCTCCTCCACGCGCGCCGTCGCCGACCGTTTCCTCCCTCACCGGATCTCTCTCCTCTTAACTCCCCCGCACCCCTCGAGTGCCCTATAAGTAGCCGGCCACTTCCCGCATCCGTTCACCCCGAGTCCCCTTTTTCTCTCTCGCCGAGACGCTGTCAATTGCTCGCCGGAGCTACTCCCCCACCGGAGCTCGCCGTCGACCGTAGCCACCACGTCCGACCACCGTTCGCCCCATAGTTGCCACCAGTCGACTCCGGAGAACCGTCGCCGTCGCCCGGACCATTTCCCCATCCTTCCCGCCCACCGTAGCGCCTCGCCGTCGTCCTCGCCGCCTTCGGATCGCCGGAGAAACCCCGACGCCGGCAACCTCCCTCCGTAAGCTCCCTCGACCATCGGATCCCGAACCAACGACCCAGATTAGAACGGGCTTAAGTCCGAACCGGTATCCTCTTCCAATCGGTCGCCCGCTCTAAATCACCTACCGCACGCGCTCGCTAGCCAATCGGACAGTGCCACGTAGCCCCCTGACCGTCGCAAATTATTTTTCTTTTTCAGTTTTGTTTTAATTAACAGAATGTTTTCAAAATTTGTTTTGCTTATATCTTTTAATCTATTTAGTGTTTTGAGTTGATTCTTTTTGCAATAGCTCACAATTTTCATGTAGTTTCACCCTGTACTTTCAAATTTCAAATTTGAACTATAAATTTGAACTTAATCAAATTTGCTCAAAATCTTCAAATCTGAATAACTAGAGTTTGAAAATAGATTTTGATATGAATCTTTTTGCTACTGTTTGGTATTAGTTAGGACTATCTTCATGTTTAGTTTGAGGATTTTCAGGATAAATTTGATTAGTGTTTTAACCAAAAACAGAATCTGTCTAGTATTATAATATAGTTTTATAAACTTGATTTTAATTAGTTTGTTTTAGAATTTGGTTTTATTTGTTCATTAGGTTCTGTAGTAAACACTTAGTGTCTTCACTCACTGTTAATAAAAAAATATAAATTTGCTTAGTTTAATTTTATTTAACATAGGAATCACAATGTCTTTTCATATAGGCTTAATTTGACTAAACAACTAACTAGTAATAGTTTTGTTTTCAAACAAAGTTTTGTATATTTTGTTTCTGTTTTCTAAGACAGATTTAGTAGTAAATTACTTTCTATCAAGAACATGTTTTACTAATAAATAATAAGTTAGTTTTTCATTTCTTTGGTTAGTACAACTATAGTTGATTCATATAGTGTTTATCAAAACTTTTACAAACTTTACTAAAGTTTTCCCAACAAAATTAAATTGATTTTGTTTTGTTTAATATTAAAATATTCTATTGTTGCCTTGCTATAAACAATTGTCTTGTTATTTCAAAATAGTTTTATTATGTAGTAGTGTTTTCATCATCTCCTTTGGAAAACAAAACCTTGTGTGTTTTACTTGCTAGAGACTTTTGTGCATTGTTTGCCTTGATTGTTTAGTACTTCTTTGCTGAATGTTATGAGTACTTATTTTGGTTGTATGCTTATTTGAGTGCTTGTTTGCTTCGTTAGATTATTCGGAGTGCGAAGCTTGTTACTTAGAGTCACTCACGTACGAAGATCATCAATCAGGCAAGTCACCTTGATCATACTTTTACCCATGTTTTATATGCATTAGTTCTACCATCTCCCCAAATTGCATGCAAGATAGGTTAGTTGGAAACTTGGTTACATTGTAGTAGTATCATGTGATAGGTACCCCTCTCAACCCTCTTTGACAATTTTGGCCCCGGGAAACGTTGTTTTTACTTTTGCTATGCTATTAGTAGACGGGGTTGGTTGTGTGATTCATGGGAGTTGAGAGAGTTAATAATTTCAAGACCTACATAATGAACAAGATTTAAGACTCCGAGTTTTCAACATACCTCTGGGTGGATGATGGTTGAACGGCACCCTGGAGAAACCAGTGGTTAGCCTAGGTGATGCTGGAGATGGCCAGTATTCATGCGGAAAGGTCCACCCAGGCACAAAGAGATGGATGGGTGCTTCAAGACCCAAGGCTTACCTGCACAGCCACAAGTCATTATGGGCTCTGGCTTGGTCGGATATCGTGGTGACCCTGGACAGGCGGTGCTACGAGAGGTAGAAGAACGGTAGGAAAGGATGGGCACCGACAGAGTCGCAGGGAAACCCTTTGGAAGACCATGTTTTGGTCATCCGTTTCTCAAACACCCTGAAGTGCGAGAAACCAAACGGAGGCGACCAAATCTTATGGGGAACGTGTGCAAAACTCTGCAGAGTACTCAAACCTAATCGATTAGCCGTGTCCACGGTCATGGACGACTTGAGCCAAAGGAATTGGAACTTCCGGAACTCTCAACACAATTAATATGATGATGTGGGTATTTAATAATTTTGGGTATGAGAATTGGTTGGTGGAACCATCTCATTAATCAACCAACTTAGTAATATTTTTCTTAGACCCTCTCTTGATGTAGGAAAAACATGGCTTTACGCAAAACTTACCACCCCCACCTGCCATATATGCATATAGACTAGCTGATAATTTTCACACCTCTACTGTGACTTTGCCGGCATATTCCATATGCTGACCTACACGGCTGCAACGTATCATGTTGCAGAGTATTTTTCCGACCAGGAGTGAGGACGCGTTCTATGCTCAGTGAGATGCCCTTGGAGTCAGATGGACTCATCTACCGTCGACGCTTCCGCAAGATTTAGATATTCTCATGAGTTGGCCTTTGGCCACTTTATTGTAATTTTTATTGTAATAAAGGACTCGACATGAGATTTTGATTAATATAATGCTGTGTGATTTCCCTTTGATATATACATGGATGTACCGTGTGTGTACCAGCATGATCTTGGGATGGTACGGAAACACCGGAGACTTGACCTTCAGGTCGGGTCGCTATAGAAATGGTATCAGAGCACACGCTGACCGTAGGACGTAACCTCTAGGATTGGAAAGCCTTAGGATTGTTTCTCTTTGTCTTTAAATATCTTATACTCTCATCTATTCGTTTCTGACTCCTCTCCGATTATTTCAAAATTTATAGATGGCCACCTTCATCCCAGTGATGATCACGGAGTTTTGCCAGCCTGACGCAACGATGCCTTTTGGTAAGGACCTGATGAGGATCGTCAAGGACGTAAGGATTGCTTTGCCGAGCATCACCGGGATTCCTATCATGTCATTTCCCCAAGATGGACGCTACAGGATCGAGGTGGCATATCCCAGGGAAGACTTTTGGGAATCGGAAGGAACCCATAGATCTCAAGTTCGTGGCACCCAGTTGGATACTTGGAAAAGACATGGCCATTCATCGTGCCCTTGGACGTATTCAGGAGGAATACAGAGGTGGAACCATTTCACCAGGACTCAGCGTGGTTTGTCGCAGAGATGCCAATGGAAACATCATAACTCCTCCCACTGTAGACACCCACTATTTCCTATATCCAGACCTTGGAGACTCACATCAGGACTCTGGAGCTTCGAGTTCGTGCTGATACAAAGACAATCAAGAATCTGATGAACCGCGAGCTGGACCTTGAAGCTGATCTGCGAGAGGCCAACTATGAACACGAGCATGAAGTGAAGGACTTCCTAGAGAGGATTTATGAGCAGAATGCACGCATCGCAACTCTGGAGGAGCAGCTAGACATGGGAGAAAACCTTCATCCCGAAGGAGACATGGCACCCTTCATCAGCGACGATGAAGACTATGAGGAAAGCACCACCAGAGGACCTACGACTATGCACTTTTGAGGAGAACCTTAGTTATGCCCTCCAATGTATCTTTTATTTTAGTCGTTAAAGCGTAGGTCGATGCTTAGTTGTTTGAGATTTGTATTCCCGATGTTTGACGTTGATTGAATAAATGAATGAGTGTTTGGTGTGATATGTTGTTGCATTGCATATGGGTAGTGATTTCTTCTAGACCCTTGTTCTATTCTAATTCTCATCCCTCTGAAAACAGCAAGATGCCTCCACGACTGAGACCGATTTCACTTTTCCGCCGGAACTCACTCAACTCCTTCAGCAGCAGAATGCACTGATGCAGTTATTGATCAGAATCAGACCAACAACAACCACAAC